>JAPQRP010000030.1:20355705-20368205 GCA_037367295.1 Apogon hyalosoma
AGAGCTGCAGCATCTGAAACCAACCACAATGAACATTTGACAGATAAACAGTACCACAGTGCTTCAGTTTCAGCTTCCCAGTTTGTCATGTCTTTTATGGCTTGTGATTGTCTCTGTCAACTCACCATATATCTTTTATTAGTAAGGTTTTTTATTTTTTTTTATCAATTACTATAAATTTCAGGTGACCCCATTAGAATTCCAAGCGACCCCATGAGGGGTCCCGACCCCAAGGTTGAAAAACACTGTATTAGACCACCAAAAAGTCATCAGAAACAATGGTTATGCAATCAAGTACTATCTCCTGTGTGTATCGTGTGACTGAAACAGACAGAAAAGAAAACATGGAATGAATAAAAGCATTGTTTTTGTCAGTACAATGACATAGATATTGATTTAAGAACTGAAGTGATTTTGCTTATTAACAAGAAAACGTGGAAAATGGATAGATATCAGCCCTGAAATTAAACTCTTATGAGCTATTTTTTGTTGTTTTCATTATATTTGTCCAAATAAATGTACCTTTAGATGTACCAGGCATTAAAATGAACAAGAAACTGAAGAAAACAAGGGGTGGTCTAATAATTTTTTCCACAATTGTATCTTAGTTAAAGGCCCTGCACATAAGATTTAGGGGACTATAGATGATCTAGCTGCAACTATTTTTGATTATGGTTTTATTAGTATATAATCACCTGAATATGAGAAGTTCACGTTAGTTTAGATTGAGTTGTTTATATCTACAGAGTAACAGAGTCCTCTTTCATTTAGTCCGTTGACTGCCTCTTCTCATTTTTACCCTCAGTCACACCGGCCGCAGGGTATTGTCATCAGTTGGTCGTCTGTCCATCTGTCCAAAAACTTTGCCATGCATTGCCATGCATCCCTGTCCACTAGTGGCAGACTCCCACAGAGTTGACCAGAGTCTGCTGAGTAGACTCCGCAGATATATGTACCCACATACTCAGACCGCACTCAATGTGGACCCAAATCGGACGTGACAGTGCACAGCATGGTTAAGAAAAAAAGAGGGATGAATGAAAATGCCTCTGTAAACCATCTTTTGGAATCATTTGGAAAAATGAACACTGGAGTCTCCACTTCTTTTCCAGCTTCACTGTGGCTTGACAGTGGAGACGATAGAGCGGAGGAATGGGTGAGAGAAAGGGAACGAATCAACAATAACTATCACCAATATTTGGCTCAAGCCTGTGAAACTTACCCTAATGTTAACGCCAATGTTAATGATGCAATGTTAGAGTCTGGCTGGCTCTGGGTATAGACGACACAGGCAGCTGCATAGGCGCCATCTGCTGGAGGGGGCAACAAATTACAGACAAAAAATAAAATAAAATAAAATAAAAAAAATAGAATATCTGTATAATAAACTTGAAACGCACCCTTTACACTTCTTTGACATGTTTTCTCTTAAATAAATCATAATCAAGCCTCAATATGACTAATCTTTATTACACTTGTCTCTGTCATTCACATTTATTTCTTATTTACTATTAAAATGCATGACACCAACTCACATGATCTTCTAAGTATCTAAACAGTTTAAATTATTAATTATTGTATATTTATTTCTCTTATGGTTCATTTACATTAATTATTTTCCACTGTATGGACTGTTTTAAATAAATCTTGGATTTCTTTATACATCTATTGCACAAACCAATTCCAGTATTAATTCCCAGTCTCAAACATTTTACATATTGCAAAATTGCAAATCAACACATCAGTGACAGTCAATATTTTGAAGATTTTTATAAGTCAGGCTGAGGGTTTTCAAGTGCACACACGTTATGTTTTCTGTTTTATGGTGGTATATGTTACAGTCTTATGTTACATTGCTTTCACTTATTATGTTAGAGTGTTGATCAGAGTTATAATTCCCTTTAAATAATGTCCTGAATGGTGTGTTTTTTTAGTCAAAGTTGCTTATCTTCATTTGAAGGACTTGATGACATTAGAAAATCAATGAGAAGAGGAATTAAGAAAAGTGCCAACCTCAGCTGCACATATACATAGTTCCTTTGTGACTCACAGCAGAACCATATATACAGACACCAATTTAAAAAATAAGCTGACACAGATAGAGCATGCCTCCATTACAGCCACACTTATTTTTAATATTACATACAGTTTTAATAATTCTTATATTTTATGATGGAGTGACTGTAAAATCCACTCATTCAAACCACTGTACACTAGTATTAACTCATAAAGACCCAGTGCTACTTTTGTTTCTTTATATTTACCCTTTATTCAGTGATTTATCAACATTTATTCTAATAGTATGCTATGTAGTTTGTATTATTAAGTGAAAATCAGGTATTTTCCTATATTTAATTTATTGATCATGTAGATGTTTGTAAAAGCTCAGATTAAAGTTGAGGATTTTATATCAAAAACAGAGAAAATTGAAGAAAAAGTGACTTTTTCAGTAAAATGTATCATCAAGTGAATATAAAACAAGTGTGTCCATCCACTGCCATTGATCCAGCTCCATTGGTTTTACTGGTGAAGCAATGTTGTAGAAGATGACGATGTTTCCACGGTAACTATGGAGCCTCTGAACGTCCAAATGTCACAAAAAGATGACAAACTGCATTTTACGCCAGTTAGTTACATGTATTGATAGGTTTAGTGGATCAGCAGGTATTAGCCTAAACAGTTACTTCAGTGATGGTTTTGGTTGACAGTGGATGTTTGGGTGTTTATGAGTTAAAAACACTTTTGAATTCATTTTACAAACAGTCACTGTAATCCATGAAGTAATAATGGATGGAATATCATGAAACATAATATAATTCGACACTCAACCACCATCTCCTACATACAGCGCAGACAAATTAAATAATACCGCTAGATAACAAGCTGGCTGTGAGGGTATTTGGTGCATAAACATCATGTAGAGACTTGTATGGATTAAAGTTCTCAAAAGGACAACATTCTTTTCAGACATAATGCAGGGGTCTAAAGGTTTCTATTTCCAAATCAGAGTTGTTATTCCCCTGAGATGCCTTCATGACTAGCAGCAGTAGAATTAATGTGGCTCTTCTCCCAGCTCTCAATACTTCATAGATTTGTTTTAGCCTTTGAAGGCTTTAAACCTCTCTAGAACAAGTTATTTTCCTCTTCTTGAAGAGCTTGCTCAATCCCCCTCTCTTCCACTCACCATCAATATTTAGATCTCCCCTGCATCACTTTGGACACACATAAATCCACTCTTGGTCTTAAATCTTTAATTAAAAATGGGGTCATCTTTGAATTTGAGACTCTATCTTATAAAGGCCAAATCAGACATATTCTGAAGGTTGCTGTATAATTTATAACAGTTATGGGTCTAGTGTATCATGTCAGGCAGCTTTGGACAAATGGATTGTGAGGAACCGGTGCAGAGACAGATGTACATTCAGAGACAATGAGATTCAAATTGATACCTGATGTTGAATGGATCCACGTCCAGCTGATGCTGTGGAATGAAGCCTGAGTGGAAGAAGCAGATGTTGGGCTGTAATTGCCTCGTAGTGAGATGATGAAAGTGCTAAGGTGCAGTTTGGAGTGTGAATCTCACAGGGGGAATGGGGGAATGAAGTGTTCTTCATGGTTTAACATGAAAAGTTTTATCCGTAGTTATGCCACAGATGCCAGTTTTCTGTGCATATTTATCATCTTCTCCTTCCGTCCTAGTTACCTACCAAGCATTTAGTCGTATTTTTAGGCCTTTAACCTTGCAGGAGTGAATGTTTTCTACAAGATGTATCTGGAGCCAGTAATGGTTCCAACACTACAGCGAGCATCCTGGGCCTTTAGTCATTGTCATCTTTTTTTGACCAGAACATAACAGCACCACTTGCTGGATGCTTTTATACAAAGTGCCTCACAAGACCATGGATGCATACATTTTTAACACACTGGGAATAGAGCTCTTAAGCCTTAGTGGTAGTGTGATGCTCAACCCAAATATGTACACGCGAGGTCCACTTATTCTTTCCAAGAGATGTGTTAAAAGGTTTTATTTTTCAAGCATCCATATATCGGAAAGAAATCTGTCAAAAAGGCATTTGGGATTTTCTATACATTCACATGCGATGTCCACCACTTGAAATAATGAAGTGGATAAAAGAAGAATCAGACACATATACAATCAGTCTTTATTAATAAATGCTTTATATTAGACATAACAACAGAATCCCACAAATTACTCACAAACATCAGTGCTTCCTATTAAAGCTTTTAAACAATATACAAGTTTTTTTCAGGTATTGATTTTATGCACTTTAATTGTAAATTCACAAATATAATCATCAAATTGTGTTTTCTTTAAGTGCTACAGACAATAGTGAATCAGACATTCAGGACTAATTCGAGGAATATCCACTGTCTCTTTTTCCATAATGGAATTTCCTTTCTATCAGACAGAGGAAGTGGAATGAGGGGAAGTAAAATAACTCAGTGTCCAGAAAACAAAGCTGGCAGGCATTGTCCTGCTTCCAAGAGTCATGCAGAGACAGTGAGGCCCTCCTGACTCAATTCTCCAGCCCTGGAGGGTATCTCTGTTATTGTGTGACATGGGACGTTATGCCAGATGGCTGTCCGTGATGTGAACCCCACCCATAGTTGTCAAAATGCCACCACATTGGCTGGTGCAGGGCATGCTAAATCCCTCTCAAGGGAGAAGCCAGTTTGCAACCATTCAGCTCCAATTACAAATCTTCAGTAGCACCCGAGGATTTGAGGCCATCCAAATATGGTGATTACTCTGCAGTTCCTGGAGGGGCGAAGATGAGAGCTGAGCTCTTCATTGGTATGCACTGTTTACTTACTGTCTGTGTGTCCATCTGTTGATATGGAGAACAGACGCAGCTCGATTTTTCTGCGGAGGCCACACTGGAAGCTTGGCTCGCATAACAATTATCTGACATTATCCTGTAGTTTCACAGAATTTCAAATAGTCACATAACAGTCAAACTGGCAGAACCCAAAAAGAAGAAAGCATGTTATCATCGAGTCTTTTCTTTCTTTAAAAGTTATTAAAGGACTGAATCAGTTGAAGAGCATTTTTTTTTTGTCATCAATCAAGATTTTAAATTTGACAGTGCCACAATGAGTGAGTCATAAGTCATTTTAATGAGAGCACATGGAGTGTTTAAGTCCAATATGTTAAATGTAGTGCTGAATTCAGAGGTTTTAGACTCTAATTCACCATTAAATACTTGGGATTCAGTGTTTTAATAACCACCTCATGATCATGTTGAGATACATAATGTCTCTAATGTTATTTTATTACAATGAAGGAGTTTTTACTCTCAATATCCTGTGTAAAATGATTAGCATCTGAATTTTAATACATACAATACAATATGTCTCAATTTGCATAACAAAACACAAAAATTGTATTTTTTTTGGTGTCTTTACAGTGAATAGTAATTTGATTTTCATGTTATGTTCTTTTTAGTCGTCTTTACAGACAGATTTTTTCAGGTTTGATATTCTCTGTCTTGCAGCTGTGTGCCATAAATTCTCTGCGGTCTCTGTTGAAGTGTAGTGTTGGCCCTTATACCTCGATGTCTCTCAGCTCCTGCTCTTCTCTGCTCAGCTCTGTGACGTCCGTGTCCATGTGGGTGTTTTTTACAGCTCTTTCATTGACAGACAGTGTAATGATGCCCTATGAATGAGCCCCGCTGGGTCTCTGTGCTGCCATACTCAAGTTCCTCAAACTGCCAGTGAATGTCAGTCTGTTGCCCCTGTGCGTGGCCTCGCTTCTCACCTGTCTATCTCTCTGGTGTCTGCGTGTCTATGACTGCACCCATAACCATGCACCTTTTTGTGATTATTTTACCACTGGTGTGTCATTTTCTTGGCAGGTTTGGCAAAGCCCATGGGGCTGGTGGAAGGACCTGGAGGCCTTGGCCAGGGGGGAGCCGCTGCCACTCTGGGGGAAGACAGTCGAGATGCTGAGGGGAAGTATGAGGAGTACGGCTACAACGCTCAGCTTAGTGACCGCATCTCACTTGACAGGAGCATCCCAGATTACAGGCCTAAAAAGTATGTCCATCCTCTCTTTACCTCTTCTTCTAACAGTAATGCTTGACACCTGTTTTTTCCCCACAGGCTCAGTACTGTAGAGTTAGAGACATGAAACTGGAGGGTTTGCCAGTTTAATCCCTGCAGCAGGTGATGAGCTCTATTTTTGTGAAGGCACGCAATATATAACATGACTTTTTGCCAGAAAACTGGCATTTTTCATCAAACCCACAATGTTTGTCCCTTATGTCTTTTTTTGGAATGTACTGGTATAGTTCTCCCATAAATGTGTGCCAATATAGATGCATAGTTTTAAAATGGAAATGAGTAAACTGTGCAGTTAAACTTTACTGTTGAGGATTAGTGGAATTTGCAACAATTTCCCAAAGGCTTAGACAGGGTCACAAGTTCATGGCATGCTTAGACTATATCGATGCTGTAATGAGGCCACCAAAGGTCTGCAAAAACTGTATCAAGTCAAATGTCCTACAGAAATCACAAACAAATTGGCCGACATGACAGTCAAATGTGCTTATTTTGGTTATTTTAGATGTGAAAGTTATGTTTTTATTTTTTATTTATTTATTTTTTTACACATACTGGAATCATACTGCTTCAGGAATACTGATGGGCTAGATGGAATGTCAAAAGGCTCACAAAGCATATCTTCACACCTGCAAAAATGCAAATGTCACTATTATAGATGTATTGGCTACTACTAGCAGGGGACTGAAATGTACAACTAGTGGTTTATGACATTAATTTTGTCCATGATAAACGTGGCACATGGCATCTTGTAAGGACTCCCACCTCCAAATTACAAAGGTAGCCCTTTAATGTTCAATAAAGCAACCTTTATGCTGCTATAAACTGTGCTAGACACAATGTAGACATGGTTGTCAGGCTTCCTTCTCTCCATGTTTAAAACATGGCTCCTCCTCCTCTGTTTCCCTTTGTTTCCCTTTCTTACTAGCTGTTTGATATTTTTCTTCTTCATCTAACTCTACTTAATCCTTTCGCGTCTCCTCAGTCAATGCAGTTAAGTCAGTTTGGCCATAGGGCATCTCAAGGCTTTCGCTATGGGGAGTCACACAAAAGGAAATTACTTTAGACATGCCTAATCCCAACATGAAAGGAAAAGACAAGATGATAGTGATAGTTGGAGAGCTATTTCATAATTTCATGATAGTAATTACTTAGTATTAGTTTCTATTTTTTATGAAAGAGACCCAGTGGATATTCATGGGCTTTTTTTTTTTTTTTTAAATAAAGGTTATATTTAGAAGCACAGAGATACAGTAAAAGCTGTAGGAGATGGACTGAGGTGGAGGGCTAATCAAGCCTGCCAGTGACATTTATATCGCACATTGTCAAAGAACAATGTCGACATGCACAGACACTCTGTGGAAATCTTGCGGCCAAGAGACATTTCTGAGGGCTTTAACAGGATAACAATTCATTTCATCCACACAGCTTTTTTCAGAGCTCTTTTTCACGCCCAGAAAAATTAGACAAGAGTGGAATGGGGAGGAGGACGAAGAGTAAAAGGGAGTTTGGTAATTAATAAAAGGCAGCTAAGAACGCCGCTGGAAATGGAAGGGTTTTAGGAATTTCCTTTTTTAATTTATTTTTTTTTGACTGATTCAACCAAAAATTGTGCTTTAGACAAGAGCGAGAGTTGAGGGTTTGTTAAAGCAGTTGTTTTCATATGATGCAGACCTTCAGAGTTTCACAAGCTGTGACTGAACACTGGTTTTTTTAAGGGCCTTTTTCTATAACGTGTCAAGTGTGGATGTACAGAACTACCGTTGCATGCTTTCAAAAAAAAAACATGCCATGTCCAACAAGGTAGAACTTTAAAATGTACCTCACAAATAGGTCTGATAAAGACTTAGTACATGGGTTTCAAAGAACTGGAAATCAATACAGTGCAAAGTGCTAACACAGTTTTCTTTGGTCTTCTTGTTTATGTCACTATAGCAACTCTTTGAAGAAGCAAAGAAACATCAAAGAACTGCTTTTAGAAAGTGAAAGAATAGTTCAAAGAAAGAAAATGATTGTGAGCTTTTGTGGAGCTGTGTTTGCAGCCCTGGCCAGGATTTTTTTGTCTTCCATCTGTATTTCTGTATGTGCTGCTTTACCTGGTCTCACGCAGTGAAAAATGTAGCTACATAGTTCACATCTCTAATTCTGCAGCTATAATCTTGTCCTGTGGATAAAAGGTGACTGCAGCAGTGCAGTGCTGAGACTAAAGCCAGGAACCAAGGACCCCATCATCTAATGGGCTTTTAATTGAACAGGAGTCACTGAGTGGAGACGACTTTGAAAGAAGAAAAGTCCAATGACTCATATGTTCTGACACAAACTGGAGTTTCTGTCTTTTTAAACCTGTCTTTCTACAGCTTAACCCATGCCTAATAATTACTGCCACATTTGTCTCTCTAACAAAGACCTGTAATCCTTATTCATTGCCCGCCAGCCTGTATTTCTCTCATGCCCTTCACTTCTGCATCTGACATTCTTAACTCAGATACCAAGGGACTTAAGCAGGTTCTGTATTATGGCAGCTCTGAGCCAGCCGTTTACTGTCCTTGAGAGGCTTAGGCACAATAACATTTCACTGGGCTGTGAAGAGAAAAACAATCAGGACAGAATAACTGGTTAAACTGATGCCACCAAACAAACAAAAAGATTTAAAATGGAACTTGTGTGTTGAAAAATGGCATTTATGGCATCAAACATGCTTTTCACCTCCATTTACTCATAATCTCACCTTTATCTCTGTTGTTACTTTGCTGAAGATTTGGTATATATTTTGTCACAATAGGTGTTACACCCAAAAATATATTGAAGCACAACAGATGCCACATTTCCCCAAGGACCTCTCGTCTTATGTTTGTCTGACTGTGGGAGGCTGATAACCAGAAAAGAGTGTGAGGGAGGCAGAAGGAACAGGCTTACCTCATCTCCTGAGCGTCTGATACTGCAGAATGAGATCGTAAGGTCTCCGCGGTGCAGGAGCTCCCGCTGCAAATTGTTGCTCTTTCCAGAGCTAGAGTTTATCTCCTGGATGGAGGGACGGAGAAATGACAAGGCAAACGATTATCTTTCTGAGAGGAGAGCTCGTGGATTGGAAAGTTGCTTTGGTGTTGCGTTCACTGTGTGGGTTGCAGGAGGTTAATGTGAAATTTCACAGCGAATGAGAGCGGCCAGCGGGGAAAAAAAGTCAGGCGAGCGGCGAGTCTGCAGACTGTAGGAGGAGGAGAAGGGGGAGGTGTGATGGGAATACATCTTAATCTGGCGCTCTGTTTCTGTCAAAGCTTGTTCCGGGTCAAATTATGAGCGCTGGCCAGTGAGCTCAGACCCATTACAAACAGATGAGTCGATCGCTCATCTTGTTATAGCTTTACAAGGCTTCCTCGCTACTGCAGACAGGTACAAATTTAAGGTTGAGCGATGCCCTAAATTGGATCCAGTAACTAGGGCAATGGAACTACAATATCACTTTACGATCTCGACACTGAAATCCAGCTTCACACCACACCTCAACAAGAAGTGATGAGGGTTCTTTGCCCCCTCTGACAAAGTCAAGATATTCCCCTAGTAATATTCATTAAACATTGCCTCTGTGTTGGTTGCACAGCTGAACAGTGGTGAAATATACAGTATTTTGTTTTGCACAGCTGTGACAGTGCACTGCAATGTCATGGCAGTGTCCCTGCAAAGTAGAGACGCGGTGCAAAATATCCTCCCTCAAACTCACTGCCAGATTTGTCATTGTATTTATAGACCTGGCAAGGCTGATTGAGAGAGGCAATAGAGAAAGCTACGAGAGGGAACAAAGGAGTTGCAGAGGGAGAGCATAAATGCACGAGGAAGGACTGAAATGGTACACTGGGAGGGTTATCAATCAAAACACTTGTGCATTTACTCTTACGAATAGAGAGTGAGATCAAGGCTTAAAGTATAGATAGACGTACGCAGTGTGCTTCATCATAAACACTCTCTGTGGTTTACTTTCCCTTTTATTACCTGTGCTGTCAAATGCATGTGGGCTGTGGTAATGGAAATGATTGATAACAATGCATGAAATTATGCTCTCCCTGGTCCATAGCAGTAAGTGGTAGCCTACTTGGCTGGTGAGACAAGGCAGCAGATTGTCATTCTTATGCATCAATCTGTGCTTTTTTTTTTTGAGTCATAACAAATCATACCCATAGAAAAAAAATGTCCCAAATTAGGTCTGAATTCATTATAGAATATTGGCAAACCTGATTTTTCTGCATAGACACTACTTTATTTGATATTATTAAAGCAGTTCAGCCACAACTTGAATTTATACTGCCCATACCCGTATATATTCCTTTTAAATTCCATTTGTATTTAAAGCTCAAATATGCAAGACATGTATTCATGAGGCTAATTTATTCATTCATTCATTTTCCAAACTGTTTAATCCTCTGGAGGGTCACAGTGGTGCTGGAGCCTATCCCAGCTAGCACAGGGTACAATCTGGACAAGTCACCAGCTCATTGCATGGACCGACATATACAGACGAACAACCATTCACACCTACGGTTAGATTGACTAGTTAATCTGGTTAGCTGCATGTCTCTGGGCAGTGGGAGGATGCTGGAGGACTCGAGGGGATCCATGCAAACACAGGGAGAGCAAAATGTGCAATTTATTTACTTACAGCAGAAATTGGCGTGGCAGGTTTTGATTCATGAGATTGCTGCACATTGTTGGCAATTTAAGGTAAATACAACACAGAAACATGAAAACATTTATTTTAACATTACTTTTTACTTTACTTCCTTTTTTGACATGCAAAGTGCTCACTATATGCTTTCACAACTGAATAATATGCCATCTGTTGTGTCATCCTACATAATTGCTAGTTTCCCTCTTGCCAATTCACATTGTTGAAAGGTGAGAACCTGCTAACACATGCCTCCACACATACACATACTCAGTCCCGCTCTCACATAAACCAGTGGCTGCACAGTGGAGGGATCCAGTGGGTGGAGACGGGAGGATGTAACTTTAGCACCACGCTGTGATCCATCTGCTGTGTGGCCGTCCCCCTGCGGCCTGACCCCATGGATGCTGCTGACTCAAGCTGACATCCAAGTTCACCAGGGTATCGGGGTGCTGAGCACCAGTCGAGTTCAGATGGCTCACAGCAAGAGGAGTGGAAGACCAACAAACATGCTGTCTTTGAACAAACATGTTCAGGGTAGATTTGCCACACCAGAATTTGGACTTTGATACCACACTTCCTTGTTTAATATCTAAAAATATGACTGCAGAGTGAACAAGAAAATAACCGGCTTTGGCATGACTGTTACAATTGGGTTTTAATTTTAGGAGCTTTGGTAAACAAAAATAATCCAATAACATCAAGTTGTGCACCAGGTCACCACCCATCATGTTCTGAAGATACTGTCTTTTCAGTTTAGAGAGATTAAGGATGTGCCTCTCTGCAGCAGTCCTAATTTGTGTTTCAGATGGATGAAAGTGAACACTTTCAAAGGCGTGATTTCTAAGATGGAATTTCAGCCTCACTTCTTAGTCTCTTGCTTTCATATCTCATGATCTGTGATATTATTTGACACTGATCAGTCCTGACAAATGAAAATACTGGCTCATTAACAGTCATAGAATCAATGTTATTCTACCAGGCTACTGGAATACATCACCTCAGAGTCCTTAACTCTACCCTGTGTTGATATTGAGCTAAAGATTTTAACAACTGAGAAGGATATTCTGAAACTAAGTGGATCTTATAGATTTATTTGCACTGTACTTGATTAATGTCAGTTTTAAATTCGAGTACAGGACAATATTACAAGTGTTTTATTATTTCTAAAATGTCTAGTAAATTATTCAACCACAACAACTATTATATTCACCTCATTATCCCCATGTAATGAATCACTACTGAATAAGATATGTGAAAACATGGAGAAACAAAGGCAGAAACAAGTGAAATGCATTTGTCAGCTGTTGCGTTTGGGGCCAAATTGGAGTGTTGCAGAAGATGCTGCCTGTGTGTTCGTAGTTGCCATAGGAATCAACAACGTGTTTCTGTCCAGTCCACACTGTTGCTGCTACTTCAAAACAGCAGTAAGTCTTGCAAAAGTTCCATATTTTTCTGAAATAATAGGGAAGTAGGACAGATGTGATTATCACCACTGGAAGAGGAATAAAATTGGGACTGAGTGTGACAGTAACAAGTAAAAACACTGTCTATACAAAGGCAAAGTGAAATGAGTATGTGTAAGTGGCAAAATAAGAGTCCATCTATGACTGTGGAAAAGAGTTAATGTACCGGATGTGGTCAGCAGAGAAAGAAAAGGAAGCAGAGTGACTAAAATGCTATTATTTGTGGCCTAAGGATCTATGAGACACATGATATCATTATTTACGGAAGCCTTTAATTATAGAGCATTCATTGAAAT
>JAPQRP010000030.1:20369578-20381214 GCA_037367295.1 Apogon hyalosoma
ACAGAGAATCCCCACCCCAGTCTTCACCCCACCCCCATCTTACGAACTATTCACCCCTCACCTCCGTCCATGCACTTTGTGTGTTCCTCACAGTTTCACTCTGCAGATGTGCCTGGATATTAATACAAGATATTAACTGTCGTTTACATTTTCAAGAATGACTTACCAAACTATTTTTATGTCAGCACGTATAAAATCTAGACTAATATATTTTCCAAAAAGTCTGCTCTCCCCAGAATAAAAACTACCACATCTAGAACCCATGGTTCCCCACGGGTTACATACTAGTATTTGATATTTGCAGAAATTACCAAAAATAGTCACTTGCCCAATAAAAGACCAACATAAAAAGTTTGTGTGATTGGACGTAGCAGGTGATGAGACACATTACTGAAGATAGCTGAACAGGGCTAAATTGCATTTTCATCCTCATTGCAGTATGAACAAATGAGATGAACACAACACAAAAGACCCGAAAAAAAATATTGTATGAGTGTGTAGACATGCTGTTATTAGACCTGAATGCAATCTTCCTTTGACCAGATGAGACTAAGATAAGCGCCAGTTACACAGTTTAATTGGTGCCAGTTGAGTGATGTTTATTTATTATTACACATTGCAGATTTTCTTCATGTCATAAAGGCCCAGAACAAGATCTGCTCTCTGATTTATCACCCCGTTAAAAATAATGGATTTGAAGGTCTGATTGAAAAACATCCATAAAAAACTTTCCTCTGTGGTAATCACAATTTACATTTCATCAAATAAAATTATCTCCAACCCGTAAAAGATTATGACATTCTAATCATAGATTTATTAAACATTGAATTTACAATCAACAGTCTGCAACTAATTTGTTTATTAAATTGAAGACGCACTGTTGCCCGTACAAATCTGTGCAGTGAAGTGCGTTTACACTACGGTTTGACTGCTCCGCATGTTTGCGGTATTAACACTGAATGTGCAGATGTTAATCAAACACTTTGAATGCATTCAGAATTACTTCAAAACTCATGGTGCTGCATCAACACTGGTAACTTAGTGCCCCCACGTGTATTAATAAATGACACGGAGCACATATGAACCAATCTATACTTCAAACCATGAAATATGACAGGTGATACAGCTGAGTTGTTGTCATCAGAAACAGCTGTCGCTTCAGATGATAGCTCAGAAGAACGATCTCATTTTTCTTTTCGTTTCCTCCTTACTCTCTTTTCGCCTGCCGTCTCTGCTTCTCTCCTCACATATTTAGTGGGAGGGACTAAGATGGAAAACACAAAAAGGGTGATATGTGAATGCACTTAAGGGATCAGGAGCTGTCCAAAGTAAACACTTAACTCTTGTTGCTCCTAACATTTAAGTGTCTTGAGCTGCATTAGATGTACTAATACAATTTTTGGTAGTAAATTAATTTTCACTAGCAAATTAATTTTTGAAATTAACAATAATAGGAAGGATATCAAACAATATAGATGCTGATCCTGAATCTGTGTTTGTATGTTTACATCTTATGACCAGTTAACACTGTATTAAACGTTACTTAAGTAATAGCCTAATTTTAAGCAATACATTTATGTGGGTGAAGTAAAAACCACTCTCAGAATGAGGATGAAGCAGTCAGTCACAGAATCTCACAAAAGGATTGTGGTAGAGGAGCTTCCAGAATGAAGAACATCAGTATTTAAGCACAATACATGTTACACCCAAAATACATCATGGTTTGGCAAAGTAACAGGCAAGGTATGTCCAAACTGAGGCAACAGTGGCCTTGTACTGGACACAGTGGAGTGTGTGATACTGATCAGGCCACAGTTCTTTGTTTTATTCCCGCTGACCATTAGACTTCTGTGAAACCAAATGCACATCTTTGAGGACACATGGGTGAAACACCCACTACAGCCAGTATTTATCCATCAGATTCCTGTATAATACAATAGTCCTTCTTATTAATGCCAAGTGTATACAGGTACAACCTCAGCCCCTCAAACTCAGTAAAAATACACACATTCTCTGTACCTTGTAGCTCAACACGTGGTTTAAGTCCCACAGCTCTGCAGCAGCAGTAGTCAAAGTACAGTAGAGAACATCCTGGTCTGTCGTTTCACCATGAAATGGAAGTAGGCCTTCAAATGAAATGTTAGAAGAATGCTATTTTTGCACAGAGAAAAATATGATTCAGGACACATCCCTGTCTTCGATCGAAACATACAGCTGCAAGCACAGAAGGAAAACACTGGGAATGTGATGCTAAGTGTGATTCAGTTTTTGATAGGAAATGCATCCAACATTTCTCATCACATCCATGTAACAGACCTGTCTAGTGGTGAAGAAGTGTCTGATTTGCCAAACAGGTGTAGAAAACCATCTTAACAATGTCTGTTCCATTTAGTGCAGGTGTGCCAGTTCCAGTTCCAGGCACACCTGCACATGGTGACTGGCACATCTACATGGAAGTGAGCCATTGTTAATGATATTAGCTACACCTGCACTTCTCAAGTTACAACACGTCAAAGAGATTTATATTGTTGGTGAATTGAGGGTCATTGAGAATCCCAAAATAGGTATCAGAGGTCCTTAGAGGAGCTGCTGGACTATTAAGTGGTTTTTAAAGGGGTTTCCATTAAGGAGGCTTCAGAAATCTATTAGCAAAATAATAATATTTCAGTTTTACCACATACATGTGTATTTTTTACAGTCATTTCACAATTATCAGAGTTGACAAACTGCAGATGTATTAATGCAAAGCACTGCTTAACAATGTTATTTTAATATTAACAGGTGTAAGCAGCTGACGTATCCAGAGGACCTTCCTCAGATCTCAGTGGTCTTCATCTTTGTTAATGAGGCACTGTCAGTGATCCTGCGCTCCGTCCACAGTGTGGTCAACCACACACCAGCACATCTGCTCAAAGAGATTATCCTGGTGGACGACAACAGTGACAGTGGTAAGACGGTCTTTATTACTAGAATGAGAAAAAACAAACAAATGCAATTAATAATGTATAACTATCTGTAACCACTTGACCTTGAGCAGATCTGTAAGGTTTTACCTGATGTTTCCCTGAGATTTTGTTACCCATTGTGAGGGTTTTATCAGTGATCTTTCCAATCATTTCCTTTTCATCTCATATTTAATTGTTTCTTGTCTCTAACTGTATCCCTAATGACTTTAAATCACAAAACCTGTAGAGCCTGTAGTTTATCATTGTCTAAAGCTCTAAGTTTGCTTATTCAGTTGAGACAGATGCCCTATTTATCATGTTTTGTGCTCCTTGGTGGAATAGGAACTCCTGCATTAAACATGCTTTTGGAGTCCTGCCAGACCAGTCAGCCTTATGTTATAGTTTCGGTGCGTATTGTATTTTGGTAAATGCATGGGTGATGGTGGATTCAATATGTGTGAAACACAGTCTCAGTAGTGCATATATTTGATGTAGCTCTATGACTCACTTTTATACGGTTAGAGAGCCCCTGAGGGTGGACTCTTGAACACCAGGTTTTAAAACACCTTAAAAAAAGGAGAAAAGACAGGGGATGGGATTTGCCTCCTCTTTTTCTAAACTGCTGCGTACTACTGTCTCCATGGTGATGTGGGCAAATGCTTCAGTTGCCTCCACACTATGACGCCCACAGCAGCTGACTATGCTCGGCTCCACATCCCAAAAGCTTTCCCTTTTGGAGAGGGAGGGACAATGAACTAGATTCCAGACGACACTTGGCCCTCCTTCACTTGGCACAGAGTAACAGCTCTGCCTCCCTCAGGCTGGCAGAGGAAAAGGGCGCATAAATAACATACTGAAAGACGGCCGAGCAGGAGTCACCACTGGCACATCCCCACTCCCCACTGAGCCTCTAAAAGGCTACCATTAAGCAGGGAGTGTTTAAAGCTAATGCAGAGACAAAAAAAAGGAAGCCGACCCCTTGTTTCATCATGTCATTACATCACACATTTTGACTGCGACAAGGAATTTCTGAAGGACAACATTTCAAAAGATGAATAATTTCTGACAGCACTCCCGTAACCATTCTGTCTCACAAAATATGTGCATAAAGCTGTGCAAAAAATTCTCTATTACAGTATATATTATTTGCGAGTAATTAAGCACATTATCACCCCTGTCTGAAATTTAAACAACAGCTGAAACCATTAACGCAACTAAGGACACATGACACATGCTCAACAATTTCACAAATAGTTATTAAAATATTACACAAATAGAATAACATGTAAAGTGTCTGAAATCCTGATTTTTTTGTCTTGCTTTTTTTTTTCTATTCCTGTTAATTAGACTGTAGAGATTCACCTCATTTGCTACAGGCAAGAGAACTCACCAGAATTGTTAGAATAAAACTGGCTCCTCTTTAAGCAACAGAAGGATTGTACAACCCCGATTCCAGAAAAGCTGAGAAAATGAAAATGTAAATAAAAGCAGAATCCAACAATTTCCAAATCTCATAAACCCATATTTTATTCACAGCAAAACAAAGAAAACATGTAAAATGTTTAAAATCAGGAAATGTACCAGTATAAGAAATTAGGCAGTAATTTAGCGTTTGATAGCAACATATCAAAAAGTTGTTACATTTTCAATATTAAGCATTTTTAATTAGTGAAGGGTCTGGACTGCAGGCAGGTCAGTTCAGTACCCAGACTCCTAGATACAATATTTGATTTTTTCATTGTTTCACTGTAATATGCAAGGACTCCCTTGAAAAAGAAGCCATCTGAATTTTTTTCTGTTGATGATCTTTCCAGATGTAAAAGCTGTCTCTTCTATAGACACTAATGCATTCCCATACCATCACAGATGTAGGCTTTTGAACTGAGCGCAGATCACACTGGTCTTCCAGAATAAAAAAGCAGTGAAATTTTACCACATGTGAGTCACTGATGAAGAAAAATCAAGTCAAAAATGTTGGTTGACTGAAGTTTCCAAGATACAGTCGTGGGTCAAAATGTGAAATTTGAGAAATAATGAGAGAATGTGTTTTACTCAAAAGGAATGTTTGTCTCATAGCTACTAGATCTACTTCAAAACACTGTCTGGAACATTAAAATACATTCACTTTACAGGTTCTATCTAGTGGAAGAGTTATAAATCTATTGTATAAATGTACATAAACCAATATAAGTTTGAGATTTTCTTGTGATCAGACAAGTACAATTGAGGAAAGATGTTTTTTTTTTTTTTACCTGCTGTTTACCTCTGTTTGGTGGCTTTCCTAATCTCTAACTCATTTGGAATGGAAGACACGATGAGTATAATCAATCTATAAACCAGTATATATGTGTAACAACACTTTATCATATACCTTGAATACTAGTTGTGTGAAGATACGCTCAGCTCACGAGACGAGATGATACACAATATTGGGTTCACAGGCACGAGGCGAGACAATATTTCACATTACTTTTAAGAAAACTAAAATGACAAAATATGTGACTGGACAAACAGACTTTTTTATTTAAAGCTATACTGCACGATGTGGCTTTTTACACTTTTCTTTTGTAATCTTAAAATGCTCCTAATAAGCATGTGTCAAGCTAAAATATAAAAGAAATCCACCAGGTTTTTAAACTAAAAAATGTTTAATTCTCATATATTTCTGATAAAAGTCTGGCCAATCATTTTATTCGGTCCAAATAAAGTAATTGGCAGAGCCTGCCCGAGCCTCCTGTCAGTCATCCGTTACCCGGTCCACATCAGATACCGTTGCCTCTGAATCTGACATTTCACTGGCTGCTCCTCCTGTCACTGACCACAGTCTGCTGTCTATGGGGTGTGAATGGATAGGACTTAAATGCCCAGTGCAGAAGGGAAAAAACGGATTTATTAACAAACAGAAAAAGGGAAAAGAGTCCAGTGAATGAAGGATGGAGATAAAAGTCCGGGATTCGGGTGGACTTCTGCAAACACGTCCACCCAAAGCTCAATTTTTACGTCCACTTAGACATACATGGTGTCACACAATATAGGATCATGTAAGATGATAAATGTATGGACTATGAAACCTCAAATGTCCACGGACAGTGGGCAGAGTCTGCGCTGCTCACAGTGTGGCCCAGTCCGCCCAATGATGAGGTGATGAGGACAATGACCCAGCGCTGCACAGACCAGACCCTTACATACAGGGTCTGCTAATGAAACAGGAGCCGCGGCTGTGCAGCAGGTGGAGGGTGTGTCTGACTACTGAGGGAGGAGTCCACGGCCACACCAAAGCGAACCACACCTCCACCTCCACCTCCACTTCCACCATGCACATCAGGTGAGAGGAGGGGAGTGTCTGAGCTCAGGCAGGGGGAAGTGGGCGGGGCTTTGGAGGTAGGCAGGTTGTTCATGTTCAAATTTTTACAAAGTGCTGTAAGACATGCCAGATTAGTAGGTATAGCTATAACAGAATTATGAAACAATGTAGGTGCATTTTAAAATGTTTCATAACTTGCATCCATGCATGACCTAAGCATGAGCTTTTAACTGCTGAACTTCTCTCTACAAATAAAATTAAATATTTCTTTTTTTAAAGTGCAAACAATGTGTGCAAAATTGAAAAATGGCCTCTGCAATATCAGCTGCAATGAAAATACCGATGTCTCTCATCATTGCCATGGCTCTGGTGCTTGACTCTGGAAGTTTAGGTGCAAAGGTGTCTGTCTGTTGTCTGGCCTTTAGCCATTTTAACCACAGGTGCAGTGGATTTTAGAAGTGAGCTGTGGTGGTTCTGTATGTGTCTTTGCATAGTGCCTACGTTAGCCACAGTGTACCCGGTACTATTTTCTTACAGTAAACAGACTTAAGTGATTCTTATGTTCTTCCAGAGATAGTTTGTAAGACAGGGGGGGTGTCTCTGTAAGTACCACTACATACCTCACCTACCTACCACTTAGATGTTTGAATAGCTCACAGTCTGATAGGCTTCTGCCCTATACCCATGAGACAGCCTTTCACTTAAATGATAAATATTGTCACGATTTAATCTTGTGAGATCTCATGGCACGAGATCTTGTCACACTCCTATTGCATATATCAGCAAACCAGCAATTTTGTTATTTAGTTTCCAATTAATCTTATTAAAATTCGTAACATTTTGCACATTTAATCTCTGAAGCAGATTGTTTCTAAAAAAAAAAAAAAAAAAGTAGACCAGTGTAGCAAGCCCTATGGCCCCTCTACTCTTTACATATTTATTTGTCTGATCACAGAATAGTTTTCCTCTTTTCCTTAAATGATCCAATCCAGTATTTCTAGGTCATTTTCACATATGACTTCTTCTTTTCATTAAAGAGCTTTAACTTGCATTTATGGATGGCACAGTGAGCTGTGTTCAGACAGTGGTTTCTGGAAGTGTTCTGAGCCCATGCAGTGATTTCCATTACAGAATCATTCCTGATTTTAATACAGTGTAGTCTGGGGGTGCAAAGATCATGGCCATCCAATATTGATTTTCAGCCTTTGTCCCTTGTGCACAGAGATTTCTCTAGAGTCTCAGAATCTTTTGATTATATTATGTACTGCAGTCATGCAATATTCAAAGTCTTTGCAAATTTACATTTATCATCGGTATTCTGAAATTGTTCCACAATTTGTAGACACGGTTTTATGCAGACTGGTGAACGTCTGCCCATTGTTACTTCTGAGTGACTCTTTTTATACCCAGTCATGTCACTGATCTGGTCCAATTTGCCTGTTTAGTAGCAAAATGTTCCTCATTCTGTTTATTTTTAGTTCAACTTCTACTTTTACATTTTCTTCCATTAGTTTCCTTCATCATTTTTTGAGATTCAAAATTACCCCTTTTTTCTTAGTATAAATGTTTGATATATTTTCTATTAATAAAAGATGGGATATGTGTTTATGAGATTTGCAAATCATATTGTTTATATTTACATTTTACACCACATCCTACCTGTTCTTGTACTGGAGTTGTACAAACTGATTCCCAAATAACCTCACCTATTTTTTTTGCTGCTCTTTGCTGCAGATCTCCACAGCATTAACACACGTGTGGGTTTGACTGACATCACTGTTCATGACTACATGGTATTGATGATTTTCAGCGACCACATGTCTAATGAAAGGTCATGTCACTATATGCGAAATAACACATCCTTCAGCGGCACTCACTGTATGTTTACCAACACTGATGATAATTTGTGCAGATGTGTGTGCTGTTTCTCGGGAGCCGCTCTGCGTCAACATTAGACAATTAACATGCAGGCTGGACTGCTTGACCTTTTCTGGATGGCTCTGTCTGTCCTCTCTGATTTAAACAAGGCTCAGTAAGATGAGCAGAGGTGCAACCACACTCACTCCTGGCTTAATGAATCACGCACAGGGAGGCATGCTTTCCTTGACACTGCAACACATTTCCTTTGCTGGGACAGACGGTGACATTTATTGGTGGCTGAGAGGTTCATTCACAGAGCTGGTTCCTCAAGTCTAAACTAAAGTCACATTTCCACTGATGAGCTTTAGCTGAGTGTGTCAGACAGGATGACTCCAATTCACAGTTGTTCACCATGTTAGCAGCAAAGAAAGGCTTAATGAGCCCTACAGAATTCCATTCCTGCAAATACCACAACTAAATTGATAACTTAATGATTCATATAATGAAAACAGGATATAAACTGAGGACCAGCTGAGTACAGCTTGTAATATTAATTTCAAGTGGAGCTGAATCACGTTAAGCATTGCATACATTAAATCTAGTTAAAGCCTCTAAATGGAGGATTTGTGTATTATCATACTACAGGAAATTTGTCGGACAGCTTCTAACATGTGCAAAAAAATAATTTAAAGAAGATGCTCAATTTGCAACAGAGTCATCTTCCTTTGCTCTGCATTTGTCCCTAATCAGCCTGGTTTCTTAAAGTTATTTCACTAAATGCTCAATTAAAAAATCTGGTGCCTCTTAATCAGGGACTGACTGTAAAGAGCAAACAACAAAAGATGAGCCTACATTTATCTAGTCACACTGGAGTAAACAAACACAGACTGTATTAAATAAAAACTGCAAATATAGCATTCACTCAGTCAGAAAGCATAGCCTACACTAAGCTTAGTAGGTAAAGCATGGAGATTTAGCAGTTTTAAAGTAATGAGTAGGGGCCATGAAAGGACAAGAGAGCAGCAGAGTGAGAGAATTTCATTTGGGTTAGAGAGTAAATCCCTGATAGTTGTTTTTATAATTTATCTGTCAATGATTCAGACAAACTGTAGCATAATATTGCCAGAGTAGAATTTTGAACAGAAGCAGATGAAGCAATGTTAACAGTGGGTTAAGGGTGAAGGAGTCAAAACATGAACCAATTTACTGTAGAGCCATTTCCAATAAGTGTGTGAGGGGTGGATAACCTCCATATTGCTGACACGCCGCAGCAGAGATTATTTCCTTGCTGCACAGGTCTACTGCCAATACACAGCGCCAGCATCCCCCACTTACAGTGAAGGGCTGGTAGCTCAGAATTTGGATGTGATTTCTAAAAGTCTGGTACACTTGGATGAGGAGTATCATTTCACTTTTGGCTACAAATTTGTGAATATTTCATGAACATCACACTGCTTGTTGTGTGAGCTAGTTTACTCCATAGGTAACTTCACTACTCTGCTTGTGATCGATGGAGGCGATCAATTTCAGACCTGTGTCCGTATTAGAGTCTGAGACAAGTCCATAAATCCACAACTGGAAACTCAGAAGAATATGGCCTGTGGTTTGTGTAGCAGAAGTAAGTCTCTGTCCTCGAACGTGATCAGTTTACCAGACCAGGCCTTTGTAAATACACAATAAAAAAAACAAAAAAACAAAACTGACACATGTTCTGAGGTTAGGACTGCGTCTGAAACATCCTGTGGGTCATCTGCTGCCTTAGTGAACACATACAGTGGAAATACATGGGGGGGAAGTAATTTAAGCTTTGCAGAAGGTGAACTATAAGGTGTACCGACAGTCTATAGAATCCAAGGTACGCTCTGCTTCTCTGTTTAATCTGTCTTTTACCATATCTCCCACCATCTGCCCTGTCACCAGAGCAATTCATGGTGCCTCTGCACTGTGTATTTATTTTAAAGTCATAGTGTGAAGTATACTTATTTATCTTCTGCTATGTTGCCCTGCCAGTCCTTTAAAATGTTTTCCGTACTCCATAACTCTCGTCCCATGGATGAAGGCCAACATTTTATTTGCTAGGATCAGGGGGAAGCCCATAACTTTTCTCCTTTCCAGCAAGGCCCACTAATTATTGCACTCTAATAACTTTTATCATATTGTAGCTGCAGGGTAGCCTGATGATAAAGGAGTCCCGCTGCAGAGGTTCGAACCCGCAACAGTTTAAACAGAAGTGAACTGCAAAGGTCCTTCAAACATGTTCAGCATAGCTTCTAACACTGACTCAGCCAAAATGAACCTCATTATACATAAATTATTCTCTGAGATTATTACTAAGTGCTTAATGTATGCCTACTTCTACCAAATATTCTGCAAAAGGAAACTATTGTGGGGAAGGAGATCCAGTCTGGTTTTGATGCTTTCAGCTCAGACGTGTAGTATTTTAAGTTTTGCTTTCTTTTATTTTAGTTTTCTTTCTGAAGGTTAAGGAAGTTACCAGAACAAGAATTTCAACCGGAAGGTTTAAAAACACTCATCGTCTCCATTTGCAAGGATGAAATGCTGCTGTTCCAGCCCCAATGACAAAGTCTGAGTCATTGTGAGGATTTGCTACAGCGTGTGTGGAAATGTTGTGTTATTTCAATTCAAAAAGAATGCAAATAGTGGGAAAAAAAAGGCTTGCAGTCTCTTATTAGTCATTATGTACTGCAGGGTTGTACTGAAATATATAGAGCAGATGTGAACTGAAATTCCAGAAAATTATTGTTTTGTTTTTTTTTAATGTCCAGCCTCTAGTCTTATTCTTTTTGTGTTATTCTTCATTATTATCATGATTTAAAAGCTTCATAGATGTATTATTGTTCACAGTAATTTGCTACCTTAGTTGGTTATTGAGAAGCTGACAGGCATAATAGGTATTTTAACAAAAACCTGAAGTTGGCCACAGTTTTAGAAGTTGAACCAAACTGCTGCTCTGGAACATATTATATTATTTCAAACTTTCCATAGTTTGTCAGTGAATTTGCATTTTTCAAACCTGTATTTAACCAAGAAAGATTCAGACATTAAAATATAGCTCA
This sequence comes from Apogon hyalosoma, assembly GCA_037367295.1. Taxonomy (NCBI): domain Eukaryota; kingdom Metazoa; phylum Chordata; class Actinopteri; order Kurtiformes; family Apogonidae; genus Apogon; species Apogon hyalosoma. The sequence goes on from JAPQRP010000030.1 coordinate 20,380,765, forward strand.
CCACACTACAGACAAGGGAATAACCAAACATATATTCTATGAAATGTCAAAATGGGTCTTATCTAAGATGAGCTTTTTTTAGTTTAGCTTACAGTTGTGGTCATAAGTTTACATACCCTGACTGAATGTGCATGCGACAATCTTGAATGTTCCAACATGACTGTTACCCAAAACATAAGGCCAAGTCGACTTGTCATTGGCTACAGCAAAGAAAAAAAAAGAAAACAGAAAAAGTGAAGGTGAAGGTGAAGGAGTGTCCATCTGAGTCTGCTAACCTCAGTATCATTGAGCCACTTTGGGGAGGAGTCAAACGTGCAGTTCATGCAAGAAAACCCAAAATCTGAGAGAACTGAAGGTGTTTTACCAAAAAGAGTGGGCAGCTTTAGCATCTGAGAAAAGAAAGTGTCTGATCCACAACTACCACAAAAGACTAACATCTGTCATTGATGT
>JAPQRP010000030.1:20381277-20396492 GCA_037367295.1 Apogon hyalosoma
CGAGTGAAAGAAAAGTTTTTGTATTATCATTCATATTCTCTGAAAAATGGACAAAGAATCATAAATTCTGCTAGGGTGTGTAAACTTATAAGCACAACTGTATATGAACAGAACTACAGGTATGAAAATATGAAAACCTACATGAAGCATATTTTTCAACTGTCAGAAATTCCACAGAGACATCAGGTCAACATTAGAAACTCCAAACTGAAACACCCCACCTGGCAGCCCGATTTTAATCTCAAACCTTTTTGCAGTCACAGAGATAACCACTCAGCCTCATGTTAAACACAGCCAGAGCACCACTGATACAGAAAATAACATGTTGGGCAGCCAGGGAAACACAGAAACCAAGTTTCCATGACTCAGTGGTTACTTTAATTTGGTGTCAAATGCTAAGGCCTGTTTGCTTAAAGGGTCACTGCTTCCAAATTCACCTTCTCTCGCAGCAGCAGACACCTCTATATGTTAAGACTTTCAGCCAGAAAAAGACTCCCGACAATCCCTCCTCTCACTGCGTCTCCTCAGTCACACAGACAGGGGGATTAGACTGCCATTTTTTACTTTCACAGACTGATTTATGTGAGGCAGAGTCAGAAGCTAGGTGTGGATGCTGTTCAGAGCCTGTATGCCAGAAGCATCCTTATTATTCTCTCCTTTAGAAAGTGGAATGCTCAGCAGTAACCCAGAGGAGAAGCTCAAACAGTCATCTATCCTCCAACGAAACACAGACAGCAATTTGTGCAACTGACTGTTTACCCGGCAAACTTTGTTTCTAGTGATGACAGCCAGCCTCATCTGTGAGAGCAGACGAAGAAGGACACTGTAATCCATCTTGAATATAGTCGTAAACCCTGAAATGCATTAGATAGTGACAGCAACCAAAGAACGGTAACCTTTAAAAGAATCCAGTTAATATGAAGCAGTTAAACGATTACATAATTAAATCATTTTCCAAAGTCCACACTACAAAATGCTTCACAAAAGCAGTAAAATATTAGCATAAACTCATCAGGTTAAAATTAAACTGATTAAAAAAAATAACATTATTCATGTTCTTAGAGTTCATCAGGAAATGAATATCTAAATAAATGCCTTTTAACTTTTCATCAGAGGAGTGCCTCTGATTTTTTCTTTTTTCTGTATTTTTATTTTCCTACTAAACAGCACATCACACCTCTATGAACTCCTGAGGATGAGTTTTCTTATCCAAAAAACAATTTGGTGTGTTAAAAAAATAGTCAGAAATATAACTCAAGTGTCAGGTTATCTAACAGATGTACTGTAGCTTGTTTTTCATTTAGTTAATGAGTCCTAGGATGGAATGGAAATGTTGAAGTGAAGCTCGAAAAGTTATAGCTAAATGTTCGAATGAAGATTTATTTGCACTGCAATCCTAAAGTGGAAACAGGAGGAAACTGAGCATCTTTCCAAATGGATTGAGAAATGTAAGGTGTGACACAAAAGCAATAAAATGAGCCAGACAGGCCATGAAATCATCAGTTTTTAAAACAATCTGGTGTATAAAAACAGAGAAGTGCAACATAAGTATTTGTTAATGTTGGAAATGTATTATGTTTTCCTACAGCTGTCTGGGTAATGTCTCACTCTGTCACTTAAAGGAGGATTCTGTCTCATTTACTTTCTTGCAGTGGAGCTGAAATTCAACTTGGACCAGTATGTGAACAAGCGCTACCCAGGCCTGGTAAAGATTGTGAGGAACAGCAAACGCGAGGGTCTGATCAGAGCCAGAATACACGGCTGGAACGCGGCCACGGCTCCTGTTGTTGGCTTCTTTGATGCCCATGTCGAGTTCAACACCGGCTGGTAAGAAAAGGTCATGTTTAACACAAGAAGGTCTGAGCTGTCTCTCTGTACTTCTGCACTTTTGCCTTTGCAGGTTGCTTTTTATGTTTTCATTACAGAGCGATGTCATGTAAGATTATTATCGTTGAAACATGCAGTTTTTTTTCTGCCTTGGGCATTTTGATATCCTGCCAGATGAGCTCTCACTGAGGCAGCATTTTCCAGCAGGATGACCCTTATTATTACTAAGGCTGTATCATTAATAAACATCAGTCTTTGAATGACTCTACCTGACCAGCAAATACACACTGATGAGCTGAGACAAAGGCGTGAAAGACACAGTGACTTGCCATTAACCCATAAGGACCCAACCATCTATCACCGACCAAAACCATCTACTGATGTAACTGTTTAATACCTGTTGATCCATTGATCTTATCTATACATGTAAATAATTGGGCCCAATCCCAATTCACCCCTTAGCCCTCCCTCTCCCTTACCCCTTGGCCCTTGCATTCAACACTATCCCTTGAAATGAAGCTGCAAGGGTTAGGGGTTGAAAATTCCCCTATGAAATGGGACAACCCTTCGAGACCTGTTACGTCACCAGCAGTCATTGATGCCGCTACAAACAGATGTGACAACTTTGTTTCCGATAGTATTCCCCATGCCGTCAGTAGCTGTAACCGTCTCTGTTCCATGGGCTTTGGTCATCTTTTTGCAGCTATCAACCACAAACTGCAGAAATGCGATCTATTATACACTGAAACTGCATTAAACGGTCGATCAAATGATTAAGTTCTTTATGAAGAAAATACATACATTTGTGTGTTTCTTTCATCACACTGCTGCACTTTTTTTTTTGCTGTGTTTACCTCCATCTTGCCAATGATTCAAACAGAATTATGGGAAATTTATCCTACCCATCTGTTCATAGTGTGGTCCTGGAAAATCTCCATTTCGAGGGCTGTACAGCCCTCCACCTTAGCCCTTCCCCTCCGTCTAATCGAGAATCAAGACAACACTACCCCTTCATGTGTACGTGCAAAATGGAGGGGGAGGGGTAAGGGGGAGGGGCCAAGGGGTGAACTGGGATTGGGCCTTGGGGTAAAATGCAGTTTGTCATCTTTTCATGGTCATCAGATATGACCTAGCCTGGTCAGTGTATTCAGTACTGAGAAAACAGCGTGGAATTGGGCCAGTCACTGTGAAATATGCCCGATCTATTTTATAATGGACCAATCACAAGACTGGGGGTGGGTGTTTTGCAATGCGTCATACACACCTTCTTCTACTACCTACTACTACCACCTACTTCTTTTTGTCGCGAGTAAATGTCAGTTCCAAGTCGGAAAATCTCTTTACAACTGTTGTCGGTTGTTTGATTCAAAAATAAGGACTGAATAACAGATTACACCCTGCATTCTCAAGTTTCTCTGACAATAGTGTCACGTCCATCTTATCTGTGATTGGTTTACTCAGCGCCTATCAGTCCTGCCTTCATATTTGGATTTAAGCCTGGTGATTCCAGACAGATTTCTCTTTGAAAAAGACGAATGGATGGCCAAGCCAGATATGACCATGTGGACATTCAGAGGCTCTGTAGTAAACGTGAAAACACCGTCATTTTCTACAACAGTGATTCACCAGTAAAAAAAGAGTTTGATCATCGACAGTGGATGGACACCCTTAGTTTATGTTCAGTTAATGATAGATTTGACAGAAAAAGTCACTTTTTCTTCAGTTGTATCTGTTTCTGATATAATTACCCTCAACTTTACTCCGAGCTTTTATGAACATCTACATGGTCAGTAAATATAGGAAAATACCTGATTTATACTGATAAAATACAAAATACAGAAGATTATATTATAAATAAATGGTGATAAATCATTTAAGAAAGGTTAGATATAGAGACAATTTCATGTGGGAGATGACGCAAAAGTACCGCTGGGTCTTTATGGGTTAAAGAGAAAGTTGAGCCCAAATGTTTCACAATGCAACAATATTTTGCTTGTGGGCTCTGTGTTTATTTTGTTACATGGAATTACTTCTGGGGGTCTCAGTCCAATGTCTTGCCTGCTGTTTAAGTTTACCAGCAAACAAGTCTCTCGAACACATGTAATTGGCACCTAATTTGAGCCTGTCATCCTTGTCACTGTTGGAAGATGATTGTTCTGTGGGAAGCTGCCTGGGAGGCACGACTGGGACAGGGAGGCGTGAAGGACAAAGAGAAGGGGCTGAGGAGAGTGCAAAGAAACATTTTGGTTTTAAATTGTTTGCAGTGTCCCTAGATGCAGTTTGTCACTTTGATGAGCTACTGTATGTACTAAGGATGTAGAAAATATATACTTGGAAGGATCCACTACAACAGTGGTTCTCAATCTTTTTACAGTGGTGTACCCCCTGAAATGAATATTTTTAACCAAGTACCCCCAACTCTTGCTTCAGCATTTTTGATTGAAAAAATGAGGCAAAAGTTGTTCCTGTGCCAAAGTTGTCAGTTTTTTTTACACAAGCAACATATATTTAACTTTAATATATTAAAAATAACAAATCTTTAAAAGCAAGTTTTGTGTGCACAATATAAACTGAAAGTGCCCTCTTTTATTGATAAGAAAAATAAATGAAATGGTCATTAATGAATAAACAAACCTTTCATCAACAAAAATAAATAATTACTCAAACTCATCTTGAATAATATGAAATAGAAATGTTCTTAAAATGTTACCAAAGCTTAAAGAAGACGACAAATAATGAAATAAGGTCAGGAGTGTCAATTTTATTATATGAATGTATTTATTGTGGTTTATATTCCAGCATTAATTTTCATTATTTATTTTGTATTCAGTACACGATGACTATTATTTAATGTAGTTTTGTAATGCGTACCCCCATTTGAGAAAGACTGCGCTATGACATCCAAACATTAGCTGTCAGATTTATTATTTGTACCACATATTCCTTGCACATAAAGACTTGATTAGGTCTGTCTCAAAAAAGGATGTAAATTAAAAACTGATTTTTCTCTTTCACTTAAACTTTATTTTCATCATATTTTCATTTTTCACTCACCACCTCTTCCTAAAAACATACTGCCCAAATACATGCTGATGCAATCCACAGTTTTAGACCCGTAACAGTTATGCAATGTTTATTTAGAATGTCTCAAGATTTCATTTTTTATAAATATGGGATTAAAATGGTTCAATTTCATATTTGATTAATGTAGTGCAATGTTAAAGTATAAGTCCCACATACTTTAAACTCAATAATAACTATAATAACAACAATCATTGATAATAATCCTAGTTCTTCATTCATAATTATCTGATAAACATCTTGCTATATTTTTAAACTGAAAAACAAACCATTTAACAGTTGAAATGGTTTGATATCAGTGTTCCTGTTTTCCATCTTCAGCACTCCTTTACAGTATTTTCCCCCACACATAATCTCTGCAGATATTATTGTGTATTTCAATTTTCCTTCCACAGAACTGCAGCACTACTGCTAGTCTTTATAATGTTTCTCCAACACATTTTCTCCGTCTCAAATTCGTCACTGTGCTTTCCAGGGTTGAAACCTAGTAAATAGTGATCTGAAATCTGCTGCACAAACTTGAGTTATTGTAGAAACTTTTAGTGGATGTATTGTATACTTGTACTTGTATTGTAGACTGTGTTTCAAAGCTGAGTTTGCAACACCCATTTTCTTGAGATGTGCCTGCACAGTTTCAAGCTTTCAAGTCATTTGATTTCTGCCAGTGTTGTCTTGTAAGTTTGATCTGAAACATCTGTAAAAACCCTGAAAACACATTAATATATACTTTACATTAGGGATGTCACAATACCCAAAATTCAGGAATCAATGCCGATATCACTAAAATTATACAACCAAATTGATACCACAGTAAAAAACAAAACAAAACAAAACAAAAAAAAAATAAAATAATAATAATAATAATAACACATAAACTTAAACAAGATGAATATTGCTATAGATACAGTCGGCAACAATGGGAACGCCCACAAACGTCACATTCGGTTAGAGCTGCGGGGGAAAACAAACGCTTTGTCATTAGCCATGATGCTGAAGTGTTGCTGTGTGCCCTTTTGCACTGCAAATAAACCAAAAAATCACAGATTAAAGTTTTACATTTTACCAAATAATAAAACGGAACAATAAAGGAGGACAAAATGGCTTCAAGCTATCAGAAGAGAGGACGAGTTTGGCAGATTAGTAGATTATGGATCCAACAACAAAACGTGTGTGTCTGAAGTCAGCGCTTCATTTCAGGTCAGTTTAATTGAATGTGAACCAATCCCGAACAATAGTAGACAATGTCAAGGGTATCAGGAATATGAGATTAATTGTTTAAAATGCTAGTGAACTTTGTGCTACATTTGTAATTTGTGTAGATTTCCTCGCAGCACATAGAAAAGTACACTTTCAGTACCTAAGAAAAAGTACAGATACTTGTGTACTTAAGTCTGGTAAAAGTAGAAGTACTGATTAAAGTTATTTACTGAGTACAGTACATGTTAAATTTCTATTGGCTGTTTCTGTGCAAAGCTAAAAGAACATCACATCATATTGGACCAACAACAATATTAATTAACATTAATTTGTCTATTTAATGTCAGGTACTAAAACCATGATAAGTTTAATTCATCCTATCTATAGTAAAAGTGATATAGTCACTTACCCGGTGACTCCATTACGTATCAGCTGATGTCTGTAAATCACACTTCATTCCGCTGAGTCGGATCATTTTGCCCAGTCTTTTAAAACGTATCAACAACAATCCAACTGCAGTGGATTCAATTTTTTTAATATATCGATCCTTGTCAGAAGGCGATAGCGACTTAAAGTACGTCATGACAACTTGTTAGCATTAGCAAAACAAGTTGAAACTCCACGTTTTTACATTATAGCGGACGGGGGAGAAGGATTGTTTTCCCCCTCGGGTTTTCCCGCTCCCGGCTGTGACGTTGTTGCCGACTGTATCTATTGCCTCTAACTCTCTCATCACTGTCAGTCACTGTTCACTGCTTTGAATGCACAGACCTGATTGGCTGAGTGGTATCACGTGGGATGGCTCTACATGCATGCAACTGGTCTGTGGGTTTCCTCATCTACTCTACTGTAAGTTGCACTGGTTAAAATAGAAGCGCTCCACCACTGTAGGTCCAGATCTGTATGGGATGGCTTCTGGGTCCGGACCTGGACTGCGGTCCGCCTGTTAGTGACCGCCATTATAGTTTCTTGTTCTAAACATTTTGTACAGGCTGTAAAAACTGCATCGGGCCATCGGACCAGTGCCAATATCGTGCCCTGATGATATCACATGTCAAATGTTTAATGCTGAGTAATGGAACTCACCTTGAATTCTTTAAACAGATCTGGGTGCCTGTCTTGGTGCCCCTCGTTTGAACTCTGCGGTGGCAGCATTTACACAGTGGCTTATGCATGTCCGTGACTGTCTACCTGAAATACTTCCACACATGACTTTTGGTCCTTTTTTGTCCATTAGACAAGGCAGCGCATTAGCTGCAGCTGTTGACATTCATTCACTAGTTGCTGTACCTGTTGCATGTGTACTGTAGGTAGGCGCGTACTGCCCCCATCAATTCCAGAAGAGTAGTAGCTTACCGATGGTATTGATTCTTTAAAAAATGAGTATCAACGGTTCTTGTTTCATCATAGTATTGAATGGTATCGTAAGTATAAGTTCTCATCAGTGTTAATTTCGTTGACGATAATGATGACGGAATATTTTCGTCCATTCGACCATTTTTTTCATGACAAAGATGAGACAATGACAAGCTAAAAATAACTGTTTGATGACAAAATATGACGAGACATAAGTGGATTCTCGTCTTGACAAGATGAGACGAGGACAAAAATGTTAATGTAAAATTAATTTAAACTATTTCCATAAACTGAGTATCTGTAGATAAAATGTATTCTCTTGATTCTTGTGTTTGTGCGGTGCTTCACTATTGAATACGTCCATGTTCCTGGCAGTATGCTTTTTTGATCTTGCGGCAGCCAGCGCAGTAGGCCAACTGTATGATGGAGCAGCATCCAGAAAAGAGTGCGCAGGTCTTAAGAGAAGAATAGATCTGTGGAAGCATTTTATATATCGCCCCATTAAAGGGAAAATGGAATGTATTGTGGAGACAGCCGACAGCAACAGAGGTGTTTGTGGCCTGAAACTTGGGGGCAAGAATACCACAAATTTGAAGAGGCATCTTGAATCTTTCCATGAGGAAATATATTCTAAGATAAGTGAATCGCGACAAGTGCTGTTATAGACGACATACAAAGGTTACAATCGATCTTTGAACAGATTTCATGCAAAGTTGGACAATTTATGCTGCTAATGAAAAGCTGATAGCTTTTTAGGTTGGCTTTACTACTCCACTGCTCAAGGACGGTGTCTGCTATTTTTAGCGATAGAAAGAATTTTAGCAGTTGCTCCTAGTGTGTCTTCATACATACACTGTATGTGTATTATACATACAGTGTATGTATGAATGTGTATATATGAATGTGTATGTGTATTACACATACAGTGTATGTATGAATGTGTATAAATGAATGTGTATGTGTATTACATATACACTGTATGTATGAATGTGTATAAATGAATGTGTATGTGTATTACATATACACTGTATGTATGAAGAGTTAACACGTATATCCCTCTCAATGCCTCAAAAGAGCATTCTTTGTTATGGATCTATATTACAGTTAATGACAAAACAGCATTTCAGACTTGTCAAAGAGTTGTGCACACAGTAGTATCAGGCTGGCATAGAAGGTGTAGAAAGTTGTTATCTCTTTTTTGATTGGTGGCATTTACAGGCATTGGCACTTCATTGTTTTTGACTAAATTTCTAGACTAAAATCTTAAAGTTTATGTTGACTAAAATTCAAGACTAAAATTTGTTTAATTATCGTTGACGAAGAGTAGACTAAGACTAATATGGTTTGCAGTGACTAAAATGGGACTAGACTAATAAAAAAGGCTAAGACTAAAATGAAAATGGCTGCCAAAATTAACACAGGTTCTGATGACATCCCTACTTAACACTGAGGAATAGTCCACTATTTATCACTAAATCCTGCTAACCTCTGACCTCTCCAATGGGGGATGTGAAATGCCTTGATCATTACCTCCCTGTAGACTCTTTTCGAGCATAAATGGAAGCCAGAGGGCCTTACACTGTGCAAAACTAACCAGCTGCCCATCCAACAAGCAGCACAAAGGGAAAAAATGATATCATTGCCTAGGTGCATTACTGATGATAATTGATACCCCAGTGATTCTCTCATCTGTTTTTCCATCTGTTCTTGCTCAAAAATAGATGTGACTTTCCTGCCCCCACATAACCCGTTCACCTCCATACACGTTTCCTCCTCGTCGTTTCTCGCACGAGCCCCTCGCCGCCCCCTGTTTTACATGCTGAGGATGTGTCGGCAAATTTCCTTTGAGTTTGTTCACCTGCTGCCATCATGCTCTACACCTCTCTCTGCTGTTTCCCTCCTCACACTCACCCACATACCTCCATCTCCCTTTGATATCCCGCTGCCCTCATTTTTCCTTTTGCGGTGCTTCAGATTGTCTTTTTGCGTGAGGTTATATTTACTATCGGTGAAAAGTAAAACAAAATTCCTGTGATTTTTTTTCTACTAGACATCATTGGGTAAAGTGATATAGTGAGGGTGGAAATGACAAGCAAGAAGCCTATTCATTTATTTGTGAGTGAGGGTGCTTTTACATTATCTGTGCTGCTCCCTTTTATTCAAATAGATTCACTTGTGGTATCTACAGTACAGAATCTACTCCTTACAATGGAGGAGGCCCCCTATTTATCATAATATGATTATTCACCATGGCACATACAGTGATAAGTGAGATGGATGGTTCCTCTGGATGTTGTGGTGAGTCTCCCTCGATGACCTTGTACACACACTGCCTGTGCATACTGAGCCACAGACACTGTTGCCAGCTCAAGCTGCAACGGTGTGATTCATTGGCATGGCATTCCCCCCGGGGTGCTGTACATTTGCAGCTGAAATGTATTGCTGGTTCGCATTACTGTTAAAGCAAACATAATTGTATCATACTGTATAGTGCACTTGACAGCTGTTTCCTATTCCCTCACACCATGTTGGTTTATGAGGAGCTAAGAAGCGAGCAGTTTTCGCCAGCGGAGTAATGGAATCAGATTTTCATGCTTCTGCTCTGCCTTAATGTTGGGATATGAAATTGTTGCCTATCATTAATGCAGTATTGCATCAGCTAAATGTTCACAATCCATCAACTCCAGCATTTTATATCCATCCATTCCTAAGACAGAGGGTGTCCATTCAGCTTCAAACAGGACCTGTTTCCCTCTTATGCTCTGTAAATAATCAGGATTAATGGCAGGAAATGAGTCTGCGTTGTAATTGGGGCCTACTGTATTCCACACTTGAGCAGACAGATGCAGAGGGGAGGTGCAGAGCAATTGATATTTATTTGGTTTTTGAAACCCCTGCACAGTTCCAATCTCAGGTTATTAACGATTAATGATTAAGCGTGTAGCAGCCGTTCCCTGCTGAGTGTGGGCTGGAGATAAGATTGTCATTGCAGGGAGGTTGTAATGAAATACATGCATCAGAAAGCAACACTTTGATGAATGTTGAATGCTCCTGTGCTTTGTGACCTGGTGAGTTTAACTAAAAATAGATTAAACTGGCAGAAATAAAGTAAAAGATGGACAAAGTCAGCCTCTACCTCTTGTAAGCATAAACATATTTGTCACAAACATAAGAAGCTACATCTTACACCATATAAAGGTATTATATGAAATGAAATGCCTCATGTTTCTCAAAGGCTGAGGAAATAGGATTTACCTTAACTACAAACATATCTATATTCTCGCTCATATCACCCGGCAGTGGATCAGTGTTTATATCTGTGTGGAGACCGGAAAGAAGGCTCCATTCTCAGTGCTTCACAGAGCACATGCCAGGCAGACCTCCACAACCACAGAAAACATGAGAGATTTATGCTGCCTTTACATTTGTATCACATCTACCACATCCTGAGCAAGTGCTTTTAGTGGTGATGTGGAATCTAACATCTCACCATCGGAGCCTTTTCCAGTTCATGCTTCTGCATCCACTACTATCGAAGACACGATGCCAGAATGAATTTAAATTCTATGTGGATACCTGTACTTTCTTTGGATTCTGCATTTATTTATGAAAGGTGGGGGACTGGCCAATATCAATATGTGTGCTACATATACGTGTCTGAACATGAGGCTGGCCTTACATTTATAGAGATTTAGTGTCTTTAAGTAGCTAGAGGCACTTTGCTCTTAGACCCATCACACAAAGTCTATAATGTGCACATACATCATATATGTATTAAATATAACCTTCTCTGGATCATTTATTTAGGTACAAGTACAGAAACATTACATCTTCTGTGTTTGGGTAACTCACATGTTCTGCTGCATTAAGAGCAGAATCCAACAGGATCTTATTTTAGGCTCTGAGGGCCGTGCAGCACTTGAACATGGTTTAATTAATAATTCCCTGATTTAGAAGGATTCAGAATTTGAGATCCATTAATTTGGAATTTAAGAAAAAGCTGCTTGGTACAAAGGTAGGAGAAAGTGAAAAACAACAAAAAAAAAAGAACTGTGATTCTCTGTTGAATCAATCAGACATAAACTGTGTGATATTTATCCTGGTGTGTGTTTTTCCAGTAGGACACATCACTCTGTTTAATTCTATGAAATGTTTGCTTAGCCTGATGTGAATCTCCACAAAGGTCCCTGCTATTATTGAGGACAAACAGCCAGCGATGAAGACTTAATAAATCAAGAGGGCCTCTGTCTCAGTATGAACCAAAACAAGAAATGGCATGGTGGGAAGAACGGCGATAGAGGTTGTCAACATGTATTCATTTTATAACATGAGTCATCACTGGAAGCAGGAAAAATCCTCCTCAAATAAGGAAGTGAGCATGATTCGATCCGATACGGAAGAATAACCCGTTCAATGTGGTGCAGATTTAATGGCAGATACAGGGGGGAGGAACGTCACCGGCTCGTCTGTCAAAAGCAGACGCGTCCCCCTTTCCACAACAGCTCTATCTTATCAGCAGGATTTCTGTTGTACAGCACTTGCTAGCTGGCTCTGGGGTTTTTCTTTTTTTTTTTTTTTTTTTTTTTTTGGTTCTCAAGGACACCCTGAGATGAATGGAAAGATGTGCAGAAACTGGGATGAGCAAAGATGAGATGTCCTCAAGGTTAGAGGGTGTAGACGGAGATAGCGGTAGCTGTAACACCTCAGTATGTGGCTCAGCAGCAGCTGATTAAGCAATACAGTCTGAAGGTTAAAGCAAAGGCTTTGTTTCAGTCCATACTCGCACTATGAAGCTCAATATCTGTCGGTTGTTTTTGAAACTTCAAAAGGTTTCTGAGCGAATACACTACATATGAACCCAAATCTGTACAAACACACACACATAACAATCAGGTTCAAGATTTATTTTATTGTTTTGCATCAAAGAGAATATCTGACTGTGTTTGAGTCCATATGGGGCAGTTTTATAAATGTGCTTGTTCTACTTTAAATGTCTGGCGATAAATGTTTTATATACTGTATTAATTTTTCACACTGACTTCTATTTGTAACGCTGTTCCACAGAAAATGCATTTATATGTAACTAAATCCAGTTAATTAAGTAATTTAATTTAAATCCAATTACTTTTTTTTTTTTTTGCCTTGGCATTACATTTTCTACAGGCATGATTTATTTGGCGCAACTATATGTAATTACTTAATGAAGAATCTGCAACTTTAACATTCCTCAGGGCAAGGCAAACGTTATGGTTTGGTTTAAATGTTAATAAATACATCTTGAGTTGTTTTTCTGGCATGCCTCCAGAATATAAAGCTGTAGAAAAAAAGAAATAATACTGTGAATGACACATTGTAAATGGATTTAACCGTTCTGTGGCTGAAAACAAATGAAACACCTTTAGTCAAATACACAATGTTAATGTATTTTTTGTGTTTATCTGTTGTTTTTTTTTTTAATGACAAAATCTGGGCAACATTATATTTACAACAAAATGTTAAATGGATTTCAATTGAGAAATGGTTTTGCTGTTGGGTGTGACTAAGAATTACAGTCGCAATCCATTTATTTATCACTTACTGAAGTTAAAACAGTTTTTACAACATTACTAAATATCTCTGAATGTTCACTACAGATGATAGGATCAAATTTACTAGGGGGCATAGAGTTGGAATAAAGAGAACCACTTTCAGATTCTCTGAAATGTCTGAAAAGTCAGTATCATTTTCCAAATAAGGATTTCTACAAATGCTTGCAAGTCTGACACTATATGCATAAAAAATCTGATTAAAGGTTAAGAAAATCTTCGTATACACTGTTCGAATGTGTAATGTATAATGAGGTTCGGTGCTGCTGCCATCCAGAATATCAATATGTAATACACTTAGAGAATTACAATATAACGCTTAATGCATACATTTCACCTTCTATTCACAGCAAAGTAAAATGTAAAATGTGAAATTCATGTTGGACTCGGCTTCATTACCTGTGGGAATGCAACGTAATTCAGATAGTCAGAAGGCAGAGTGTGTGCAGTAGATAAACAGGTGTCAATAAATCCATTTTTATATTTGTAAATATGAAGAGGTCAAATGCTTTTATTGTTGGCAAGGAAAGCTATTTTTGTGAACTGGGTAGGTGATGACCTGTGTTCTGTTTCCATAAGGACATCACTGATTTTGGAGGTTTTGACTTCAGTAAGAGTATGATACTATATCGACAGAAGGTTGTTGTTTTTTTTTTTTTTTTTGCAGAAATGGAAGAAACAATTGGGAGCCTTAGAGTGAATTGTAATTTGAACTTGAGTTGACATTAAAAGTGGGGTACGAGATCTTAGAAAAAATGATTCAAGCAAGCTACATCTTGAAAATACACAATTCAAAAGTCCAGACCCCTTCTTGCACACCCCACCTTTAACTATTGTTATATGACTCAACTGGGAGAATATATGCATGCATCATGTATGAAAATACTATAACATTTGTCAACAATAATAATAATACTAATAATAATATAAAGATAAAGATAATTTTACTTGATTAAGTACAGTATAATTCAGAGTTATCAAACAGAGCCTTACACAGTAGTAGATTTGTCAACAATCATCAAATGGTTTATTGTACGGACAGCTTCATGTTGAGCATATCTATCTATATTTTATACATATATCCCATTTGGATCCGTTTCTTTTGTTCTGTCCGCCTTCCTGTAATGAGTAGTAATTTTGCTTTTGGAAGATAAATTGGTCTTGCATTTTGAAAAGCAGCAGATGAAGAGGAAGAGGGAGGGAGGAAGGGCGAAGACAAAGAAAGTCAGTGGGTGGAGAGTGAAAAGAAAAGTGTGGGTGTATTCTTCAGAGATGCATTTTCCAGTTTGTAATTGAAGCTTCTTTTTGAAATTTAGAAGTATATCGTATGAAGAATTCAGCAGATGAAGAGTTGCTTTGAAGATACGGACGAGATCATCTCTCAGCATGAGAGAGATTATACAAATGTAGCCACTGGCAATCACTTCAGCTTCCGTCTGCACCATATGGATTTCAAGCCCAGCTGCCTTTGGCCAATGCTCTAAATAGCAGAAGGGTCTTAAGTGGCATCAAGGAAAACCATTTGAATGACCTAGACACACAAGCACCAAGAATTGAGGATATGTCTTCTTCCTTGTAAAAAGTAATCCAAATGGCTTTAAATCCCCTTCTGCAGCTCGGAATTTCTTACATGAAGACATATTTAAAAAAAAAAAAAAATAATAATAATAATAATAAAAATAACCTTAAATCTTAAGTGTAAAAGAAAATGCATGATTTGGATAATGGTCTGTAGATGACTGAATGAGGAGTCTGCTCTTCTTTGATGAATCTGCCATAGAAATACATGAACGAGAAGTTGTGTCATTCATCAAGGTTATTTGGAAAAGCACCAGAAACTGAAAATTCATAGCTTTCTGTCCAAATCAAAAGACTAAATATCTGCTTCAAAGAATTAGGCTTTTTTTTTTTCCCTGTCAGACCTCTTGAATTACAGTACGCTTAGGGGTAGTTATGGAAATGTCGACTGATGATGGCAAAAACACTGCAGCTTTAATACATGACGAACCCGCAGAAACATCTTTGAGGAGTGTTTGGCATTCTCATTACTCTTAACCCCCGGAGTCCAGAGTTGCACCAAAAATAAATATTGTTGAAATAGCATTGAATAGTTTTGGGGGGGTTTTGTTTGCTTTGAGTCATTGATGTCACACAGTGCAGATGTTGATA
>JAPQRP010000030.1:20397553-20410381 GCA_037367295.1 Apogon hyalosoma
CTATCTATCTATCTATCTATCTATCTATCTATCTATCTATCTATCTATCTATCTATCTATCTATCTATCTAATTTTTCATATATAATTTTAACAGTTGTAATAACAGCTGTTGTATGTATTATATTTTGTAGATAGTCTCCATAATAGTCTATGTGAAACAACACGGATCACACCCTTTGTCTCCTGACATGCAAGGCTGCTTCCTGTCCCTCCCCCTTGGCAACTGCTAAGCAACGTGAATTAAATCAGTCCCTCCTAACTTGATAAAAGGGAATTTTAAAGAAAACAGATATTTAACGTCGGGATGGGAATATTCCTCAACTGTAGGTACTAAATTGGCCAGTTAAAAATGTCTCAATTTGTCAGAAACGCGCCGATACACACACCCATAGACGCCCTGACCGTCCAGTATTATGATATAGATAATAGTAATAATTAGTAGTGGGTCATAGTATTGCTTAGTGTCCATGTTTTAATTGTCCTTCATGTATAAGAGGGATCCATGCCATTTAACAGGCCTATAAAAAAAAGTGTGTCAAAGTAAAGAAGTCAACCACAGAGCAAAAGCCATAACATGAAGACTGCGACAAGCTTTTGAAGTAAGAGTCTTTTCTAAAACTACCTTGTCACCCTTCAAAGAGGGAAAAAGGGAATAAGGTGGATAGTTTTCTTAGGAGCCGACTAAGCCTCTTTTTTCACTTGATGTGTTTTGCTTTATCAGGTTTTTCCTGTTATCAAGTCCCTCACCGGGATAAGTGTCACATTCTGATGTTTCGTTATCATGAGTAGCAGATATGAGATGTGATATATTATTGGTTGTCCTGCAGGAAATTCATTTTTGCAAGACCTCTACATCCTAAACAGTGGAGGGAAGCTGATCCAAGTGATCACTTTGATTCTTGAATAAGTGCTGATTCGACACACTGCTCCAGCGCTGAAAAGCTGTGCAAATGTAGAGCTGGAGTGTAAGTTGAGATGACATCAGCAGTCATCCATAGCTTGTCCTGGCACCGCTTTGTTAAATCAGGATCTACAGTTATTAATACCTTTCTGATATCAAGGTAAACAGTACAACCACGTTTTTTGACACTTATTTGTTTCCTTTCCTTTCCTTTCCTTTAACAGCCACATTTTTATAAAGTTGGATTACCAATCTGGTCATTTTTAACAAGATATCAGTCACTTTAATATTAATACTTAAAACTCTGATAGCGCTACATCAAAATAGGCCCTCTTGTCTCCTCTCTTTTAGCCTTTGAAGCTTCCACATAATTGATTCAGAAATGCAGCTCTTAACTCTGTCCTCTTTTATGATCTTAAGGGCTGAACCCATTCTGACCCGGATGAAGGAGGATCACACCCGCATCATTCTGCCCGCCATAGACAACATCAAATACAACACGTTTGAGGTTCAGCAGTACGCCAACGCAGCCCACGGTTACAACTGGGGGCTGTGGTGTATGTACATCATCCCTCCACAGGAGTGGCTGGACAAGGGCGATGAGACTGCCCCTATCAGGTGAGGGCCTCGGCTGACGCACTCTTCCATTATAGATGAGGATGTTTGATGAAAAATGGATAGCCCTGACTTATGATTTATTCATGTGTGGAACCATCAAACTAAGGTGCTCTGTAGTGCAACCTGCCTCCCAAACACACAAATAAAGACTTTCCGTACAAAGCTGCCTAATTACCATGATGAATAACTTCATTCAGATGCAGGATCGGGAGGCCACAGTGACATAGTGTCATTAGTGTAATTGTGTATTTAATATGAGCAGGGCACCACATTATACTACTGCTGATTGGAGGGTAGCATTGACCTGGATCATGTGTCTGTTTAATCCTAGAATTGGTCATGCGTGTCCTTCTGGATTTTACTATTCTGAGAAAGAGTAGTGTTGTAGTATTGTGTTGCATGCAAATTGTATTCAAATCTGCATCTCTTTCAATTACAGTATAGCTGAAGCCAGCTACACAGTCCATGTAATTAAAGCGGATTCCTTATCTGGGGCACATACACTCATTGTTGTCACTTCTGTTTTCTAAGGTTCTCGTGACAGAAACCAATACTTAAGACAGACTAGATGGAGATATTCTGATGCAATCAAAACATCAGTGCTTTGCTCCTAAAAGCAGTTTGTACAGTAGGAGATAAGAGTGATATTTTAGATTTGCCATTCACTGTCAACATTTCTAGTGTAATAAAAAAAAAAAAAAAGTCATATTCAGAATGTGTGATACAGTATCAGATCCTGAGTTGTGCAGGTTTTTTTCAGAAATGTTCTGTGCTGCCATAACATAAAACAAAAAATCTTTTCATCATCAGTCAACTGAGAATATTACCCTGATTTTGCTGCCCCAGCGGTGTGGCTGAGCCTGCGTGAACACAAAAGCACAAAAAGAGAATCAGTGGGAACATAATAACAAGAATTTGTTCAGAAACCGTAACACATATAGCAATCTAGTCATCAGCATTCAGTGTGCTTTTCTTGCTGCAGTCAGGATGGCAACTCATAAAAGGATCCAAATGAATATTAACAATTAAATATAACAAATGCAGTCCTGGCTGCTGCTGCCTTCTTAGTCCAGGGTTAACACATCATGTTGCCCCTGAGCGCTTATACATGAAGTACATAAACGCATGGGTCTCACTCAGATAGAAAATGAAACAAAGTTAATTGTGCTAATGCATAAAATATCATGACTGAAGAGAGCACACAGGTTGAAAAACTTGACTGTTTTAACTTTACAGTATATCTTGCTTTAAGCAGAGAAGCTGTTTGTTTAAAAGTGGTGCTTATAGCGGAATAAAGTATAAAGGGTCAAGTCAGAGTCAACATGAAGCAGCTCAGCCATTGGCTTTTACCTTTTCCATATTCATGGCACTGCTGGATTGCAAATGTTGCTGGGGGCTCAGTGCATTGCAAGTGAAATTTTATTGCTGTAAAATCTTGAGTTCAGACCTGAATTTAAAATATCCAGGTATGTGAAGGTTTCAAACCAGAATACCATTAAACTATTCTACAAAAATGCAACAATTTAAGTTTAAGTTTATGAAATAACTGCTGTTAATAGCTGAGGACAGGGTCAAAAACATATGCTTTGATCAGTTTTGTGTTTTCATGGACAGGTTATTATATATGAATATGTGTTTGTACCCTTAATACAGGTGATCTAAGGACAACGTTCTGCTATCCTATTTGTTTTGCCCACTTTGGATTTATTTTAAAATAGGTGTATCTGTCTCAGTAAAATATATAATTATGTCTAGACAATCATTTTGGACCATTTTTCAGTGATGCATGACTCAGTTGCTGAAGCAAAACAGCAATATCAAGCATTTCCAGAATGGACCCTTTTAGCGTGATTCTGTCATACAAAGTCTGTAACTCTTTTGTATTAATAGCAACATGATTTACTCAACTGGAAAATAGTTCCATTAAAGCAACAAATACTTGTGATCATAATAACAACAAACACTTGTAAATAAGACATATTTAGGTGATGCATGGAATGTCTAATTTTTAAACCTTCTTAGTTTGCCTTAAAATTGAACATCTTGCCCTCCTTGTAGATTCTAAAGCTTGATATATTTTATGTATAAATAGAATGTGTTTAACATATTTCAAACAATAGAATCTACAAGGTGGATGTTATGTTATATGTTATTTTAGATTTTAAAAGTCAAATCTAATGATTTTGCTGTATTTTCCAACATGACATTCAAATGAGTTCAGGTCAAAGGTAATGTTTGGTTATTATATGGAGCTGGATACGTATTAAAGGCACTATTTAAGTATTATATGCATGAGTGATATATATAAGTTGATAAAATTAGAGAAGAGCTTTGATGTGATTTTTAGAAAATATTGCTGGTGCAAGGTGATGGTAAAGGGGGGTGAGTTCTGAGGTTTAGATAGTTGTAGAAAATCAATATATGGCACCAAAAGATGGATCCTTCTTGGAATCAAAAATACAACTATTTCTGAGTAAGTCTATGAAAGTGGGACAGGTACAGAAAGGAGACAAACCTTTACAATAATTAGTCTGTATTGAAAATCTGTCATTTTTAAGTTGATTTCCAATGTCATAGAAAAGATTTGCAATCATTCGAGTGAAGTAAATAGGTTGATTTGCATCCTCACAAATCATGACAGTGAACTGCATCAAAGCTGGAAATATGACACAGGCTGTTTCTGCCAGAATGTCTTTTAATATCCAATCATTTGCACACACTTTGCATATTTTGACCAGGGGCAACAAAAACTGTTTTCCATAACCAGAGTTTCATTACCTTTCTTGGCTCAGTTTAGGCAAAAGGTTTTATTTGATAGTATGTGGATGTGATGTCAGTTTATATGTTGAAAATATTAGATGCTGAAGTGCTATGAAAACCATGCATTATTAAGTATTAACAGCTTGACACAAGATGGAAGGAGGATAAGAAAACAGCGTTAGATGCTGCAAAGCTGGTTCGTGTTTTCCTACTGACACTCGCTGCAAATGGACAGATCACCTCAAGGGCCAGCTGAAGTGTGTCGGCTGTGCGGATTTCCATTGGAAATCGTTCCCCCACTTGTTTCCTTGAGGTTTCTGCCCATCAACAACTGAAGCCTATTCAGAACTCAGTCCCAAAGCCTTTTTGAGCTGTTTGAACACACTTTGCAATAAAAGGGAGCAAAAAGCTGCACAATGACACAAAAATGCCATGTTCTGAGAGTAGAAATGGCTGAAACCGCATGGGAGATTTGACCAAAACAGTTTTTCTGTGGCAAGTACATTGATCACTGACAGTACAAAACAAAAGGAGATGGAGCTGTCGACAAAGGCGTTTTGATGTAGAGGCAGAATTTTGGTTTGTTTTTATATGTGTATCTATATAAGTATTTATACAGATACAGTTAATACATTTATATAAAATGATCATCTCATCTAACCTGAGAGATATACAGTAAAATACTTGGAAGTAGTGAATTCAAAATGGATTGATTTAAACCACAAAAATACTGGCTGACTTTTATTATTAAAAGAGTGACTATGCACAGACTGTGTTAATGTAGAAGTGATAATTTAACACACAATGAACACAAATGCATTTTTCAGCTGGAGTCGAGTAGGTTCATACCAGATATGACTTTATTCACATTCAAGTGTTCCAGTTGAAGTATCAAGTATTTCAATAATAATCATTTCCTATACTTTTAGTGAAATAAACATCTGTTACTTTTTGTGTTTTTTTTTTTTTTTAATTTATTTGCTCACTTAAATACCAGGGTCCATTACCACTCTTGACAGAAAAGTGTTTCAAAAGCAAGGTCAGTGCTAACTGAAAGTGTTATCAGATGTTTACGCAGGAAACTGCAAGTAAATCATCTGGATGCCAAAGTTGAGGGTGTATGAGGACAGACTGGCCCAGCAGGCTGACCATCTGCGCATTAAAAATAACCAAACCTAAGGACACTATGTGAAATATTCTCTTGAAAATTTCACCATTAGTGGCTTGTAATACTGGTATTATTTTGTGGCCAAATGTTCGGATATTTTTTTTATTGCAGACACTCCTATATTAGTTTGAGAGCACATAAGCTTTTCAGTTCCCAGGGTAGTCTCAAAAAATGTCTAGACCAGAGGTTTGCAACCATTAGCTCTTGAGCTGCATATTGTAAAACACATAAGCACTATTTAGAAATGAATAACAATTATTTTTCAACATTGTCTTAGGCCTAAAGACATTCTTATGTTGTCCATCTGTAAAAATGTGCAGCCTACGAACAACAAACATTTTTCAACATGTCACACATTACTTTAGGGCCAGGCAGTATTGTTTTTTTTTTTAAACCAAACACTGTAGCACAAACACTCTGTTTATAGTTCTGTTTTCAAGAAAACATTTGCATCCCAGTGTATCTCAGCTGTTTTCATTATTGTACTTATATACTTTTATAAATGCACCAAAAATTGTATGGAAATGTGAAGTTAAATTACCAAATAATTAGCAATTTATGACTCCAGACAGAATTGTTTTTTCTTTTCTTTTCTTTTCTTTTATTTTACATTGTAAAGGTTGTTTACCCCTGGTCTAGACAATGCTGTTGTTGCACTTTGTTAGGTTTAGGCATAAAAAAGAGTTTGGAGAAAGCATTATGGTTGGGGTAAAGGGCAAAGAGAATGGCTGAAATAAGAATGTCAAAGTGAGGAAATGCAAAAATACATGCAGCGTGAAATGACACTCCAGCCATGGTCTTATGAGTGTAAATCCATAAACCTTAGTGTGTGATCATAGTGACCTATAACAACCTCCTACTAAGGTTTTGGCCTATGTAATAATATCCCTTGGCCAATGTTGTCAATTTCCCTTATCTAAGGACTGACATAGACTATGACAGGGTATGCTGCATATTGAGTGATCTGGACATTGAATTCAGATTATTTTGTAAAGTCTCTGGGCAGGAGATTAATGTCTCTGACTTTTCTGTCTGTGTACGTGTTGATCATTACATTTACAGTTTAAAGATATCTAAAACATAATGGATTTCTCTTTTATTTAAACTAATGTAGCTATTAAAATGAATGCACTGTTCTGAATGTGCTGTGCCCTCAAAATATTCTGTGTGCATATTTTCAGCATTTGCAG
This sequence comes from Apogon hyalosoma, assembly GCA_037367295.1. NCBI lineage: Eukaryota > Metazoa > Chordata > Actinopteri > Kurtiformes > Apogonidae > Apogon > Apogon hyalosoma. The sequence goes on from JAPQRP010000030.1 coordinate 20,404,192, forward strand.
TAACATCTGGCTCTAATTATTCATTTAATTGGCTTCAGTTAATTGGTTCTAGTAGGGGAATTACTTATTCATGCTTTAATATTAATGTTTCATCACCTTGTACTCCAGACAAATTAAGGAAGCACAAAACTTTCCTACAATTTGTTCAATTTTCTTTTCCCAATACACATTACTAATATCTGACCCAATTCAGTTCTGAATATTATCAAAGTAAACATGCTTCTTTAACCTCATTGCTCATCACAGCGATTTATTTTAACAGTCATTCATCTGACTTGTGCCGACAGCACCCTGGCCTTAACACATAAGCACTGTTTACATTCAGAATAATCTTCCTCGAAACTTTGCCGGCAGCTTAATCTAAAGGGAGCACGTAAACTGCACGAAGTTTGCGCTGTACAGACAGGCAAGGTAGGTCACTTGTCAAGAGCAGAGAAGGATGAGGTGAATGGGGCTGAGTGTGCGCTGTGTCTGACTTTTTATCAGCACAGTGAGTACAAATAATGGCACTAGAAAGCCCCGCTGTCACCACTCCATAATTTAAACAAGACTGTATGAGGCTACGTCAGGCTAGAGGAGTATATAAGAGAGCCAGGAGAGCAAACCAAGGTAATGTTAAGATGAGTTAAGATCAAAAGTATGACATATAGGTGGAAATCAGGTGAAAAACACAAACTAGTAACATCATTCCATAACTTAGTTAAGTTCACAAGCGTGTACCGTGGCCCATGCCCGAGAACGAGTGGGTGTTACAGGGCCAAGTAACAGTAGATGGTGGTGTGGAGGGAATTCTGTAGCTATCCAACAAACGCGGAAGTGACAAATCCTTACGTCATCAACCAAGTGACTGTTCTGTTCACAGGCAATACTTTTCTGTCTCTGAGTGGTTCGGTCGATAAGGCAAGCTTGTGCAACACGGATCCAAGTGTCAAGGGACAATTTGAGTCTCTGGTCGATGTGAGTTGCGCATGCGTAGAAACATTTATCTCTGTCGGCCATCTTTTACGGCTCGCTACAGCAACCTCGCTAGGACAAATCACTGTCACATGAGTCAAATTATAAAAAGTACAGAGACTTTACCTTCAATGAGTATCTTTCTAGCGATTAGAAGTGATTTCGAGAGTCAATTTATATGCCTACTTTTGGTTTCTTCACAGCTGAGATTTTATCCAGCTGCCAAACTTTTTGATCTAAATCTGGGGGAAACTGAGCGGTGGAAGGTAATCGTGGCTCTGTGTCAATGATGCGATATTTGAGTTTGCTGCAGCGAGTCGTTTGTCCTAGCAAGGTTGCCGTAGTGAGTCGTAAAAGATGGCCAACAGAGATAAATGCTTCTATACTTGCGTGACTCATATTTTTCAGGAAACAACAGGAGCGGTGTATTTGGTTGCGTGGTGATTAGGTCACTTCCAGTCTCGGGTACAGATTGCTTTCACATGGCAACTTTCCCTACTGGTATCCACGCAGTCCGTACCCAGGACTACCTTCTCAGCTGGACTTGGGTACAGTACTCATGCATGGAATATTTGTATTCACATTGATAAAATGAAGTGGACTTTGGGGCCCAACATACTTGGATATGGACTTGGGTACCGAGTGTGAAAATGCCCTCTATGTTACTTGAATCTTTTCTTACACATAAGTTTGGGACCAAAAAGTAACCTGATTGAGAGGATGCAGCCCAGAATAAGTGCAGTAGTCAGACTGCTATTCTCCTTCCTTCTCTTATGGGATTATGTTCTTAAATGGTTTCAAAGTCTTCCTTGCCACATGAAACAACACCCTCAGAACAGCCACCACATTGAAAAAAAGGCAAATATCAACAAAGCCACATGTCTTTTTATGTGGCATTTTCTTTTGTAGGGATTTGGTTGGTTTAATAGTGTAAGGCTCAGAAGTGAAGATAATTTATGTTGAGGAAATATAAGGTTTAACAGTAAAGCTAATTCATATTACAGGGAATAAGTTAATTCATGTATTTAAGTTAATTTGTTAAAAATGCATTGACAGTATTTACCCACTTTACTATTTACATTTGCAGAATTATTATTGACACATGTAAATGTTCTCTTTTGTAGTATACAAGCAGCTAAGATAATCTGTTAAATCTGCCTTTCCATATCACATTTACCAGTCTAAGCAGTGCGAGCTCCTGATTGGTTAGTTCAGTCATGTGAGTGTCAGGAACAGAGCTGTATAAAGAGTTTCGACACACTTTGATGTCGCCGCTCCGGTGATCACGTGGTTCTTGTAAGCCTGAATAGTTCCACACGAACCAAGCGCTGTCATGTTCTTTTGTGGGAGTTCGTTATTGCATAGTAAATCTCAAAATAAATCACACACTGTTGTTGCACTACTGTATGTATTGTTGTGTGTTTTATACTTTTGAGTAGTGGGGTTCACCACTGAAAGGACTGCATTTATTACTTTGAAAACTTACATTTTGGGGAAAGATTCGTGTTAGCTTGGATAAGCTACTTACATGAGTGGTGCTAACTTTACAAGTTCATTCATTCTGAAATCGTACTGTACTCATAAGGAGATAGACAATTTACCATTTTAAGTTTTACTATTATAGGACTGAGGTACAAGCAGAAAACAGTGGTTAGCTGTGTGAACACTGTGCCTGCCAAGCGCTGCTCTCTTGATAACACACAATAAGGCATTAACCAGTGGATAGAATAGCGGCTAACTTAGCATGCTAGCATTAGTATGGACGCTAAGCTCAGTAAAAAATCAACATTACTAATTTTAAAACTCAATACAGTTCTTATAGGATGAGTCAGATATTACAAATGTCAAGTTACAGAAGTGTCGCCTCCTTTAACTTATGAATAATAACTTTAATTAACTTTTATTCATCAGAGCTCAGCTCTACAACAACTCTGCTTCTAATTAGCACATGTCCTCAGCTGACAAACTTAACCAAACACCACCAGATTCAGCAAAACAACAAAAATAAAACCCACTGATACCAAATTTGTACTAACATTACCTTATCTTAAAAACTCTCTAATTTGTGGTTATAGTGGTTAAATCTCAACACCTGGCCAAGTCAAGCTAGCTAACTATAGGGTTACAGCTGAAAATCAAACATAACAGTTGTTTAAGATAAAAATGTATATAAACACTAACACATACGAAAGAAAACAGAATTTTCAACAAAAATGTCCGCCTATACAGGAAACACACTTGATAATTTGAAAGATGACAATATCTTATTAACTTAGCACTGGAGTTGCTAGATCAGCTGAAATAGAGATGAATGTGTTCCGACGCCGCTACAATCAATGTTGGAACTATCAGTCCCTCCATAACCCGGAAGTAGGTCCCTATTTCGTCCGCCATTGTTTACAGCGGGAGTCTATGGAAGTGTCACAACTTGGTTATAAGAAAGGCTCTGGTCAGGAACCATGGTGGTTGTAGCTGCCGTGTAGAGAGTAAAAGAAGAAGAAGAAATCTGTCTCCATCCTGCTGTAAAGAGTGAACCATCAATCACCAACGAACCCTCACGTTACAGTAGCACGGAACATTTCCTCATGTGCATGTTCCAATTTTTTTTTTTTACCTATATGCATTTTTGCAAATATGCTGTCGATGCTTCTTAAAGAACTGGCCAAGTGACCCAGACAACTTCTACCCCTATGTCCCAATGACAGTGGAGGGCCTCAGCATTAGCATACTACTAATGAAGTGTGGAGATACTGACTAGAAAGTGCAAAATAAAAACTCTGATCTCTATTAACCTCAGGGGAAAACAAGATATGAAGACTGATCCTGGATTTATTTCAGCAATCAGTCCAGTTTTTTTTTTTTTAATTAACCCTTTAGCTTCTAAAACTATTTTTGTGATGACTTTTTCTGTACGTCTAACCTTGCCTAAGTGATTTATCACCATTTATTATGTTGTCCACGGCATGTTTCAATGAAAAGCAGTTATTTTCCTATATGTAATTGAATGACCATGTAGATGAACAGAAAAAGCTGAAGACAGAGTGACCTTTTCAGCACAATATACTGTTAACTGAATGTAAACGCAAGCATGTGTAGCTACTGCTATTTGTCAAACTGCACTGGCCTCTGAACCTCCAAACAAGATGCATCCCAGACGAAGCTGGGAACCTGCATTTGACCTGAATTATTTATATCTGTTCATAGTATTAATGATTCAATAGTTATTTAGATCAGTGGATGCCTTTGGTCATTGGTGGCCGTTTAGGTGAGGGTTAAAGCCATTATATTCACAGATATTTCAGCTAAGATTTGACAGTATGGCAGTGACAGCCCAAACTGTACAATCAGGATGTTGTAACACTGTAAAATTTTCATTTAATAGTGCCATATTGTCATTTAATACAGCCATTAAAGCTGTGATGGATGATGGGGATCATGAAAGCAAATGGCTAATACGCTTTAGATATTTTTTCAAATTTTGACTTCATTCCTAAACATATGCTTTAAACTTCAGGCATCATTCAGTGTCAGCTTTGACTGTTATGTAAAATAGTTTTTTCTTGGAATGTAAGGATTTTGATAGATTTATGTACATCCATCTATGAATCAGAGATATGTTTAGTTACCGATCAAGGATTTTTACAATAGCTTTTTTTTGGTGATGGTTCAGATAATGATTTATGTTGGGTTTAAACCTAAAAGCACCTTTTCTTTTTGGCTCACACACTGCAGTGCACTCTTAATACAGAGTCAATGAATCATATTGCAGCTGAAGCTTTATAGTCCTTCCTACTGCCGTGTCTCTCAAACTGAAGTGGTACATTTTCTTCTGCTCTAAATGCATGCATGTGTGTGTGTGTGTAATAAAATATGGTGAACCTGCCCCAGGCGTCATTTCATAAAGAGGAAAAAAGCCACTCATTGGTCACTTTAGAGAGCAGAATAAGCCAGACCAGGACTCTGTATGAATGCAATGCTCTGTATTGGGCTTTGTCCCATAGCACTTAAGACCTGACAGATAATGGTACTGAAAAGCAGACCTGGGGGGACAGCAGCTAAAGTGGGAGTATTTCTTTTAGGAAGGTGGCGAGTAACATTTTTTTATTTTTTATTTTTTTTGTGGAAAACACTCTTTCTCTACCAGCTGAACTCAGGGGGTTTTAATAGTTCTTTTAAATCTAGTAGCATTTATGTTACAGCACATTTGAACTGTTAACTAGATATTTATTTGCTAGCATATTCGTAGTTCTATATTAGTCAGTATAAAGCAATTATTATGCCTTCCTCTGCTTAACAGTCTTACAATAGGGTTCTATTTATAAATAACTAAAAGCGGTTCATGTGTTTAAAAGTTCTGTAGAGAGGTGAAGTCCTGCCCTTTCAGTTGTGCCCCATGGGACCTTATTGTGGAGAGAAAAAAAAACTATTAACACTTGATGGTGAGACACAAGGTAATTTTGCCATGATTTACGCATTACGATGTGAGTTTCATGTAACAATTTAAAAGATAATTTTACAAATTAAGAAAGTCTGTAAAACTGTCCAAGTAACATACTTTGTGTAAAACAGCAAATAGAAAAACTACACACCTGAAAGTTGCGGAGGTGACGTCATCATAACTTTCTTCATGATTGGTCAGAGCTGCTTCAACATGACCAGACTTGTAAAGGTTTTCACTTCTTTTATACTTTTTCACCTCCCTTTTAGAGAATGAAGTGGAATATGCCGTATGTCATATGTATTGCACACAATAAAAGATGCAGTCCACTAAGCTGTTTCACACTTTGCCATTTTCACAACAAATTGACTTTCTTGATGTATAAAATTAGATTTTAAATCACCAAATATCACATCAGTACATGACGGCAAAATTCTAATTCTAATGGGATCAAAAAGTTACTTGTCTCCTATCATTGTCATAACCAGTTTTCCAAAATAAGATGCCTCCTTTTATTAGGGAGTCATACTTTGAGTAACGGAAATTTAACTTAGAACAATTTGTATGCTGGTAACACTTGTAGTTTTATTTATTTTTATTTCCATACAAATTTAGCACTATTACATAAGAATGACTAATTGTTTTAGCACACTATCAGGTCCATACAAGGCAGTTTAAAGGGCTCATATTTTGCTAAATCCACTTTTATTAGTCTTTGGTACATTTATTTGTGTATTTGGACCCTAATAGTTCATAGTTTGAATTTGAACCCTCCAGGTGCTGCAAAGCTATCTTTAT
>JAPQRP010000030.1:20436413-20453896 GCA_037367295.1 Apogon hyalosoma
ATTCCATCTACCTCCCCTTCATCCCTCCCAACCCGCCCATACACACAATCACAGATTCTTGTTATTGTATAACGTTCCCGCTGAGAGCACAATTACTCTGGTGGGGGGAGGCTTTATGATTCATCACTGTGCCAGCCCCAAGTCCGAATATCAAACAACAGCTCTCTGAAATTGAATGCATTTGTTAGTGTCGCTTTATGGTACCCCCACTTTCTTCCCACCTCCCTATAAAAAAGTGGACATTTCCAAGCAGAATTCATTATTTGCAGATGTTAAAAGCAGGTTCAGCAGCTCAGCCAGAAAGAGGGACCGGATGGGATTTGCATGGGAGCACTGCTTGATAATAAGACCAGTGTATTTATGTGTCTTGGTGTGGGTTTAGCTGTGAACATTTTCCAGGGTCACTAACATTTCATATGCATACTGCTGTGTTTATTATGGCAGTATAGAGTTTGTGCCTGTTTGCATATTCATATACATGTACTGTTCCCCATGCGATCTGGGAAATTGTGATCACTTGGACTAAAGATAAATTGTGAAGCTGATTTATTAAAGGACTGAGAGTAGCTTAGCCAAAAATTGTTGTTATCATGATAGCATACAGCTGAACAAACCAGCCTGCAACTGGCAAAATGAAGTAAAACACAGGCCATGATGTGAGGTTTGTGGTTTAATAATATCAGAGCATAAGAATCAGAGTGGACTGTTGGTCTTGTAGATATGTTATGGTGATTATAAATATCTTTACACAGTTGCTTGTGGGAATTTTGCTCCCATTAGGGACACAATACAGGTCCCAATAACATAAATCATTGAATATGAGATGTAGGAGTTGGTTTAAGGTTGGGGCTTGGGTTTGTCATGGTGTAGTTTGGATAAGTCTTCAAGAACTCAGTGTAAGTCAGTGCAATGTCCCCTAAACAGATGGAAACCCAACATTTCCGTGTGTGCGTGTGTTTGGTTTATGTGTGTGTGAGCATCAGGATCAGCCATTTGTGCCATGCAGAGCAGCTATTAGGCATTCCCCCAATCAATCTAGGAAGCCACTTCCATAATGCTGCCAGGGCCGTGAGGGCTCATAATTAAGCAGCTGATTAGAATTTGCTCAGCACAGATCATGTCTAATGAAAGAACAATGAAGGTCCCACATGACAGGCACATCTATCCATCTCTTAACTAAATGCTTGCCGCGCACCCTCAGCACCTCAGCACTCTTGTTTGCCTACTCAACTTCATTATCTTCCATCTTTGCAGCAGCTAGTACTCTCCCTCAGTATGTAAGTGCCCACTGGCTGAGAGTTTGTTTTGTTTTGTTTTGTACCCTTGGATGACAGAACCCAGGAGTTGATTTTGGGGATGTCTCGGAGCGCTTGGCCTTGAGGAAGAGGCTTCAGTGTCGGAGTTTTCGCTGGTACCTTGAACATGTCTACCCAGAGATGCGAATCTACAACAACACCATCACATACGGCGAGGTGAGAAAGATTCTCATTAAGAAGATTATGGTCATTTACTGTATCATGATCTATAATTCTATTATAGAGCTGTGGTTTGCAGAGAATGCATACAAAGATGGGGCTAATTTGATTGTATAGGCGATAAATGCAGATATTCACGTAGTGAAAATGCATTAATTTGTAGCTTTGCCTTATCAATGGCTTTCTCCGTGACAGCCCTTGGGAGCATTTTTCCTTCTCAGTAAAGAAGTCTGCAGCTAAGGTGATATCTGCTTTGCTTTGTGCAAAACTTTGGCAGTGTAACAAACAGATTAACAGACAAGCAGCATCACAGTGGCATTTTCATATTCACACCAAAAAACCACTTTAAAAAGAAAAGAAATCAAATCAACATTGTCAATCTAGGGAAGTGGTATCCTGTTGCTATAGCAATGCGTCACCACATAGGATCAGATGCAATTCCCTCATAATGAGTTTTAATTAAACACTTATTAGTTTTCCATTCCAGCATGATTGTTTTGGGCTTTGCTGCGTGCTCAGCACAGTAGAGGAAGAAAACAGGATTATGACAGGTTGAAGAATTGAACACACTCTAGAGTCAGACACTATTTGGAAGAATGCTGAAACACACCATTTTTCCTCATATCAATTTCAACAATGGAAAATAGAGGGAAATCAATATGCTCTGCAAATACAATGTCAGAATACATCAAAATTAAACTCTAGATTTATCACAGCTGTGTGAATTTGTCTCCCCTGCGAGCTTTTTTGGCTGTGACATCTGGCTAATAGATTCCTCAGCGCGGCAGCTACTTAAGTGGCACTATTTCAGATCTGTCGACAAGCTGGGAAACAGTTACCTTGTGTTGCCACACTGCCACCGCAGCAGAAGTGAGTCTCATCTGTCACTGCGCATCAGCACTGCAGTCGGCCATGCTGACCAGACCAGTGGAGTGGAACCTTCCCTGACAACAGTGTATGATAGATATGTCACAACCTGGAAATGAAGCCATATGCATTCAAATCACACGTAACCAAAGCTCATGCTCAATGCACACAACCATCCGGAAGCCAGGAGACAGAACTAGGACTGGTCACTGCATGATGATACCCCATCATGTCTCAGACATGACTTTGTGTGTGAACGAGCCACAAGGGATCTGTTAGGAATGTAGGTAGTGAAACATACACACAGGAATTAAATGAGGGCCATTTCAAGGAGACAAAGCAATTCCAAATAAACAAAAGCTTAAATTCTGTGGCAAATGCGTCCCACAGCAAAGCAAACTGGTAGGCAAGAATGACTTCTAAACATTGGGACAGAAAGAGACATAAAAAATTAAAGAAAGAAACACTAAATGACTTGTGTCTGTAGGGCATGAGGGCTCAGTGAATGATCTTCGTATTAAAAGGACGCTAATCATATGCTTTGGCTGCCACAGTCATCAGATCTCAACCTGACCGAACACCGATAGGAGATTTGGACCATTATGTTCGACAGCACTCTCCCCCACCATCATCAAATCACCAAATGGGGAATATGTTTTGGAGGAATGTTGTTCATCCCTGCATGTCCAGGAAAAACACAGTGGACCAACACTTTATGGAGACACTTATTTTTTTCTTTAATTTATCACTGGTCTACATTTTACAATATGGTATAAATAAATGGAGGCGTCATAAATGTCTAGTATTTTAGGCTCACAGGTAAACATTTAGAAATATCTGGAAAGTAAATACTGGCCAACATTTGGAAGTTAGTCTTAGAGTATTTAACCCACAAAGACCTAGTGCTTCTTTTGTGGCAGATCCCAAAATGATTTTTTTTTCCTTAAATGATTTATCAACATTTATTCTAATATTATGTTCTGTATTTTGCATTTTTAAGTGAAAATCTGGTATTTTCCTATATTTCATGTACTGATCTTGTAGACGTTCATTAAAGCTCAGACTGAAGATGAGCGTTGTTATATCCAAAACAGAAAGAAACTGAAGAAAAAGGTGATTTTTTTTTTCTGCAAAATATATCAGCTGAATGTAAAATAAGCATCTTCATCCACTGTCATTTGTGAAACTACATGGGCTTTATTGATTAATTAATGTTGTAGAAGATGACGGTGTTTCCACTTTCACTACAGAGCCTCTGAACGTCCAAATGGGTCATATCTGATGACCATGAAAAGATGACAAACTGCATTTTACACCAATTATGTACATGAACTGATTGGATTAGTGGATCAACAGGTATTAAACATTTTATAACAGTGAGTGGTTTTGGTCGCTCGTAGATATTTGGGTCTTTATGGGTTAAACTTGACCACTTTCATGGAAAAATTACTTGCGAATTACATGCGTCCCACAGCAAGGCAAACTGGTAGGCAAGAATTACTTCTAAACATGCAAATGGACAAAGATCCAGGGTTCTCGTCTGCATGCTAATTTTTCACCCAGACAGTACGGTCATAACTGATATAAATGCTGTGTTAACATTTTCTGAGTTAGTGAGTTTCTGAGAAGTGTTTTATGAATCCCTAAAAGGCACTTTCTAAAATAAAAGTCTAACCTTTATCTTAATCAGCTCAACAATAAGAGACAAAATTAAGATCCTTCCAAGAAATAATATTGTACAAATTGAGCTTTTAGACTCACACTAACGTGGCATTTACAATAATAAGATTTTTTTTCTTCCTAATTGTTAATATTCATATCTGATGTGTCTTTCAGGTTAGAAACAGCAAAGCTAGTGGATACTGCCTGGACCAGGGCTCAGAGGACGATGATAAAGCCATCCTTTACCCATGCCACGGCATGTCCTCTCAGGTAAGATCCATGTGCTATTTGTGTTTATGTTTTTGTTTTTTCGAATTCACAGGCAAATAAGTGAGTTAAGTTCATTCAGAAAATATTCCTTTATAAATACAATCAAGTAAAATCTATATATTTGTGAAATGGGACTTCCTGTTTATCTATCTAGAGTCCAGACATCATGTAACATATCTGCATAAATGGGAAGGTAAATAATGAAAAATGAATACATTCTGCAATTTCAATAGTTAGGAATTTTATGATTTAAATATTGTCCTTTTCGATCTCCTCTTAAGCTATATCAGGATTTACTTCTTACATGGAGGGAAAAAATGACTGTCTGGGTCCTTCACATTAACAGAATCTTACACAAATCAGCCGTAAAGCTTTTAAGTGATGTCGTAAACATCACAGGGACACACTCAAGATACACACAGAGCAAACTATGGAATGAAAAATAAAATAATTAAGTGTCCTGATTTACAAATACATATATTGTTTGTAAAGAGGGATATAAGACCTATAACATGGGGGTTTTTTTTGTATTGTACATTGCATTTTATTTGAAAAGATTTAAGGAGTGGGCAATAAAAAGATAAGTGCACTGTATCATGTGTATATATTACTATAATGATGATTTTACATGGGATGGTGCAGTGGGTAACACTGTCACCTCACAGCAAGAAGGTCTTGGGTTCGATTCCAGCACCAGGACCTTTCTGTTTCTGTGTGGTACTCCGGCTTCCTCCCACCATCTAAAAACATGCGGTAATAGGTTTCTTAAAAAACTGCCCATAGGTGAGAATGGTTGGTTGTTTGTCTCCATATGCCTCTATATATATTTTTTTTAAACATTGCTATTAAATGTAAAAAAAATCTTCAGTATTATGTTACTGTACTTAATTTTACTGATGCATGTTTTGACATTGAAAAGACTTATTCTTTGTTAATTATTTTGATTATTCTACCTCTACATTTCACAGATGTTCTGACGTTAAAAAATTCAAACCGTTAATATGTGGAATAAAAATCAGACTTTGAACTAAAAAGAAATAATAATAAATGATGATGGGTGTCACGGTGGTGCAGTGGTTGGCACTGTTGTCTCACAGATAAAAGGTTTCCATGTTCTCCTCATGTCTGTGTGGGTTCCCTCTGGGTACTCCTGCTTCATCCCACCATCCAAAGACATGAACATAATAAATTAAATGGTCAGTCTGAACCACCTATAGGTGAAAGTGAGAGTGAATGGTTGTTTAATTGTATATGTTAGCCCTACCATGAACTGGAAACACATTCAGGGTGTAACGCAACCCTCCCAAGGATTAAGCAGTTCAGAAAATAAATAAATGCATGAATAAACACTGATTTGACATTTACTGTGATAACTGCGGATATCAAAATTTATCACGTTATCATTTTTGGCCATATCGTTGATCTCTAAAATCCATAAGATATTCCTTTTGTTCTCAAGTCTAAACTGGGTGGAGACTCATTTCTTGGAGGTGAGAAACAGTTTTTATCGCTGCAGTGGGGTCAGGTATGTGACACTGAAATACCATCTTAACACATTGCTTCATGTGTAGTGAAAGAAAATTTTAAGAAGGAAGGAAAGAAGAAAAAGAAGGAAGGAAAGAAAGACTATACAATGTGTAAGAGGCTGGGTTAAAAATATTCATACAAAAGCTGCAGATTGCAGTTGCATTGTAATATATTTCAATGTGGTAAGATTCATTTAAATTCAGGGAAACTGTGCATAAATGTCCCTATCTTAATATTAAAATGCAGTTTCCAAATGCAGAAAGGAAATCTTTAGTATAGGCACAGTGAAAGTAACAAAGGACTCTGCTTCCTCATTTAACAATGGTTTATACGTATTATATGGATTACTATACAATCCCTTTGTGGCAGTCACAGTAAATGCGAGACTCACTGCCTTTTTGCTTTCAGAGAGGAACATGACAAGGCTGCCTTTTCTCTCTTATTTAATTAGCTCTTGAACCACATGTAGAGTTGTAAAGGATTCAAAGGAGATTCATGTTGTGACAGCTGTATAATACAGATACATACTATAAATATAATGTTAAATGCACAGAGGAAGCATATTACCACTTATTTTAATATTTGAAAGAATAAATATCCTCTATCCATGGAAAGATAGACACAAGTACTTCACCTTTGAATGCCTCGTATCTGTAATGAAAGTTAAATAGGCATGATATGAAATTATTGTATGCAATTAAATGTACAATATGGAGCTGAGAGGATGGGGAGGTGTAAATGCAAGCCAAGAAACACTTGATTTAGTTAGAAAATATTGCCTCAGCAGTTATTGCGTTTGATGGCTGTTAATGCCCTATGATTATAAATGAAATCACATTTATTTGACAGCTTCTCCAGTTTCCTCTGAAATTTTAAATATAGTCTAAATAATTCAGGCTTTCATAGCTGCTAACAAGAACAGTGGTGCATTGTGACTTTTTTTTTTTCTTTTAAATCACATAAACTGATGGAGCTAGATATGGATATAATGAAGTAACAATATAGTCTGTAGGAGTATTTCTTTAATGTTAGAGCAGAATTTGGCCAATGAATTTTTCATTTTCACTTATTTTAAATAATTTTCTGTGTATCAGCAACAATGTCAATATGCATACCAAAAGGAATATTTACCCCACCCCCCGAAAGGGAGGCAGGGGGTTTTGTTTTTGGTTCAGTTTGTTTGTTTGTTTGTTTGTTTGTTTGTTTTTTTAACACTCTAGCAGCAAAACTATTGGTTGAATCCATACTTAATTTGGTTTATAGATTGCCAGTTACCCAGAATAGATGTCAATACATTTTGGGAAAAGTAGGTCAAAGTTAAAATTCTTTATGAATTTTTAAAATATTTTTTTCTTTTCCCATTTACTCATAATAGGGGAAATTTCAAAATTTTTATAAAAGCATCAATTTTGTTTCAGTTTACTTAAAACGTGGCACATATTTAGAGGCAATTGATATACTGACATCAGCACATGCATAGACATGATGACATCAGTTGGATCGATGCCAAAATAAGCTCCAATACGTGCGAAGGACAGGGTTTGTTGTGCCTGGAACCACTTGTTATGTACAGTTTATAGGTCAAAATGTGTGATGTGCTGTGTTTGAGAAACACTGATATCACATATGTTTGGATGTATCAAATAGGCATTATTTTGTGTCTTCTTTATAATGTGTTCATCTGCAGATCAGTTTGGTTGTGAGTTCAGAACTTTATATTGGCCCAGCAACAGTATTCAGTAGTATTTTGAAAATTACAGCTCACAGTTGTAGGTGTTCACTTGGGTGGAAAGAGACTAAATAAATCTGGAAATATCCCATAACCCAGTACTGTACAAAAGCACCACAGACAAGCTAACACAGAAAATTAAACCAGCACAACTGATAGATGACATGAGAAAAAAATCTATATTACTAAATGTTTATATAAATATGAACCAAGTAAACTATTGAGGCTACAAATAAGTGGACCGACAAGTTACAGTATGAAATATAGGCCATAGGAATGTGTAAAATATGTCAATACATCTATTTATGAATCAGGGAAATTGTGTGGCACTACTGTAAATGTAAAAACAATTTTAAAAAGAAATCACACACAAATATTTCCATAATGCCGTGGAAATAACAGTACTTTACTGTAAAAATGTTTTGGTTTTAATGTGGATTTTACAGTATATTGTTAGAAAACTACAGCAAAAAATAGAGTGAAGGATTACAATGTAAGGCACCATCATCGGTTCTATTTCAGCTCCTTTGTAAATACTAGAAAACTAGGGCACTCCCAGGTGAGAGCACATATAATTATATGAATATGCAGTGGGGGGGCTACTGAAGAAATACGGTGCGTTCAGCATAACCTTTACGTAAATAGATACCAGGACAAATGGCACTGTGGGTGGGATCCTGTTGTCCCGATTTTTTTTTTCTACAGTAAGCCGAAAAGCAATCCTGAAGACAAATCATGCAAATGTTATTCATGGATCATTTGTTTTTACATTTTTCCCATCTTTCCTGACCACTTCTCTCTCTGGTGCGATTCCTGTTCATTACGTGTCACAGAGGGAGTAATGTTAGCAGGACGGCGGCTCACTGGCCTCTTTTCTTCCTCAGAGAGAACTCGTGGGGTCCAGTAATGTAAGGCTTCACTGACTCTTTTAATCCTGATTCCCGGAGGAAATAAACAAATGGAGATGAATTTCTGTCTTTGTATCATTAGATTACAGTGATGACCGGCATTACTGCGAGCGGGCCGAATTCAATTTACTGGGACACTGCGATTTTGAATTCTTTTTACTGTGGATCCTTTTACTTATGAAAAAAAATATAATTGCCCAGAATAATTTTTTTATTGTGTCTTTGAAATTACTCTCTCTCTCCCTCTCTCTTTTGCTCTCTGTCGTCTCTCCTGGTGGAAATCTAAATCATGGATACTGCCTCCACCTTAGTCCAATAGGTCTTATAACTCCTATTTCCATCAGCAATAGGATTTTAAAAGCCTATAGAACTGGCTTGCTCACAGTGCTGGGTGATCCATTGAATAACAGATTAATTGGAGTTTTGTTTCTGAACTGAATCACAAAATTAAGATCAGCGCTTCCTCTGCTGTCACTCAAACATCAGCATCAGCAATTACAATAGTATTGTAAGCTGTCACTGTTTCCTTTGAGATGGCTGCACATATTAGCTTCTAGATGATGAAATAAGAGCAAAGGGAGGCTGTCATGTTGCTTCAGTTGTATGGAACAAGTTTGGCTTGAAAGTTCTATTAGAACTAAAAATAGCACTGCACTTTTATTGTTATTGTTGTTTACTGATACACAGTACAGGGCTTTCCTTTCCATTAAAAGGCAAGTGTTTTTGAGGAGCACTTTAAGCTACATTGACCTACAAATGTATTTATCTTATTTGTAACCTAACATAGGATATTACTACTAAAGAAAGTCCCAAGACCACTATAGATATTTATGTATTAACTGAATTAACTGATCATATTTATATACTGAATTAACTCAGACACATGAAAAAACCTTGAATGAACTAATGTTAGAATCTAATATGGTTTGGTAGATAAATGTACATATTATACATTTATATCTGTTTGTACATCTTTTTCTGATGAAAAACACCAGTGAAAGAATTTTATAATAGGCCTATTTTTAAAAAGATGCACATGAGAGCATTGATTGTCACTATTATTTGTACACTCTATGGACAAAAATAATAGGACACATCACTTCTACAGGTTGTAGGACTTCCAATTCATGTTCATTATTATTTTTGTAATTATCATGACAATACTATTCATGAGAATTGTCGACAGTAGCTTTCCCAGTAAATACCACATCGATAGTTCTCCTACATTTAAAGGCTGATTATTCTTCCTGAGCGAGAGTTGAAGAAACCAGACAATTACCTGTGGTTTAAAATGATTATTTATGGTCAGAGTGTAACCATTAATGTTGATGTGTGTGGTATTTCAGAAATTGAGAGGTAGAACAGTTAAAACAATTATAATGACATACAAAAAATTCAATGTTGAGTAAAATTAAATAAAAGAAAACTCATTTTAGATTGCAATCTAAGCCAAATTAACTCAAACAAGATAGGAAGAACATTTATTTTAATATTTCTTGGGGCAGGACAGCAGTGTAGCGGTTAGCAGTTCCACTTTCCAGCTAGCCTCCAGCTCCCCCATTTTCCCTCATGATTAAGTAAATTAAAAAAAGAAAGAAAAAAAGTCTACGCAGGTTAATTCTACTGTCACTGCCTTTGACCGAGGCACTGGTGTAGATATGGAGTTGGTCCCCGAGTGCCTTCAGTGGCAGCTCACCGCTAATAAATGTGCTAAGTGCTAATGTAGTTGCTAATGTTAAAACTGGTGCTGGGTTATGTGTGGATAAAATGCAGAGACTGAATTTCCTTATGGGGATAATGAAGAGACTTTAACCTTTAACTTTTATTGCAATATTATATTATATTGACATTTGTCATTACTGTTTTGCACTGGATTGTTTGTTTTGCTTTGCTAAAATAACACTCACCCACCATCACGCATAACCTAGACGGCACTTCAGCCTCTAAACCTAGGGAAAACCCTGGATAGTAAACTATTTCTGAATCATATTTGGACATCTGGACCATCTGGACATCATTTGGACAAAAACCATGAATCATCCATCCATCATCTTGATTTATTTTTTCCGGCCAAATCACCCAGTCCCAACTGCTTCACATATGCAGAGGATGCACATTGAATAGTAATATATTAAAGTGTAGCTCATTGATGATTTTATTTATATCAACATTTTGCACATTACTTAAACATAGAACTAAATTACTCCTCATACCTAGAATTTCACGAGTCTCCTTAAGAGCCCGTCCACATCATGTCAGATTGGTCTCACATGAAGACGACATGTGCACAGTCCACGTTAGAGGCCCCAAGCCAAGCCCTTCTTAAACATGCACTCTAATCTGGAGCATAAACCCATTCATAACCTCCTGGTGGCGCAAGGTACGGGAAAGGTAGAAATGTGGAGATTACAACCAGATACCAAATACAAACACTGCATCTCATATTTGCATTATCACAGCATGGCACCATTTTTGAGCTAATTAAGAAAAGAGTCATTATCCTGACCCCCCACCCCCCGCAAAAAAAAAACAAAAAACCCCCAAAACTTTTATAATACTAGGAAGGCAATGTAGCGTCTAATGGTGCTTTAGAGGCCCAGGTTAATTGGCTTGGCAGAGTCATTTCCTTGCGTTAATTATTTGTTACGGTCTCATTTTAAATGTATTAGTGAATAAAAGGCTGCCAGACGGAGCTGTAAACAGGTCTTAGTAGGGATTATATGGGGTTTTCTTGTGCCCAGTTATAGTTTACACCATGCATAAATCTGCTAAGAGCATTATAACCCCAACAGACCCAAGGCAGCAATACAAAATTCCACAAAGAATTCTTATCAAACTGCCTGCACTAATTACCTTTATCCTAAGAAAGCAGCACAAGATTGGTGAATTCTGTGTGTTGCATTAGAGTGACGCTCTGAATATGTTTTCAGAAATATCTGACATACCTCAGTCCATTATCCTTATCGCTATCTGTACATAAACATCCACAACAGCTTGTGAACCTTTGCTTGTTGTTTTCCTATATGTTCTAAGTGACTGTTTTGGGCAGAACATTGGATTAAAAACCACCTGTGTTCTTTGAACAAGCAACATCCACCCACACAAACCACTCACTGCTACGCTAGTTTACCCATCCAGCACATGCTCCAAAACCTGTCCGCCCTGAAAAAGTTATATCAAATTGAAGAGACTGTTACAATGAGAAAATTGATTGGCGATGGTACTCCAAACAAGGACCATCAGTGTGGCAACAGTAATAGACTCACTAAGTATGAAATGTGAAGTTTAAATTGATTCATTTACAGACGCATGATGAGTTTGCCGTGGGGTCTGGGTTCTGTTACAGCCCAACCTTTGGAAAATCCATTCCTGCATCTATGTTTGATTGAAATATTTATTAAAAGGAAAAGCATGCAGCATATTTTCTTGCATCAGTAATGCATTACAAGCGACACTGTTTAAAAGTCAGCAGTCTGGACTCAAAGGCATTCACTTACATTGATTTTTCCAAGAATCTGAATAACACACTGCCTACAATGTACTTGAACAGATGACAATGTGAATATGTGTGTGTGAATTTCAGGATATTCATGTTAATGTGTTCTGCCTCCGAGCAGGGCCGGTGCTTTACTAAAGACCTCCCTATCTTTGGCATCTCATTTTTCAGTGAGGATCACTGGCATAAATAATAAATGCTATCTCTACTGTATCCTTACGTAATAGATACGTATCATCACAGAGCCTTTCATGTGCAGGATTAAACAGTGAGGGATCAAGTTTTGGTTTGGGGAAATATTGTGTCACTAATAAGTTACACAATCTGGGCTCCATGTGAAGCGTGCACTGGAATATCCTACAATGTCATGTAACACATAGACAGTAGACAGAAGAATTTGCTCTTAAAAATACACTGTTACCAACCAAACAGCATCACTTAAAGCACACCTTGTACTTTCCAGCAATGCTCTCTGAAAAGTCAAGTGTTTGATTTTTCTGCTGCAGTCCTTCAGTCCTGCTGTGTGACACAGTGAATATCTCTGTGTTGCAGCTCGCACGCTATTCTACTGAGGGGCTTCTCCAGCTAGGACCCCTAGGATCGACCACCTTCCTGCCTGACACAAAATGCCTCATTGATGATGGCAGAGGACGCACTCCCAGTCTGAAAAAATGTGATGCTGTTTCAAGGATTTCTCAGAGGCTTTGGGACTTTACGCAGGTATTAAAAAAACACACATAATCTACCCTACACACTACAACAACCAATCCCAAATATGATGATTGCAACAGAAATGCACTTGTCACCTTGATGCTTTACCCATTTGCCAGAATAAAATGTTGCCATTGTATGTTTCTTTAAACTACAGATATGCATCATGTAAAGGATTCAGAACCAAGTATACATTTTACATCAAATTTTCTAGATATGTGTATATTAATATGTTGAGGATATAGAATGAGACTGCATCTCATCTCAGAACAGCTGTATCTCAACCCTCAACCTTTTTAAACTTTTTATTATTTGCTTTAGGCACTGACAGCACTTCTTGGGGAATGACACCAAGGCTTAGATTAATGTAAAAAAAAGTCTGCAAAAATTTAAATATATAATAGATACATAAAAAAAAATACCTTACATTCATAAAAATGTCATAAATGGGTTTGCTCTTGATTCAGAATGCTTAATGAAAGCATTCCTTCCTATTCAGTCTTTTTGTATCAATATATTTGTCAAATTATTGATTTTTCTTCTCTAAATTGTATGTAGTAAATGATCCATTTTGCATCAGGGTCTTGCATCATCATGGTACAGCATCTGCTATAATGACTGGCTTGTACATTACCCTTTACTTAAACCAAACTAAGGTCTTTCCCTAACCCTAACAAAGCACTGTATAGAGTTTAGAGCAGGGGTCTGCAACCCATGGCTCCTGGGTCAAATGCGGCTCTTTAGCTTCTCTCTATGGTTCCCCTTGTCAATGAGCATTAGGAACATTTTGAAATAAACTGAATAAGTCATTACTTTTTAACATTGTTATAGGACTAAATCTATTCTAAATTTGTCCATCAGCAAAAACACACAGGCACGGAATAAAATAATTTTTTGACAGCACATAAACCAAAATGTATTATTTTCTTGCCAAATTCAATAGAAGATGGTCAATTTGCATTTGTTTGTAGTCTGTCTGTTTAAAAGTAAGCCTCAAAACATGAAAGTTCAGCTTTTTCTCCATTACACAATGCAGTTTTGTTTGGGAAATAGTGTCCATCATTAAAAAAAAAAAAAAAAATCATACAAATCTTGAATGTTTTCTTTATTGTATTTGAATAATTTCATAAATGCACCAGACATTGCATTATTGTAATGGAAATACAACATGAAATAGCAAACTAATCACAAATAGGCTACAGCAGAGCAGCCACCTCATGGTAATATGTAGATGTAGTGAATATTTTTTCATGGGTCCAGTCAGATTTCTTTCTTCTTTTTTGTGACAAAAATGGCTCTTCAGGTTGTAAAGCTTGCTGACCCCTGCTTTACCATCCACTCCAAACATTTTCAACCAAGTTAAAAAAGTAGCAGATCTTTCAATGACAAATTACAAAGGTATCATTTTGTTCCTGTGACTGGGGTGCTTTTGACATTCATCACCAATGCACTGCATCAAACACCCAAAATAGGGTGAGGTGTTAAGAAAAACAACGAAGCATGTGTTGTAATGTGAATGGCTATAACTTTTACTGATACTTTAACAGCAGGTGTTGGGATATAGGAGCAATTGTGTGAATGAGCGCCTATTGTGTTGCAACCATCTGGCTTTTTTCAAGGTTATTAAACACAGTTCATTATGTTACATTCATGTTTCTGTTGCAGAACGGACCGATAATCAGCAGGGACACTGGTCGATGCTTGGAGGTAGAAATGTCTAAAGACGCGAACTTTGGCCTTCGCCTAGTGGTCCAGAGATGCTCTGGTCAGAAATGGATGATACGAAACTGGATTAAACATCCCAGACACTGAAACTACAGATCAACCTCTGAGACACTTTAGGCAGGGTTTCAAGTTGCAGTGTGATTGCAAACTGTGGACAGTTCTGGTGGTGCAAGTACGTGGTATACCACACGACAGACTGCACTGCGCACTGAGCTTCCCTCAGGCCACAGAGCTTTCCAACACCAAGTCTTAAAGAAGAATCTGATCAATTCATGTGCTCCACCAAGCTGAGCGTTGACAGAGAACTTACGGAAAGCTGCATCGTTTAAAACGTCCCACCTTACTGACATTTAGCTACATGTATAAAACAGTAACAAGACGCCTGCAAGCAGCCTCTGAAGGTGGGCCGAGATCCTACTGAATCTGATGTTTCTACTGTAAACCTACGAGACCTTTTGAGATAAAAAAGAGAGTGTGTGCGAGTGTAAGTGCTTTGTTTATTTCTGAGTCCATCTCAGCAAATCAAAAGGAATAATTGTTGTCAATTGCCACATCAAAGTGATTATTTTGGGCTGTGATTTGGAAAATTGCTTTGGACATATTGTGCTGCCCTGGCAAGAAATGTAACAGGCTTCAAAGGGGCTGCTCATCATGTGATCGGGAGGCATTTTCACCTGCATTCACACAAACTACTACAGCTCTTTGTTTCTTTGGACTGTATTGCTCGCCATGGACAAGAGCAATCATGTGCCTTTTTTCACTCATTTTTCAGCTTCATCAGACCAGGGAATGTCAGTCCCAAAAGCATGTACAAAATTATTTGAAAATTATTAATTAATATATAAAACAATGTATAAAACAGTCTAATGATAGTAATATATTGTAAAAAGTGAATAATTGATATCTGTCCTCTGATAACAATTAGGATAATAAAATCATTTTTATGATGAGTTTTCTCTTTGTCACTTTTTTTCGTATTACTTGTGATTTAATGCCAGCTTTGCTACCCAAGTCTACTCTGCTATGTTACATAACAACTGCACATGTTCTTTTGTACAACTGTCCAAAAGTCCAAAGCAGCATACATTTCTGTATTTTGTGCTGCCTGTACTTACGATCACCTCAAGCCTTGATCAGTTTTCTGGCCCTGTGCACTGTAACTGTTTCAGCACGCCTACTAGGTAAAGGTCTGCAGAAAGCTCTGAAAGCTTTTCAATTACTATACTCAGAAAAAACTTCTTTACTTTCTGCTCATTTTTTTCAGAGTTCAGCCACGCTCTGACAGTCATGGACAAGCTTTCATCTTAAAAATTCAAACATGTTAAAATAATACCTAGAATACAACATTTCTGTAACATACAGATTCAGCATTATACCAGTAATGATTCCTCCAAAAGCCTCTGGCAGCTTTTAGGAAGACTTAATTGATAACCAAAAAAAAAATGTTTGCGTTTGCCAATAAAACTGTAATAATAAAGCTAATGAGTAATGCAAAACCCATTTATTTTTCCTTTAATATACTGTAGACACCAAATACAGCAGGCTGAAAGCCAAACAGTACTCTGTGTCTTTGCAGCGCACAACACATTTGTTACATTCACAAGAGGCTTCCTTGTGTGTCCAATCTATTTCTCCACTTTCCTGAATCCAAGATATACTGTGCATTTTAGGATGCAATGAAAAGTGAAAAGTCCTTTTTACTGGGGTTAGCCATGCCACCCAACCTGCATGTTCCAAGGGCCCATTTTAATTTGGTTTCCAGCTGGTTTACGCTGAGAGATTGCCTGCACTTACCACCACGTCATGCTTCTTTGCCTCCAATCATTTCATATAAGCAATGCATCATCTGTGTGTCCTCTAAACGAAGCCTGCTTCAGTCCTCCCGAGGTAATATCTTATTCTGGTCTCCGACAAGGTTTACAAACACACTGCCAGTGCAATGTCTCATGGCCCCCATGTCAGGAAAAAAAAGCCTGAACCGGGAAATTATTATTCTAGCAATATGGGTTTCCCCAGACTTAACACCTGCAGAATAATGTTACCTCATCTGATAGAATCAATGAATTCACTGGGTTACAGCGCAGTGCCACGGAGGCTCACCTGCCGAGTCGATTTACGACAAACTCCAAGGAGTGGATTGCATTGAGCAGAGAGAAAAAATGGAGGAGCGAGCACAGAGAAAACTTAGCTGTATTCAGATGAGGTTTGGTGGATATGACTATGAATGGGGAAAAATCCAAACTTCTGGGAATGATAGTTTGTAATTGTCACAGATTTGGGTATATAACTAACTGTATATACCCAAAATAAACTATACACTTTAATTAATTAAGTCTGGAGTACAATCTGCAAATGCCCACCCTGAAAAAACCATGTTGCCTGCATGTTTTCAAGTCATAAATATGTGCAAAATCAGCATAAGTTGTCATAAAGGATCCATTACTTGTTTGGCCCAACATATTTTGATACATATAGTATCCCTAGAGCACGGGTGTCAAACATGTGGCCCGTGGGCCAAATCCGGCCCACCAAATGGTCCAATCTGTCCCACAAGATGAATTCATGAAATGCAAAACTTACTCCCACAATATTAACAGTCATTGATGTCAAAACCATTTTAGTTCAGGGGACACATACAGACCAATATGATCACAAGTAATGCCAAAATATCCACAGTTTTAAAGCACTTTACAAATGTATGATCTGGTCACAGCACAGGGAGGGCGGGGCTTATTATTAATTGCTGGACCAACACATCCTTGGCTCTTTCTTACCTTTTTTGGTTTGTGCTTGTTGTTGTTTACCATGCTGGTATGTGTCACTTCCATTACCATGTTGGTATGTAATTATTATTGAAATATATTGTATTATAAGTTACACAGACTATCAATTAGATAGCTACCATATGTAATATACATCAGTTTTCCTAATCTGTTCACTATCTGTTATTTACATTATTAGGACTCTAAATAGATGTAATCTTATCATTAAGGAAGCAAAAGTAATCTGTTATGTTGTATAAATGAGAAGTGGGGTTGGGATTTAATAAGTTTTCTTCTTCCCACTCCTTTTTGAGCAATACATATTGAATTTATTTTGTTATTACTAGTGTA
>JAPQRP010000030.1:20473241-20487543 GCA_037367295.1 Apogon hyalosoma
AAAAGTTTAGTAAATGTTTAAAGACTTTTGGTTAAAGTACAAGTATGAAACTCAGCGGGTTAAATGTTAGTCTTTTGTTTACAGAGGCAGACGCCGCCAAGAGCTACAGTAATGGCGGCGCCGTACCCGGTTCCTCTGTTAGCTAACATCTAGCTAACTGTAGTATTAGTTTAGGCTACATGACTCCCAATGTTTTAGTCAAGAATATTTCTTATTCGGCTTATTTGTCTGAATTGTATTAAAAAGCTCAGAGAATCAGTTTAAATACAGAAATTCATAGATCGAATGTATGGAGTTAAAATGTGTTCAAAGAGTTTATGTATAGATTAAAAGGGTTACAAAGTGTTTATTTGCTGATAACTGTTGACGCACAAGTCTGAATGATACCGAGTGGTATTGAGTCTATGTATTAAAGGTGCAGAATTTTGACCATAGGGTTATTTTAAAAGATGAATATAGAGATGTTAATGTGCTACAGAGAGGAAATGTGTTAGTGATGGAATCTGATATGTGGGTTTTGTATTTGTTTTATGAACATGAAAATATATACAGTGACATGTGAACTGGGTTAAAATGTAAAACAGACGATGCTCACACTGTTCAGTAAAAGAATGTTATTAAATAAATGCGGAAGACTTAGCAGAAGCAAGCTACGTTTGCCTGTCTCATTCTTCTTTTCGTGTATTTCAGCTGTTAGTGGGTGCTGCAGCCCGGTACCCATTACACATGGTCTGAGAAGGAACAACAATTCTACCCTGTTCTGCAAACGATGTTTCTGGGCTGTACAAAATCTGTACTCCTGATTGGCAGATATAACTACTGATTACTCGTTCACTCTACTCTATCGCTCGGCGCCAAAGTTTGAAAATGTATTTTCTTTGTCTTTTACCCAGCAGCATGTAACAGTTTTTGGTCATCTATGCATATATCCAGCCTTTCAATGTGGACCAAGAGACAGTGAAGGTGCCCCCTTTCCCTGAATTCAGCTCCTGCAGCTTTAACTGATATACCACAGGTTTTGCACATGTATAGGTGGCACAGTGGTGCAGTAGTTAGCACTCTTGCCTAATAGAAGGTCCTGGGTTTCAGTGATGGCTGGTGTGGACCCTCCTGAGTGGAGTTTACATATTCTCCCTGTGTCTTTTTCAAGGTACTCCAGCTTTCTCCCATGGTCCAAAGACATGCACTTTAACCCTCTATAGGACAAGTGACAATTTTTGGTCATTTCTGCATACATTGAAAAACACTGAGTCAACAATCTCAGGTACATTGTGGTCTACAGGGTCTGTAAGGTCCACCTCTGCATGAACAGTGAGTGTACCTGCCTTTTTTCGCTACCATGAAGTAATGGTACTAATGTGGATGTGGACAGGGGTCTGGATCAGCACTTATGTTATTGTAATGTTCTACAAGTGATGTTCTAAACTATACATTCCTTTCACCTTACATGTGTTTTTCTTGTATTTTTAAATATGCTTCTTGGATTTTTTTTTTCACCACTTGCAGGAATGAACCAAATGTGGTAACTTAACTAACCTTGATTTTCTACATGACAATAATAATTTTTTTTAGCAATTTTACAAAAGTCTGATAAAGGTTCATACTGTCTTCCAAATAGTATATACTATAGTAGTTAATTCATTTATCAGACGGGGTATAAGACCTATAAGACACATCACAGCAACATTGTGTGATACTTCTGACAAAGGCCACAGGAAGTAGCTGAAACTAGTAAAGCAGGTAAACAAACAACTACCCCTGTCAGATAAATTATCTACAACAATAATTTCACAAAAGTAATAAAGTCTGGTTATGTCCTTCAAGAACACACTAAGGTTGTAATTTTGAATTTCAGAGTATTTAAGGGTATATATGAGTGCCGTCTAAAAGGTTAATTGGTCAAACTAAATCACCCATAGGTGTAAATATGAGAGTAAATGGTGTAGATGTGTGAATGGTCTGTATACGTCATGGACTGGCAACACATTCAGCGTGTGCCCCACCTTAGATCCGAGACCCCCAACCTTCAGGACTAATGGATGGATATCCCCCCTGAACGATGTACAATCAGTTATATCAAATTATTAGATTGCCCATAGGTCTGAATACGAGAGTGAATGTTTGTTCATCTGTACATGTCAGCCCTGTGATGAACTGTAGCCAGGATAGGCTCTGGCACCTCTGTGATCCTCACAAAGACTAAACAGTTTGGAAAATGTATGAATCCTTGGATGAATGATACTTCTGTTGGTGTTTTGGTTCAGTGGAGTAGATTTGGGTCAAAAGTGAACATCTAATCACAACAGACAACACACAGGACCACAGGCTACTTTCAAGAGTTTTTTTGGGTTTTTTTTAATTTCCATCAAGAGATAAGTAGATAGATGGATGTTTTTTTATCTATCACTCCAAAATACAAAATATACAAGGTCAAAATACATACAATTTCAACCAAATACAGATTTTTTTTTTTTTGTCAAACAAACAAAAACACTTATTTAATGCACCCTCTATCTTTGTTCGGGTATGAAAGGTTTATACTCAGGGAAAACTAGAAATATAGTCTAGAAATATGTATGGCTCTCTATTTGAAGGTCTGAAAACAAAGCAGGTGGAAAAAGCAGGGTTATATAATGTTGGATGTGACCCATCTGAAGTTGACGTGAAGCCAACAGGGCTGTGAGTTTTTGATTTGACATTACATAAAAAGGATTTTTGCACATGAAAATACAACACTCATATCTAATTATCTTCCAAAATCTATAAACGCATCTGCTAGAGATCAAGAACAATAAAAGCACTGGAAAAATATCTATTTAGTCTTGCAGTAACAACAGTCTTTCTGCAGTTTTAACCATAAACTTCATATAGGGAAAGATAAGTCTGTCTCAATTTATGTATTCATATACATTTAGACAGTTCTGTATTGGTTACGAATATAGATATGTAAAGATATCTGTCTGCATTGTGTTAAACCATTCATTTGTCAAATGTTGAAGATCCTCAGTCATTTTGTAAAATGTTTCAAAAGCAATAATTAAATCACTGGGCATGTCAACACATGATAATAACATTGGCAAAAGCAAATCTTAAATTACAAACATTACAATAAAATTACAATTTATAAGAGTAAAAGTGCACAGGCTGTAATGTATACCTTCAGTATCACGGGTGTCACAGATGTGGGGGATGTGGGTGTAATAACATCAATGCTTTTTTGAAGTGATGATTTCATCTCCCACGCTTTTTGCAAGATTAACCAAAGTAGCCAATTACCGGTAGAAATTCTACAGATCTACCAAAGAGCACAAGTAAGTAAGTAGGAACCTACCCAAGTGCACAAAGAGTAAACACATAGGTCAGATTAGCTTGAGTGACAGATCAACCAGCCAATAAATCACAGGAAATACCCAGATGGACTCATCGCTGAGCCACTGACAGTGTTTGACTAACATCAGCGCTGACAGTCAACCTGCCTCTCCTCGAGACTTTGAGTAAGAGCGTACTCAAGGTAGCTCAGCATCACACGTGAGAAGTGACACAAAAATTGCTGTCACTGTGAGATGTTTGTTGGCTCATATTTGAATGTTGAAATACATGGCCTCATTGCTATGTAAGGGATAGCCTAATTTATAGTCGGCTGACGAGCCATAAAATAAGACGTTCTGTTGTAGGCTGAGACTGATGTCTTCTTCATATGGCTAATATTGAAGTTTATAGTGAGTCACAGCATGTCACAGTCCTACCAGCACCATTGTCGTGTACAATATTTACCCCATTTTTTTTTTAACCCCCTAAGAATTATGCGCATGCTCCAAACCATTGGGCATGTGCAACCACATTCTTTTCAATGTAAACATCTGGTTGTCATCTGGTAGTGAAACATGTCATACTGAATTTACCCTGTGCGTATTTTCCAAAGAAAACAGTAAAAATTAGACGAGTTGATTTCCATATTATTCGGATCACTGTAACAGTCAACCATGTGTGAACTTTATCTGGTTGACTTTGTTTTTGTCAAATAAAAGTGCATGGATGTATGATTATTAGTTTGCGTGCTGTTACTCTTACAGTTACACAGTCAGTAATTATTAATTGCATTTCCAATATACATGATATAAGATGGATTTGTTTATTGTGATCAACTTGAGATGAATTGCTGCATAGTAGTGTTTGTGTTACTGCAACTGAGGAAATCTGTTACTATTACATGCTGAATTTACAGTCTAGTTGTACTCAATTTATCCCCCTTTGCTAACTATACACAAAACAACACTACTACATGTATCTAAAAAAGACATTTTTTATGCATCTATATATAAAACATATCCCTTCAAGCTGTACTGAAGTTTTTCTCGACAGTCTTATCTTTTATTTAGCATTCACTATAGTAAATTTCACTTTATTTGGATATTCAAAACTACATAGTTAACGGGGGTAAACATAATATGGGTGCAAAAGCTTATCCCCCACGCTTTTCAAATGCCCTGTTCAGTACCTCCTAATAATCATTAAAATTAATTTAATTATGCTAAACTTTTCGTGTTAGTCAGTGGACCTGAACTGTGCAAGATTAAAAAGAGGCAGATGAAGGACTGAATAAAGTTTCTTTATATGACACAGAGCAGGATCATGCAAAAAAAAGAAGAAGAAGTATGCTTTGGGCACTTTAATTTGTGTCAATCTGACAAAACTTTCTAAGGATTTTGAAACCCACACTGCTCTCATGACTTGTATTGGTGATAGAACCAGACACTGACTATTGACAGCTAACGGCAAGATCAAACACCTCGCCAAGCAGTTTATCTCTTTGTCTCTATGCGTCTCTCTTTAGGTGCATGGTGCAATTTCCTAATCAACAATAATTGCTTTATTCTGTCAATACCACAAAGGGGCGATGGAGATTTCAGACAGTTATGTTGTACAAGCTGATGGGATGAGAGAGTGAAGAGAGCTGGTACGTGCCTGAACAGCTTGTGGATCTTATAATGAGATCTCCAGAGATGAGCAGCACAGTAGCTCCAAGACACAATTAGGCCCAGCGTTGCTCTGCCTCCAAGATAGAACTGTATAGGCAGCACAGAGGTGGTATGTGTGCATGTGTGTGTGCGTATGCGTGTGCACATACACTACCAGTGTGTCTAAGATTTAAACAAGGTGATAAATAATATACCATTTCTTGAGGTCTAACTATAGCAGCCACACACAATGACCTGTTTCCTGTGAATGTGAGGTGATTATGTCTCTCTTCAAACTTACTTTTGCGGTAGGTATCCATTTGGTTATATCTCACATGGAGAAAAAAATAAGCCATAGCTTTCTTAAGCTGTACTGAAGGAAGCTATTAATTTATACATTGATATATCTGTGCAAATAGTCTAATCACATTCCTTATCAAGACAAAGCTCCAGGCTGACTTGGAAAGGTACAAAGGAAGCAGCCTCTCTGTGTGGTCTCTGGCCCATTGGTTTGGACTGCAGCTATCCCAAATGTTCAGCGTTGTCCAAATTCTTCACGGCCCAAAAGTAACAGATGTACACCAATGAGGTGTGCCTGTAGGCTTCAAGTTGGCAAAAAAAAAAAAAAAAAAGCCAGGGTAACAAGTGGATCTGTTCAGAAAAGTTACTATAAGATGTGACAGAGACAAACAATGAACAAAATGTGCAATATCTGTTATTACGCCCAACAAGAAGGTAATGTACTCATGTGTAGCTAAGGCTGAAATGCATGCATTTTCTTTTTTGTTGGTAGGCAATATAAAAATCATCATCTATATCATTTATAGCTTTGTTTATTTGTCTGTTTATCAGAATGTATTGTACTGAATTCAAGAAACCTGCTATAAGGTTAAATAAAATCATTCAATTCTGGAGCACTTCTAGTATTACAAAGTATGACATTTGATTGAATTGTAGGACTGTGGGACAAGCTTGATGAAAATCAGTGCAGTATTTTTTGTGCAAAAAAAAAAAATCAACACAAAACACTGGTGTACCATTTTGACTAAGCAGAGGTACCAAGGTTTCTGAGTGGCCTTCTAAATACTGTGATGTTCGAGCCGAAAGCCCATAACAGACTATTGAAAGAACATGTGTAACCTTCACTAGCAACTGATGATGATGAAAAAAAACCTATTTGACCTTTACTAGACCAGGAGAAAATCAGTAATGATAGACCACTCCAGCAGTACTGGTCAGCAGGTAAGTCATGGAAGTCTGATGTGCTGTGAGGGTTTAATCCTCCTGAGTCCATGTTAGAAAGTATATTCTGAAGCATCTGGTCAGATAAATAATAAGTATCTTGCATTGATCATAGTCAGTTTACAACCATAGCTACTATTTTCATTCTTGTTAGCAGTATGAAATAAATGTTAAAAGGTGGTCAGAAAGGGCTACAGTATTTATTTACAACTGTGAACTTGAAGATTTAAGTATGAAACATTAATCTGCTCACATTCCAAAAGCAAACTTAAAATGACTGTTGATCAGTTACTTTCAACATAAACTGATAGTTTAGTGACTGTCTTATTAACTTTTAGCTAGTATCTAACTATTATTATAGTGAAACCGCAAAAAAGTTGTTTTTTTTCTCCAGAGTTGAAAGAAAGTAGAATGAAAGGAACAATAAAATTTTGTTTCCTATACCTCCCTTTTTTGTATTTGAAATAAGTTTAGTAATCATGCTAAACTTAGTTGTAGAGTAGTCAGAATGTCAGACACATCAGCTAATTAATGTTGCTCCATATCTGATGAATGTGTAATTAAAGTGATAATAAGACATGTTTTGGTTTGTTCTGCTATCCCAAAGTGGCCAAATGCAATAATGAATGTATCTTTAAAAACCGAAAAATTGCTTTTTTGCCTTCAAAGGTCCATAAAATGTTATGGTGAATAAACTCAAATTACTTGTAAAGCATAACAACTACACATTAGTTTAAGAAAATTCACAATGACTAAATGAAAGCATTTATATTCTGCATACAATCCTCATATAGATACAGTGAGCTGTAAACACAAAAACAATATAATCCTCTTTTTCTCATTAGGTTAGTACAAGGTTATAGGAAGCAGCTTGCAGAGGTGACTACATTTCTCCACACACACATCACCCATATGTGAGGCCTAAAGGGCGTCTTTATGCTAATGAGCTCCATCAAGGTCAGCCAGTCTTTTTGCTGCTCCAACATCTCTGTGTTCTTTCCATATTGTAGACGGTGCTGACATTAATGGTGCTATTTCCCAAAACAGCACAATGACTTGCAGGGGAATGCATTACCCATTGCAGCATTTGAGGTCATTTGCCACAGCAAGGTTCCCAGAGCCCCTGAACTCTTTGTGCATTATCACCCCACCAGAGATCTCACAGTGTTTCCTGCTCGGCTTGGTGACAAAACATCCTCTACAAATTAACACACTGCCCTTGCAAAATGATTCTGATGATTCATGTGTGAATTAATCACAAGTGTGTATTAAAAAGCATGAATGGAGCCTTGTTTTTCTAGTTTAGGCTGTAATGTGAAGCTGGGAAGTGAGCTAAAGCTTTTTAAAGTCATGGGTCGTCTCAGATGAGGGGAAAAAAAGAAGAGGCTGCGATGCTGTTTGTGCTTAGGACAAGCTCAGGATGGTTGAGTTTCATCCTGTGTGCTGCATTCTTGTCAAACACAGGATTTTTGCTGTGAGCTGCAGAGTGATGTGGGTGGAGAAGCACAGCAAGAGCCAGGGATGATCAAGAGACACAGTCCGGTTTTGGAGTCAAGGATTATTGGGATTGGTGTCTGTGTGTGTTACTTACCTGAAGAGGCATAGAGTCAGAGGCAAATACCATAAGCAGAGGCAGAGTGTTCTGTGCTATTTTTGTGGTTTTACCAAGCAACACAGTATATACATGAAGAAATCCTAAGCCTTGACAGTTCTTGTTAATAATTGTGAACGATACTGACCAGTTTGACTTTGAAATAAATCCCTGAAGCACAGAAAAGACAGCCAACATGTCATTTTAACCATACACACCTGACTGTGCTGTGAATGTTTGTCATCCAAAATAGAACCATGATGGAAAATGTGCAGAAATGTCCTCTATACATGTCAGAGACCGGCTGGTAGATAGACCCCTGCTGTAGCCAAACTGTCCCTGCCGTTCACTGATGGCTCGTTTTGGCTCTTTGCCTAACATTACTGAACTTGCTCCCACACTGAACAAGAGCATCACTTCCCAAGCTAATTTAAGGCTGCTATTTGTACACCTCAAGGACATCTGCCTCCTTTTGGGTGTTGAGGATTTTGTGTCGAATCAGCTTTGGAGTCTCTAAAGCTGCCTTTGTCAAACTTAAAGGGTCAGGATCCAAAATAGAGCCAACTTCAATGGGTTGGCAGTTGGCAGAGTGCAATATGTAACACAAATAAAATATGTGAATTCATTTTGTAAACTGTGACCTCCCCAATGCTATGAAAAAAACAGAAAATGATGTAAAACACTCAACAAAGCATAAAATATGGAACAAAATGAAAATAACATAAAATATGTCATCAAGTAAAATGGTATGAGAAAGATGCAATAAGATGAGATGAAAACAGTGTAAAAAATGTACACTACCAGTCAAAAGTTAGGACTCACCTGTTTTGTCTTTATTTTCATGACTACTTACATTGTAGATTCTCACTAAAGGCTTCAAAACTATGACTGAACACAAATGAAATGATGTAGTTAAAAGAAGTGTGACATAACTCAAAGCATGTTTTAGATTTTTTTCAGAATAGACACATTTTGCTTTTATTACTGCTTTGCACATTCTTGGCATTTTCTCAAGAAGCTTCATGAGGTAGACGCCTGAAATGTTTTCCAAAAGTCTTGAAGGAGTTCCTAGTGATGCTGAGCACTTGTTGGCCATCTGTGGTCCATCTCATCCCACTTAAATGAGAAGGTGAGTCCAAACTTTTGACTGGTAGTGTAACATCAAAAAGAGATTTTCAGAGAGTGTTTGCATCTGAATTGTTTAGTGTGTTACTGATGTTTCCACCTATATTAGAGATTAATGCTATCTTTCTATCTATAATTGACATTTCAATACTACAGCAAACGGCAAACATTATATACATTCTTTTGATAATGGAAGAGTCAGTAAAAAAAAAAAAACATTATTAAGACAATTCATGGTGTAGCTTTGGTAAATTTGTATCCTGAGGAGACTTCAAGCAAAAAAAGTTTGGGAACCACTGTCCTAAAGTGTCAAAGCTCTGTGGAATATGGGAGAGAAATGGATGATTGGATTTTTTGTAACACCCAGTCATGATGTGTGTTCCTCACAGCTGCTCCATGTTTCTAGCAACACCTCTGATCTTTTAAATAAAATCCAATTCCTTGTGCCCAATTTAGCACTTGGCGCAGCACAGTTCATTCATAAATCCAGAGCCCTTGCTGTGTTGACTCACTGAACTTGGCTTTGAGATCTGCTCTACAGCAAGCTATAACTGGGTTCACAGTTACGGAACTTACATGGCATGAAAAACCATGACACAGGGGCGCCGCTACCAATTATGGGCCCCATGAAAGCATAATCGTTGTGGACTCTGCAGAACTTTACTATCCTCTCGGTCTGTCGGACTGGAGAGGGGGGATTCACTTCCGATAGCATGAAAATGAAACTTAACAGCGTTCTCAATGTTCACCTCCCGACTTCTATGCCTCTCTTATTCAGCCAATCTTACACGACATTTTCACAACAGCGAACCTGTATCCACTGGGCCTCCTCCACTCTCTATGGGCCTCCCACAAATACTGGGCCCCATGAATTTGTCATGCCCCCCCGCCTAGTCGGCACCCGAGGATGTACATATTGAAATCATGTTAGAAGACACATAGGGAAGTGCATTGCATTCAAGCTTGAATATGGTAAGCAGCCGATTTACAATGTTGAGCATTAATAAGATAAATGCTAATCCAGGAGCACACAAACCCAGAAATAAAATAAATGGAAAACTGCAGCTGAAAGATAAATTGTTATCTTCACTAACGGCCAACCAGCCACTTTCTGTTCAAATAGAGGTTAGGGCTGTAATTTCAATACACTTTTGTGTACACAGAAATTGAACCACTGCTGACTTTCTACAACTGCTATGCTGAAACCAATCTTCCAACAGAAAAATATCAGGATAAACCCCCTCCACCCACGCCATTAACCTGACATCCTTTCAGCCAATCATACTCGGTTTGCGACAAACCCAAGGATGCCATCACTTTGCTTAGGTTGATCGTCAGCAAAAACCACTGATGCAGGTCATGTGGAGGTGGTGCAAAGATGGAGGCAGCTAATTGAATTGTCACAGGAGCTCTGCTGTGCCATACTGTACTGCCTCTTCATTGGCTGTCCTCCAGGCCTCTAATAACACGGATGAATGAAATCAATCTCACCATACAGAGAAGTGGTAATAAGACATTCTGATATTCATGCATCTGGGTGTGCAGTGGGCTGAGCAAAGTAAAAAGGCAACTCAATAGAATGGATACAACTGACCAGGTGATCTGTCCTATCTCGTACTTTTTGGAGGAAGAAGTTTCAGTTTCTCCCTCTATCTTTTGCTGTATGCTCAGCCTCAACTATTTATAGCAATAGATCCCTGGATTCGGATTCCTTAAACACTTCACGTTAGCATATCAGCAAAGATGATGCTTCCACATATTGTACTATACCTGTCTGCCGGGCTTCCTTTCATCTGGAGAAATGTGAAAACAGTGGAAATAATGTTTCATGAATTCTCCTGCTCCATCTCAGCAAAATATACTCCCTTCTGGCTCAAGAAAAGTTCTCTGTGTTATTCAGCTCTGCGTTAGACCAGCTCCAAAGCCCTCTGACTCTGCTGTGGGATAAACTAGTGAGTACAAATGGGAATTGTGCAGAGGTTTTATCAACATCTTTGCTGAAATATTCATATTTTAAAACATTCATATTTCAGCAGTTGTATTGTGCTATCTACCAAGAATGCGTTCAACATTTAACATGTAATTTGCAACAGAAAAACAAATAAAATCGATGCCAAATTCGGCTTTGTTGTATTTTCTTGAGCTGATGCAAAACAAATGTGCTTCTGGGGATAGATGAAGTTGATCTGTATCTGTACCATCTTACCCATAATTGATTCATGCTGCTGAAAAAGTCAGTGATGTTAAATAAAACAGTACAGAAGACAGTTATTGTTCATACGGTTCACACACATACAGTATTGACATTGACACTGCATCCAGTCCACCACAACTAACTTCAAAACAGTTGAAGAATATGAATCCAAAGGAATATTTTTTAAATGTCCAATAATTGTTTTACAACATATGGTATATACATGTTTATAATTCACAACATCCCAGAATTCAGTACAGTGGACATCTCTGCATAATCTCTGCAGCACTTTCACTATCCTCCAAACTCTTTAAAGGGAAAGTAAAACCTGCTCATTTGAATTATAGGTCTGTGTCCATTACATGGTAAAAGGCAAAAATTGGAGGTACTGTGTTAATCTAGAAATGGTGTATCATTCCAAATATGGCAGATCAAGAAAAAATAGCTTTGCAAATGTCAGTCCTCTGCTGGATCCTTGGAGCTTTGTTTAAATGCCAATCAGAGATTGGCTGAGGAAAAAATGGAAATGAAAGCTTAGAGAACAATTCTCAACAGATGTGACTCATCTCTGAAGTGAATTTTGAATATTTATTCAAATATTCATTCTTGCAGAGTCCCATTTGCCTGGTTTTCCCTTTTTAACTCATGGAATAATGTTGACTAGATGTGTGCAAGTATATTTATATTTTCATGCATGTTCTGCAGTTTCTCTAGCTGTCATCACTGATTGCTTTGTTGAGGTGGTAAGTGTTCGTGAAAGGTAGAAACGACCCTGGTTTGCCACTTTACAGTATTATTGTAGAGTATCGATTTGACCCATGGGTTGCTTCCATTTGCAAGTATCAGTCCTGCCTGGGCGTGATGTACTTAGATCTTCCTCTTTACTCATCTCTGAATACAAATGAATCTTTTTTTATCTAAATAATCATCTATGTCCATTCAAATGTAGACAGCTGCTGATGCCCTTGATGCAGTTCTGAAAGGAGATATTTGCATGACAAATGCATGTGACAACCGTAGTCCTTACCTCTGTTGAGAAGGACACTCAATACGGTCGTTATGAAAAAGAATTTAGTTCCAGACTTTCAAGAGAATTTTCAAAGTGTAGTCTGGCAAACTGAGGGCCAATCTGTTCAAGGTTGTTTTCAGACGAAGGAGAGCTTTTATCTTACTCTTAGATAACCTTCGCAATCAGTCTGTAAATCATTGTAATCAGAACAATGTGGTAAAATACATCACTGACTACTTCTGTGATGGAAAATCAACAATTAATCACCACTGCTGTGCACTGCTACAGATGATTATCATCAATAGAAGTACTGCTATCTAAACAGAACCTTGGACTAAAACCTACCTATTTATTACCTGTGCTCCTCTGAAGAAAAAAATACCACAAGGGCACTCTGTACCCAGAAAATCACACAGTTCTACAATGGGCAGTCTGTGGCATATAAAAAATTAATGACTGTAAAAGCTGAGTCATTTTTAGTAGTTTAGCTTGAATCCATACGCAAAGTTCTCGTTCTGGAAACCAAAAATTTGTAGAAAATATATCATGTCAGTAAATGGAAATCCATTTTCATCACAACATGCCTTTCAAATGCATAATGATAAATGCAAGGTGATTTTTAGTGTAAAGCTTGAATTCTTAGGCTGTATTCACAGTTACACACTACACAGTTACGTACAACAAGCTTAAACCTTGCCAAAACATACAAAGATGATCTGTAGCATTCATACTGGCTGCAGGGTTCTATAGAGTTTTATATACATACTAGTGCGTTGACCCATGGGGAAACACTAGTGATGTTATAAGATGTGCTGAGGCTTCGAAGCGTGTGCCGAGTAGTGGTGGGGGCGTTTCCACGAAGCGCGTATCGAGGCTTCCTTCATTTAGGGGAGGAGCCAAAAATGATGACGTCCAAAACCTCGCTGCCTGGCTGTACCATGTGACTGCTTCGGAAAGTGGTTCAGATTTTGCCACAAGGTTTGACAGCAATATAAAACCCTCAGGTTCCATTCAAAATGTGGGTTTTTGATTGAGAGTTGTAGTCAGTGCAGTTTGGATAGAGTTTTGATAGTTTGGATACTGGAGTTTGGATAGGTTTTATATAGTTTGGAGATAGTATTAGAAAGTTTATAGACAGAGAGAGGGAGAGAGAAAGAGAGAGATCATTTGAAGATTTAGATGAGTGAGATGAGATTCAGATGCAAAAGGTTTGTCTGGAGTACTGTGAGAGACAAAAATTACTGTATCCCAGTTCATGTAATCTTACTCTTTTGTGTTTGTGCAGGCAAGCATCTTCTGTACCATGTGAAAAAGTGATTTCAAAGGCCAAAAACACTGTGTCAAAAAACTTCAAACCAAAAACTATTGAGCAACTGTTATTTCTGAATAAAAATGAATAAAATCTCTCCTGTCCTGTACATCACTGTCCAAGTTACACAAGCATATTTAATGCCCTCTTCCTAGTTCCACAAGCTCTTTCATTGTCCTCTGCCTGTTTCAGTCCATGCCATTTTCCTAAAGTGACAGAAAAACATTACACAATTTCCCATATATGATACTACCATTTGGGGGAAATTTACACACAGAGAATACATTCAAAAATATTGTATTATACACATATGTGATAATTTATGTAGAGAAATTATTTGGTCATACATTTTGTTATTCATAGTCATTCCTAAGAGCCATAATAGACACAAATTCAATGTGTCACACATTCTATGGTTCAGATCCAGCTGCCTGTGATTATACACCTGGCCAGTAGGTGGTTTCATGTGCACATGAAGCTTCAAGAAATGAACCCTTTCTCGAACCAGTTGGCTCAAGTGGGTCAATGCCTCATGAGGCTTCATCTCACCATCACTAGGAAACACAGGTCATATTAATACTGATATCTAAGAACTGAAGTTAGTAAATATGTTGTTCTTGTTTTTAACTTCATTTCCCATTATGCAGTTTACTGCATTTCCAATCAACCAAGCAACATGATTGTAAGGCTATGGTATTGCAAAATGACTGACATCTCCCAAAATATTGGTCATATCAACTTGCTGAGATATTTAATGTGGAAATGAGACTATTCCTCAACTGTGGGTACCAAAGTGGCCAGTTAGAAATGTCTCAATTTCTCAGAACTGTGCAGATACACACACAAACACACACACAGATGCTGTGAGACCTCC
>JAPQRP010000030.1:20501728-20524141 GCA_037367295.1 Apogon hyalosoma
AGGGGCATAATGCTGAAAAGCTGCCTCACCATGAGTCTTTGTGTTTACTTTTGGAACAATTAAAAGGCCAGTGCCAGTGGTAAGATTTTTATTTTTTTGCAGTGTGTAGTTACAGTTACATTCTGTCTTGCAAGTGGAACTAACATGAGTTTATCTGCAGGGAAGTACTTGAGGTTACTGTGAGGCGAAGGCCAATGCATAATACTAGCAATACAATAATGTATAATTAATGCATTGTGTTTAACATAACACTATAATTATTCTTCATGAGTTTGGGCCTCTGAATATCTAAATGGGTCATATCTGATGTCACTGAAAAGCTGACAAACTGCATTTTACTTGATTTAAAAGTATCGATAGGATTAGTGGATCAGAAGTTATTAAACATTTTACAGTGGATGCTTTTGGTTGCTAGAGGCTGTTCAGGTCTTTGACAGTTATAAAAAATATACTAACAACTCACCTTTGCTTGTTATATGATGGATATTGACATTTTCAACCCAACCTCAGAGACAGAACTTTCTTTGTCTCAGGTTTTGTCATGTTTTTTCTTCTCTGAAAATCTGAATATTGGTGTACATTATCAATAAATGTCAGCGCAAATATTGTGAGCAGCTGCGTACATCCTGGAATAATGAACCAAACAAAATTTGTTAAACTGTATTTTCTTCCCTTTTTTTCAAAACATTGCATCGGTATATGGTTTCAGAAAACTCTGCTAAATGTCTGCCTTCAAAGACTTGTTGCAGTTAAAAGGAAATATGTTCACATTTCATACAAAGTTATAGTTGTTACAGGCCTGAAAGCTTCATTCATTTCCTTCACCACTGTTAAACTTAGGGATGATTTTAGCCTAAATCTGTATATTCTGTGTCAGTATTTCTGTAGTTTCATAACTATTTAGGCCAGTATGCCTCAACCAGCTTTCCCCCACAACTATCACGGCTCAGCATGCAGCTTCAGTTTCTGAATCTATTTAGGGGAGATTTATGCTTTTGTTTAATTTCACCCCAAGGGAGAATTGGATATTATCAAAAATAGCCCAGGGGAGAACCATTTAGCTCTTAAGTTATGGAGTTTTAATATCTCCCATGATGGTATGAGTTTAATGATGCGCTGGTCCATTTGTGTTTTTAGGTGTAATGAATGGAGAGAGTTTTTGGCACCAAATTTTAAAAATAAAAATAACTATTAGAAACTTCAATACTCACAATTGTTTTTATTCATAGATATAAATTTTTCTTCTGCTCAAAATGAATGAATGAATATGACATGAGTTCACAGTGAAGGACATTTGTAAATTATTCTGACAAAGAAGAACAAGACTAAAAGTCCACAGATCTACTGATGATAATTTTTTCATGACAGTGTAAAATGTCTAGAGTACGAATAAGAGGTGCATATTAATTCACATTCATAGGTTTCATAATAAACATCAGTAATTAAATTCTGTATTTACCTCCATGAATAGCATTCCTTATTATAAGTAAGTTCTTATTAAACGCTGAAGTGTCTTCAGCCATTTTGTTCAAATAGAAACATTGTTAAAGCAGGTCCTTGGTGGCTTATGTTTGAAGACGTGCAGGCGGCTGAGCAGCAAAGTAGCCCTGGGCTAAATGTACATCCTTGTAATTCAAGCAGTGAACCCAAATGGCATCTGCAGCACAACTTCAAACTTGTTAGTTATGTATCTAAAGTTTCATGTCCCCTCAGAGATTGGGATGCTTTTTGGTTTGGGAAGATGAACAAACTGTATTAATCTTCCCTTTACTCTAACAACAAACTAATATCCTTCATGTAAACTGAGGGCTTATGGAATATGCTCTCACATCTAAGCCAGACACAAAGGGATTTATTCTTTTGCCTGTTCTCTGCAAACAATTTCCTAAATGCCCTTGTGGAGCCACAAAAATAAATATGTGTTATACTAGCATGACTTTCTGGGAGGTCCACTTTCCTTCAGAAACTCCACATGAACCCTGCAGTCACTAAGCAACAAGAAAATAAAGCAGGGATCCAAGACCTCATAAAACAGTTCTAATCGACTTCTCAGTGATTTCAACCAGATATGTGATTACAAGCACTTTTTATTGCAGTGACCTTTGGAAATCATGATCACAGTCTGTCTAAATGTATGCTTTTGCAGCTCAGCAAAACGCCAAAGATCACCAGTGAAAGAACCGTTCAAATGAAGTTTTCTCGCTTCATTCTACAAGAAAGGACATCAAGTTTCTTTCAAAGCTTGCACGCCACAATCATTTGGTCAGATACTTTTTAACAGACTTATTTCAACTGCAGTTTTCCATTGAAAACGAAAAAAAAAAAACCCTGATAATTCTACGGTGAAGTGTTACTACATGAAGAAATTAGATCAGAGTGCAGCTCTCCTCTTCATATCTGCAGGGGTACAATATCCCACCAACAGCAACAGTGTTAAGTAATTTTACATCTTATGTGTGCCTTTGTCATTTTACTGCACGCTGCAATGCTGCTGCAGCTGCTGATCTGAATAATTAAAAAGCATGTTCTGTAACTTCACATCATCTTATGTTAAGATATAGTTTAGCTTTAACAGTTCTGACAATGGGAAAGGTGACATCTGTATTCAACAGTATATCACAGCTCTCTGCAATGTCCTTCACAGCCCAATTAGATCTGATATCAAATGTCGCCATCTTCATAAAGAATGAATGAGCAAATTTTATGCAATTACCTCTCTTTGACCTTTTGAGAAACCACCATGTAATATGTAGAGTTTGGGAGTAACTAGTTACATGTAATGGTGTTACATAGCTAAATTACAAAATAATCACAATACTATTTTAAGGTGGAATAATCTGACCATTTTATATCGCGTCTTAATAGGGTATAATTGGCTTTTCAGAGGAATTGTAGTCTTCCTGCTCTACTACATTTACTTTACTTCTGGCATTTCTTACCTTACAGTATATAACTAATCTACACATATCTCTTTTCCAAACTATATTTATATAACTTTTTCTTCTTTTAATATACGTCTGTATTTTATTGTGTTGTATATAGTCCCATAGTGCACTTTTGCTGGCAGAGACCGCCTGAAATGTTGTTGCACAACCTGCCTAATGACAGTAAAGCCTATTCTATTGTATTAACATTGATTGCAGCTATATTTAGGCCAGTATACAGTGATTTCAAGTCTGGTTTTGCACTGATGAATTCATGAGGCAAAACACAAAACATACAGAGCTGTCATACTATATGCTGGTAGGAAAATGTGGACAAGGTTTACTTTATCAGTGAGTATATTTGTTTTGGGTTCCTGCTGCCTGTTGACTAAATATTACAATAATATACATTTTTAATTATACAAAAAGTAGTTTCTTTTCAAAGACACAAAAAGCTCATACACTTTTGGCATACTTTTAGACAACACTGTCGAGGCATTGGGACCCATTTTTAAAGCAGGGCTACATCTAGAAAGGCTCCATGTTATGTTATGTTATGTTATGTCATGTCATGTCATGTCATGTCATGTCATGTCATGTTATGTTATGTTATGTTGTTACGTTACGTTACGTTACGTTGCGTTGCGTTGCGTTGTGTTGCGTTACGTTGCGTTACATTACGTTATGGGTAGTGTGTGCACAAATTTTCAGCTTTGCTTTCTGGTGTGAATTTGGACTTCCTCTCATCTGCCATTAAAAATATTGGCTCAGTGTTGGTTAGTTTTGTTTGATAGAAATCAAAAGGTAGACAAACATAAAGCCCAATTCAGAACAAAGATGCAGTTACACCAAACCATTTGAGCATGTTTCTGGGAAAAGTTGCTGCAGTTTCAAGTTGAGTGTAACTGTTTTTAGAACATAGTGTTATATAGTGTATGTTTTTCCCATATTTATGGATTGTAGCTCACTTGTCACTATGAACTGCAGCTTTATTATGAGCCATTTCCCTAGTGAAATGCTGTGTCGTTGTTTTCCTCAAGGTGACACCAATTTCCCTAAACAAAACACCTGCTCCGGGAATACCCCTTCATTTTTTATGTTTTCACCATTTCATCAACAGCAGAAATGCAGTTGTAAATAACTTACTATCCTTATTCATGTTTTAAGACGCTGCAAATTATATCAAACTGCAGGAACCCTGAAAAGCAATGCAGAGAGTCCATCCGAGAGAAATGATACTCCATGATGTTTAATGGCATTGGTGCGAAGTGGCAAGTTTTCGGAACACAGCATCATTACTTTGCATGGAGTGGCAAGGTTTTAGCTTGTTTTGTTGTGCTTTTTTGGTCTGAACTGGGCATAATATAATTGAAATTACTTGAGAGACTAATTTGTGTTAATGTCTTATTTGCTGCAACTTGAGGTAATTCAAAAGATGAGAGTAGTAGCATAAATAAGTCTCTGGCTTCAGCTTCTTTCTTTTTTTGGTTACCAGTTGTGTAAATTGTATGTTCCTTACATGTATGTGTTTTGTACATGACTGAAATAAATATTCATTCATTCAGTGTCTTGCATCTCTCTCTGCTCAGTGTCACTAACTCCAAAGTAACAGAAGAGGTGCTAATTTTCTCTTTTTTCCATTTCTCTAGTTATTCATTTATTTGTTTTCTGAACCGCTTAATCCTTGAAAGGGGGCCTATCCCAAATGTCAGTGGGTGAAGGCAAGTTACAACCTGGACATGTCGCCAGTTCATCACAGGGCTGATAAATACAGACCATCAACCATTCATTCTGACATTCACACCTATGGGTGATTTAGATCAATCAGTAGACCTATTAGTGAATGTCTGTGGATGGTGAGAAGAACTAGGATCAAATCCTCTTGCTGTAAGCCACCCCATTTCTCTAATTAGATCACCCTAAATCTGGACCTATCAAACTGCTGCATTTGGCAATTACAAAATGGCTCGTTGCTTATTGTGATTACCACTGCAATACAGTTTTATCAATTGTGTAGCCCTAATAGTAACATTTCTTATCGCAATTCAAAAACTTTTTGGTATTTGGTAAGTTTTAAGGTGCACTGCGTAAAATTTAGTGACAAGAGTGGACCTGACCCACATGTGGAGCAAGGACATGCAGAGCAGGAGTTCCTTGTGTAATTTACTGAGCTCAAATATGGAGGGAAAGAGTCTCGAGTTCCAAGTGAAAGTGCAAAATTCAAATTATTAACAAAAATTTTTAAAAATGAAGTGACAAAAGAAAAACAAATGGGAAAAAATACACAAAATGGCTGCAGTAAAGCCAAGTAACAGAGGAGGTTCTCACAAGAATGCACTGTTAATCATCCATCTGCAATAGGTGCTCAGTTTAATGCTTTGGCACCATGTATGGCTCTGGAGAAAATAGCATATATTCTTAAAAAATAAAGCAGAAGTATGTAAAGGTATCTGGAAACCTTTAGTACAATTTATTAATAAAACAAATATTGGACAAATCTTCCAGGAAATGTAGGAGAAAATAATGTAGGCAA
Source organism: Apogon hyalosoma (assembly GCA_037367295.1). Classification (NCBI taxonomy): domain Eukaryota; kingdom Metazoa; phylum Chordata; class Actinopteri; order Kurtiformes; family Apogonidae; genus Apogon; species Apogon hyalosoma. The sequence goes on from JAPQRP010000030.1 coordinate 20,507,186, forward strand.
CATTGTATTGTAATGTGGTATTATCATTTTTTGTTCTGTGGTGGTTGAAGGTGAACAACATCTTTTTTGAAGGTACCATGTATGTTTGTAATTTGAATGTCCAGAATATTTTTTATTTCATGTAACATTTATTTGTACATTTATTTCCTTTTATACAGAGAGTAAGAGAGTGAAATGATGTTCTGTTCATATGAAGGGTTGGGTTAAGCTGGGGGTATAGACTAAAACAATCAAAACAATACTGTACAAACGAATACTGAATGTTTAATATGTACACCAAAGCACAATAAAGATGTTTAAAAAATAAATAAATAATAAAAAAAAGAATGCATTGTCAATCACTGTCAATCTTTGACAGAGCAACTTTTTCACCTCACCAAAACAAAAGAAAAATATAACTGGCAGGGGCTTCTAAGTCACGGCTGCAACAAGACAATGATCTCTGTATGTTATTGTTAGTGTTATTACCTCACAGCAAGAAAGTCCTGGGTTCCATTCCAGTGCTGCGCGGTGTGGGGCTTTCTGTATCTGCATAGCTTCTCTCCAGGCAGTCCGGCCCCTCCCACCATCATTAATAGGTTAACTGATTAGTCTAAATCACTCTTGTGAATTGTTTGTCAGCCCTGAAATGAACCGGCGATGAACTAGGCTCTAGCTCCCCCATGACCGTCACAAGGACGAAGTGGTTCAGAAAATGTCAGAAAAACATTATAAATATCACAACAGTTCTTACAAATGAATACACAAATATTCACAAGACCAGATGCAGATGTTTTAATGGTCCAAACCCACCCACCCCAATTGTGACTCTTGGGCCCAATCCCAATTCACCCCTTAGCCCTCCCCCTTACCCCTACCCCCTGCACTTAACATTACTCCTTAAAATGGAGGTGCAAGATTTAGGGGTTGAAAATTCCCCTATGTAATGGGACAACCCTTTGAGACCTGTTACGTCATCAGCAGTCATTGATGCTGCCATTATAAACAGAGGCAAAAACTTTGTTTCTGAAGGTATTCTCCATGCCGTCAGTAGCTGTAACCGTCTCTGTTCCATGGGCTTTGGTCATCTTTTTGCAGCTATCAACTGCAAACCACAGAAATGTGAGCTATAATACATTGAAACTGCATTAAACAGTCGATCAAATGATTAAGTTGTTTGCAAAGAAAATCCATACATTTGTGTATTTCTTTCATCACACTGCTGCACTTTTAGGCTGTGTTTACCTCCATCTCGCCAATGATTCAAACAGAATTATTGGAGATTTCTCCTATCCCTCCATTCATAGTGTGGTCCTGGAAAATCTCTGTTTCGGGGGCTATATAGGTGTCCGCCTTAGCCCTTCCCCTCCGTCTAATCAAAAACTGGGACAACACTACCCCTTCATATGTACGCACAAAATGGAGGGGGAGGGGTAAGGGGTAGGGCCAAGGGGTGAATTGGGATTGGGCCTTTGTGTGCCATAAAAACATGACACAGTCTAGAACTGTGACCTCTAGTGGTGAGTTTTCAAATTGTTGCACATGGCTCTCTTTACTCTCATCTATTTATTATTTATTTATTTTATTTTTTGGTTTATTTAATAGGGGCCATGTACGTGTATGAACATTGCTGTTTAAAAAATACACCCATGTAAATATGCCAGAATTAAAACTAGTGAACACTAGTTGGTGTAACATGGAAGACTGTGAGCAGCATAACAAAACAGTGATTCTCATGTAAGATTGTAATTCTGTAAACAGATCCCATCTAAATCTCATATACTACACCTTTATGTTTATGTATAAAGTATAGATTAAAACAGGAAAAACTGGCAGAGCCACTAAGGTCCCTGACTGCTGTTATATAATGTTGTCTTTAGTGCTAGGTCCACCTCCATGCATTTGTGTACTAGTACCATGGTTTAATAGGTCCAACCGTATTAAACTTTCACTGAAAACACATTCCCCAGTTTACGTGAAGTTGAAATCCATACAGCTAGCCAAGCCATTAGTGCAGCTCTGTGGCTCAGATGGGGAGAGGAGGTAGAGCAAAGGAAAGGAAAGGAAGAAGAGAAGGAAGAGCAAGCTCATTCAGGCTGCCAGCCAGTGTCCCCCAGGCTACATGAAACACTGATGGACTTGATAGATTGGTGTGAGAGCCAGGGGGTTTTGGGCTGAGCTGAGCGCTGACCGAGCTTTAGTGCTGGGAGGAAAAATAAATCTGGCTGACACCAGCTGAGTGAGATCCGCTGCACAAAGCCTCCATACAGCAGCTCCGGCTTATCATAGAACAATCAAAAGTTAGATTGTGTTTGGGGATAAATATTCCATGTGTGGCTGCTGTCATGGTGAGGAATGTCTCAGATCACAGGGGGGGCATAATATGGCTCCTGGGTTAATTTCCTGTCATAGCAAAAAAGAAGAAATATGGAAAGATATTCATTATTTTTGGACTTTGATTGACAGTGGAAAATATTTTATTACTATATCAGGGCTGCGGCACGAAGGGCTTGATGCATCGAATAAAAATCTAGATTGAAGCATCTATGCAAGGTTTTTCATTTATAGTTAGCAGAGACAGGAAAATCAAACCTGAAATTGTTCTCTCACCATAATTGCACACATTGATGTTAACACATTTGACATATATGGGTATAGACAAAACCATCACTGAGGGTGTCTAGACTGAATCAGAAAAGGAATTTGGAGGTTTAAATTCAAGGGCGAAGTCAATGTTGTCCTTGGATCCTCAAGGGATGCGCCGAGGGAGGATGAGGAGGCGGTATGGACGTGACAGTGATGTGGTTCCTTCTATCAGCCAATCGTGATGTGACAGAGACAATACTGAATCTCCTGATGGGATCTGGAGGTCTGCAGACGGGCTCCACACACACAGCCATCTCAATCATGTGCCTTCCCAAATGAAATATAATGTAGAAAATGGCCAATGGGTGATGGAGATTGATTCAAAAGAAACATGAGTGGTAATCAATATGGTTCTCTGTGCAGCCAAGCAAGTCAAGCCTCCCTGCACCACCCACTGCTTACCTGAGGCTGAAGTTGGGTGCTATCATGGTGCCTGTATGTAATTTATGATGAAGGTGTCACTCTCAGAATGATACGCCACGGCTGAAGGAGCCCAGCTCATGAGGAAAATAAGGCCTTTTTGTCCTGACAAAGGAAAAAAGAAGTTGGTTGCACTGTTCAATACTATTTCATTCGTGTGACAGATTGATTCAAAGTCACCCATAAAAAGTTAAAACTAAGTTGCCCATTTTTAGTGACTTAGAGTGATGATGAAATGTTCATACTACTTCGGTTTTTACTTAATCCTTCACATATGGATAAACAGTTACTTGCATTTTTTGTTAATAGTTAAAATAGATGTAACTACGACAGTGACTGTGACCAAAGGTTGTAAAAATCATCTGAGACTCACTAATTAGTTATAATTATAATTATATATGCCTTTTTAAATGAAATCTTAATTTCATATAAACTAGTGTTTATGTTTGCCAGAGCCAGCAACACAAAAGAGATGTAATGTAGGAATTTTTACTAACATGCTGTTAAATACATTGAAAGAGTATGCAAGACGTTTTTGTAGGTCTGGACCCATGTATATAATTTACATATTACGTTCAGTAAGCAAGCACTGGACAATGTGCCACCCTAAATATCCCATAATGCAATGAAGTAGTGACTACAAAAGCATAACAAACCTCATGAACTGTTCATTCCACATAAAATAGTGATGTTGACACCTGTGACAGTTGGTTATCTTTCTAAATATTTAAGGATTATCTGATTATGAAGATTCTTGTTTTGTCTCATCCACACTAATGCAGAAATGTCATGTCAGAAAAAGGACAATTTTGGAGATTTTCAAAAACAAAGTGAAAAATCTGTCACATCCTAGCATGTTTCATCTGTTGTACCTGTGTGATGAGCATGCACCTGAAGCATCAAATATGGATCATATAGGTAGATTAAATATAAATCAGCATATTACCTTCAGTATATTGCAGTCATCATGTATAAATTTGAGCCCTGCAATAAAATGTCAACACACTGTCAAAGGTAGTTGGGGTTTCAACACCCCCACAACCCTCACAAGGACTAAGTAATTTGGGAAATCAGTGAATGAATGTATAGATTTGAGTTGCATCAGTGCTGTGATGAAATTTTTAAAATAAACCTATTCAAATGCATCCATGCTATCAATAGTTTAAAGTTAGACAGAAATGATGGTTAGTCTAAGCATTTGTAACAGTTTGTAGTTGTGTTTGTCTGTTGGGTTGTGTGGACAGATTTTTTGCAGACAGAGGGCTGTGTGGACAGAATATTCTGCGGTTCATATTTCTAACAGCCGGAGATATATGGTAGGTGCCTGTAGAGGAGGTGATGGCGGTGATGATGATGGTGGTGGCTGGTTACTATGGTTACACACCTCTAACTGGCATTGAGGCTTTCAGGAATTGACCCTGATCAGTGTGTCTAGCAGTGGTGGTTGGTGAAATTATTTTTGGTGGGGCCAAGTCAGTTTTTGGATGCAGTATAACCACATATCACCACTTAGATACACCAAAGTATATGCACCACTATTTTAAAATATTAATTTAAATGAAAACAGAAATAGTCATTATGTGTTATCAGTCATGTATTTTTTATATGCACATTTCACCCATCTGTCCTTCAAACAAGCACATTTTTCTATGACTATTGTTAAAGTCAGGCATGTCCCTGATAACTGTCTTTTCCACTGAGAGTATGGAAAATGCATTTAGAACAGGAATGAAGGTAGTGTGAGTAGATGGCCCTGAAAAAATAGAAAATCAACAAAAGGGTTAAAAACATATCACTGATAACACTTGCAACAGGAATCAATCCCGCAGCTCCCCACACTGTAGTCCACTGTGATAACCAATGAACTAACCAACTGTTTAATCACAGCTCAGTAGTATTACTTACAGACCTGTGGGTGGTGCTTGGATCCATGCGCCATTTATAATGAGAGCCTATGGCAGGGGTGTCCAATCCTCATCCTCAGGAGCTACTATCCTGCGTGTTTTAGATGTATCCCTCTTCCAACACACCTGATTCAAATGATCAGCCTATTATCAAGCTCTGCAGAAGCCTGATAACATCTGTCAGGGGTGGTGGAAGAGGGAAACAAATGCAGGATAGTAGATCTTGAGGACCAGGACTGGACACCCCTGGTCCATCGAAACACGTGACCTGACTGCTCATTAAATGACTGAAAACATATTTAAACTAAACTTGAATACAGATTTTACATAGTACTCACTGCCTGTATCATGTATAGCTTGTTTATTTAAATATTTATGTTTTTGTAAAATTATTTTAGGTGATTCCTATCAGCTTCCTCTTCATGTCAGACAGGTGGGGCGGTGCCCTAGCGCCCTCTATTAACGAGCCGCCACCAGTGTCCAGAAAGAGAAATACCACAATTTATGCACACAAAGCAGTTGAATGTCACACACATACTAACAAAATGTGGGGTTTTGGACACAGCATGAGTTTCTGTCATTTCTGTGGGCTGCCTAGCAACCTCAGAAAAAAAATACTACAACCAAGAAGTCGTTGGATCCTCATAAAGATATTACTCCAACAGTCCACGTTGAACTTTTGTTCTGAGACGGTTCATTTCATTACAGATTAGATAACCTTGAATGTTATTTGTAACATATTTATATAGATTAGTTTAAGTTAATGACACGTTGTAAATAGTGTGAATGAATACTGGTACTCAGGAGTCACTCTGAACATACAGATATATTGAAACTGCAGGTTTTTTGGCTTCACTGGATAAAAAAAAAATCTGTGATTACCTTTCATCATACTGTAATTCAAGTGATTTCTAAGAGAAGAAACAAGAATTCTACCCACTTGTGGTTTAACCACAAATTATAGTCAGTCGGGTAGGGGGCTAAATATTGTATGTGATTGACAGCTGTAATTGCTGATTGCTGTTTAGATTTTCTGAGATGCGACTCTGATGCTCTACTTTCTGACTCAACACAGAAGCTTAGAGAAGTGGCTTTTCCCTTTCTACAGCAGTGTGAAATAGTGGTTAAAATGATTTAGACAAAGAGGAGAGAGCTGCAGATGGAAGGTACCCGTACATATATGTATTCATTTCTTTGCCTTACAACAGCGTTAATACTTGCTGTTGAGATGTAAACATGTAGCACAGAACAGTTTTGCGTTCTACAGCATTGTGTTACAGAGAATACAAGTAAACAAAGATGAAAATAAATGTAAATTTACCATTCACTGTCCTCATTTACACCTGTTGTTCACTTGTAACTGCATTATAGTGGAGAAGTGCTGTTCTTGGGATTCATGGGAAAATTAGTGACACCTTTAAGTAATCTCTTTATGTATTTATGTTAAGAGTTTAAATATAAGAGCATGTGCAAATATTGTATATAGTACAACCTTAAATTCTAACTGTAGCTAAATACACTAATGCATATTTTGACCCATTTGCCAAAGACTGTCCACACTTAATTTTATTTATGAATTTGTTCTATCCAGTGATCACTCATTAAGCTATAATATTAATGCCAATAGTTTTACCATACACTCTACTGAAAGTAAGTTAAATGCTGCCTGAAGTGTACAGAAAGTGTTGATTGCTACAAAAAAATCAACTTTCTTCATTCTAAAGATAAAAGAGACAAAGAATCCTGTCAGATGACCCCAATGTGTCTACAACCTCTGCAGCTCTGACTACCTCCTTATCAAAGACATTTTTATTTCCTGCGAATTGCACATAGAAGTATATTTGTAGGGCAGCTTAGACGCCTATAGGTAACCAAGGAAACCCAGCAGCAACAGACAGATGATCAATAATGAATATGTGGCAGGTCATAGCTCAAGAGAAGGGTAGCAAGGGGTGAAGCATACTTTTCCAAATCCACACGGGGTGCATACAAATACTCGTCTTTTCACAGTCAAAGTCAAGAAAAGGATGTTGATGTGCCTGAGTTCTCTAAGGTCAACTGCTTCTGTTTTTTCAGGGAGCACACAACAGGGCAGCCATGACAGCAGCCCAGTAGGAGTACAATATCAGTAGATGGGAGGTGAAAAGGGTTATTGTAAAGATGAAATTTCACTTACACTGTCAAGAAGGATTTGCATGTAATGTATTGTGTGGTGGAGAAGAGAGAACCATATGCAAGGAGTGTTGCAGTCATGAGGGATGTCATTTTGCCAACAAGGGCTGAATAGTATACATACTGACAGTCCTCTCTGACAGCGTCTACCCAGCAGGCTCCACTTCATCTGCACACTGACTGCGTTCTCCTTTATTTATTCATTCATTTCCACGTGGCCAAGTACTGTCACTTTGATGAATGGGAGCTGGAACTGGCCAATTGTTTTCACTCGACGGGACAAGTCTCACACGCTCTGAACTTAAACGTCCTCCTTGTCAGAGGAGCTATGCCATTTGTGGGCTTTTTACAAGCCCACATACCGCTTCCATGGCTCACACACGTACACAGACCCCAACCCCCTCCTCAGTTCCCTGGGGCTTTCCTTATTAGAATCTACCTGAGGAATTGGGGTTGTTCCCTTCAATTTCATCTCCATGGCTCAGAATGCTTCATGCCAGGTGGAGATTATGGAGTCAGCTCCAGCTATTCAGGTGATCGGTGAAGACGTAAACACAGTGGATGTGTGGTAACGCCTTAGAGCCCTTGCTATCACCAGTAAGCTAGCTGGGATTGGTTTGCATAAGTAAAGCCCATTTGCTCTAAGTAAAAATGGTTTACTACTAATAAGACATCAGATCAAGAGATTTGTGAGCACAATATTGAATATAAATGCATTATGTTCATAGTTATATTGAAAGTGTTGTGCTTCATTGAAAACAAAAACTGAGAAACACTGAAAATTACAATGCTGAATAAACAATATGATATGATATGATATGATATGATATGATATGATATGATATGATATGATATGATATGATATATGACTGGTAACACTTTATATTAAGACACCCATGTTCACCATTTATTAGCTGCTTACTAACATGTATATTAGTAGCATACTAGCTATTTGTTAGTCATTATAAAGCATTAATTAATACCTTATTCTGCAAGACCTTATTCTACCCTTACTAGCTTATTCATAGTTAGTAAGTAAGTTGTTGCATATCAATTATGATCTCAATATGCTTTACTCAGTATGGGGCTTATAAAGTGGTAGTACCACAAGAACAGTTATTCTTTCCTAATAATACTTACCAAAGGTGGTCTATTCAAATGGAATGAAACACAAAACTACAAATTCTGAGATTATAGTTGATATACAACAACTTTCTATGAATAAGAGGTAATTAGGTAATTATAAAAAGCTCATATAGGGAAAATTTTTAGTTAAGGGTCCAGTAAGGGTAGAATAAGGTCTTGCAGAATAAGGTGTTAATTAATGATTTATAATGACTACAAATAGTTAGTATGCTACTAATATACATGTTAGTAAGCAGCTAATTAATGGTGAATATGTGTGTCTTGATATAAAGTGTTACCGATAAACTTTATTTCAAACATAAGTAGGAACAAAATACAAGGGTGAACACACGGCAAAGGGAAGCCATAAATTTAAACAGAACACTCCAGAATATCGAAGGCAACAAGCCAACCAAAAAGGAAAAGAAGAAAAGTCACATAACGTACAACTACCTCATTGGGGCTCCTCCACAACACTTCATGTCCGAAATGGAGTAGGAAGAAGCCAAGCTTGTATTGTCCTACCCCAGTTTTAACTAATATATACAGTCCATAAAAAAGAACAGGTCAGCACTGAAAAGAGCTCAAATTGTAAAATACCATGGAACAGCACAAAACAACACAGCTGTATTTCCCTCTTCAAACACTTCTATTACCCCCTTGGGTTAAACTACTGTTCCTCATCCTTACATTTCTTTAAAAAGTGTATAATATATTTTCCTTTGATCTATTTATGCTTTCATTTTGCTTTGATTCATCTCTTAGACACACATCCTTTTTGCAGTTCTTCTGACACAATGCATTTTTACCACCCCCCCACCCCACCCCCAAAGGGGAGGCAAGGGGTATTGTTTTTGGTTCATTTTTGTTTGTTTGTTTGTTTGTCTGTCTGTCTGTCTGTCTGTTTGTTTTGTTAACAACTTTACGCAAAAAGTACTAGACCAATTTCCATGAAATTTTCAAGAAAGGTGCGAGGTGGTCCAGAATAGATCCCATTAAATTTTGTTGAATGTAGGTCAAAGATCAAGGTCAAGGTCACCAAAAATGTGTTTTCGCAATGAGATAGGGAAAATCATAATAATAATAATGGATTAGATTTATATTGCGCTTTTCCATGACTGCATACTCAAAGCACGTACAGTGGATCCATTATTGATTCGCTCACACATTCACACTTTGGTGGTGGTAAACTACATATGTAAGCACAGCTGCCCTGGGGCAGACAGAAGCGTGGATCAAATCAGGAATTTCCTTTTCATTCCTGTATACTCAGTTTTGCATAAAGTTTATTTTTGCTCTCACTGTTGATGTGCATTGACATCAGAACCTTGAAGACCAAATTTGAAGACTCTAGGTCAAAGGTCAAGGTCACAATAAAGGTCAAAATCGAATTTTGGGTATAACTTTTGAACTATTCATCTTAGAGACTTCCAGTGAGCACCAAAATGCTGGTCTTTCAATTTTTCATCTTGTGTGTATAGATTTTGACCTATTGTTGACCAAAGAGGTCGGCAGTCACTCGGTCAATACCTAAAAAACTAAAATGGACCATAATGGAAAAACGAATGGAGATAGAGACTTAGTTGCTATTATTGACAGATAGGAAACCTGGCACGGGCTTCAAAATGGCACCATGACCTTTGACCTTGAGTGACCTTGAAAGGTCAAAATCAAGGTCACATGATTTTAAATGGTCGTATCCCCAAAAAGAGTGGTGATAAGTACTCAGTCACTATTGTTGACGGATAGGAAACTACATGTAGGCTCCAAAATGTCATCATGACCTTTGACCTTGAGCAACCTAGTCAAACCCATAGTCTCACGTTTTGAAAGGACGATGTCCATTAAGAGCTAAAATATTTGCGAGCAGCGGGGTTTGTTGTGCCTGGCACCACTTGTTAAATTCAGTTTCCCTCTTAGATTATATCCTCTTTCTCTCTCTGAAAACAAATTCTGCATTATATTGGAAATTATTTGTCTTACTTTAACCCTTTCATGCAGGAATTTTGAAAAAAAGGATCTAGATTTTTTTAGATTGATTTTATTACTCATAATTGGGCTAAAGTTGAAATGCATTTTGATTTTTTTTAAAAATATGGTTTTATTAAGAAGATATTTAACCTCCTGAGATCCAGGAAAATACTGATTTTGGCATTTTTTAATTAACTATTTGCCTTTATTGGAAAAATCATGATGCAACAGTTTTTTCTGATGCTTTTTTTTTTTTTTAATTTATGGAATGTCCTTTGCAGTGGACAGTTATTTGTTGTTGTTGTCCTTGTATAAAGGTGTGAAACTCTTGTCCACAAATGTGGACAGAAAAGCCATAGCTGGGTCTTAGGGGGCTAACTTTATGAGATCACAGAGCAGTCCAAATTCTAAAACTAAGATGATGCTTTTTTTCATTGTATTGCTAAAGGTCTGTAGAAACTGCCCCCATGTGATTTGGAGAATATTGCCCTATAACCCTTTGGAAAGTGAGCGCAAATGTTGGCATCATGCATGAAAATGTTAAAAATTAGTTGTCCTGTTTTAAACTGAATCAAATCTGGAAATTTTAGAGTTTGTAATTGCAGAAAAAGTTCATTTGTATGGTCTCCATGTCCTGCCTTGTTTATCAGTCTAACGGACTTTTTTGCATTTTATATATTGTTATGTATTGGTTTTACATGTGTTTTCCCACACCTCAACACAGTAACTCAAATACAGTAAAACTGATGTACAATATAATGTTTATAGTGATTTCTGATTGAGAATATGCCTTTTCCCAGTGACAGCAATGCTCCATGCCAACTTCCCCCAAATGTATTTAATGTGTGGTTTCCAGCAGGTTTTGTTGTCCAAGATCACACCAAAAAATGTCATTTCATTTACTCTCTGTTTACTTTCTCTGTGCTTAGATTTACTTCTGTATTTCTCTTCTGTTTTTCAAATAGCATAAATTTAATTTTGTTCAAATTTAAAGACAATTTGTTTAAATCAAACCACTTTTTTACTTTCATATTCAAGGAAATAACAAAACCACAAAATTTAAATTACTGTACTTGTGCTGCTGTGACAGTTATTACAGATATACACAACATTTAAAAGTTGAGCGTGTAAGATTTAGAGGCATCTAATCATAGCAACAGAATATAAAGTTCTCAAATGTTTTTATTATTTAGCAGGAAAATCTGAATTATTTTAGAAACGTGCCTTTTTGGGGCATTAGAACAAACAGTTTATATTAACAGAAGAAAAAGGTCCTCCGTATTTTACCACTGTTCCAAAAGTGGATTAGAACTTTTTTTTTTCTTTTTTTCTATTTCTTTGTTTTATGCTGGGTGGTTTCCAGCATTAAGGTGCTTTATCATCACTAACTGTTTTTAATTATGGACCAAACCTAATGTCTTAACTAAAAATCCCAGAACAGATATATCAAACACTTGTTCTAAATTCAAACAAGTGCATTTCAGGTTTGTTGCCAGTGAGTTATAGCAACAGTGAAAAAAAAAAAAAAAAAAAAAAAGCAAGTACCAGATGATGAGTATATTTACATGTACATCATATTCCAGCTCTGAAAAAGACAATATTCTTAATTAATCCTTTCTATGACCAGTGAAGACAAATATTCCACTCATGTTCCATATTTCAACTTCTGGAAAATTTCAGTTTTCAGTATTTGCTATCAAACCCCATAATGTTTAACAGAAGGTGTATTTACTGTTCTGACCAGAAATCTGTTTTTTTTTTTTTTTTGTTTTGTTTTTTTGCCTCCATCTGTACTGGAGGCAATCTTTGTTTTCACCCCAGCTGATAGTAAACAGGGCCATGTGTAAACCTGTGGTAAAACATGCAAATTAGATTCCTTTCCCAAATCCGCAGTAGACATCTCTAAAGTATTCTCATAAACCTTGAATAATATCAGCATTTCCCTCATATTAATCAGAAAAGTCTCAGTTTGGAAGGTGTAATGCTGAATATCCAAATAGAATATATTGTTTACACGGTACCTGTTAAATGTAGAAGATGATCATACTTATAATAATAGTACACATGTAGACATGCTCACTGGGTCAAGTATCTCTGCTTTAAATAACAATATACTGTTTGTTTAAAGCTGACAATGTTGGCAACCAGAATGGTAGATTAGATAGGATTGTACTGATAAAACAACTGATTTACGTATCCATTTTTTTCTCTTCTGACTTTCTTCTGCAAAATGAGGCGTGCAAATGCAAATGTAATTAACCATATCTTAATTACATGGCAAAACCTGCACTGATTTACATGAAACTTGGTAGAAAGGATAATGGACACCTTAAATTTTTTGAGCATATCCGTGTAAAGCCTGAACCATTAAATCACTGATCAAAAATTCCAGTTCTTTGAAACTGGAGACTTTATTGGTTCTTCTGAACAACCAATTTTTTTTTTCAAATATCAATTTCCATTTATGAGTTTCAATTTTGCATCATATTTGATACATCGGGTCTCAATGCTCAAATATTAATATTTTTGAACAAATAAAAACATAATCTAACACAAACATGTCTTGGTAATTCCTTTTCAAAATTGGCAAAGTTCTGCCTCCCTCCTCTTTAATTTAATCTTGTCGTGTCACTGGAAAGGCCTCTGGTGAATGAATTCCTCCCCCCTGGTGGATTATCTGTCTATTGCATGTATTTAATTGTATACGTCAGGTTTTTTAAAAAAAATACATAAATTCATGCTGTTCATGTAGAGGGCTTCAAAACTCATGTATCAAACATGATATGTTTGGTGTTATAGGGATATTTTTCTCTTTTTTGTAAATTTTTTCCACCATAATATCAGTATGAAATTAACCAGTCGCTGACAAAACTGACAAAAAAAGGAGGAGGAATGATCATGTTCTTTTTTTTGTTTGTTTGTTTGTTTGTTTTCTGGTTTAATAATACTGTATATGAGAAGAGAAGTGGACTATTGGCCCTCGGTCTCCAAATAACCCTGGGGTTACTCACTCCAGTTTGTTGCAGTGCTGTACAGTTTTTGTTAAATGAACTTTCACCATTATCAGGATGAGGATGGAGACTGGAAACAAAATAGTGTATCTCTAACTCTGCAAGAGACCCAGAGACACTGACATTAATATATTCTAACTGTCAGAGGTGAGACAGGCGGTAGGGTTCAGAGCTTGAAGTTTGACTTGAAATGGGGCTGAAGGGCTTTGAATGTACGGTTTGAAGGTTTTAGTTAAGCATGAAGTTAAATCTGTCATTTCTCTTTTCCCTTAGAAATAAATGGGAACAGTTAATATACTTAGCATAGAAGACACTTAGGTTAAAAGAAAAAAATCAGCCATATATAATGTGACTTCGCTTTTATGAAGCTAACAAATCAATTCCACAGAAAATGCAGAAGACAATCCCTTCAGTAAAATAAAAGACTCAAATGAGTTCAAAACCTGTTCGGTGTGCATCACCTATATACAGGAGACTGGAGCCTGTGCAGAATATCTCAACACATTGGGATGTAAAATGAAGCTTAAATGTTCAAGGTGACATGTTAATTTTACAAGTAGATTACAAAGGTCAGTAGCCTGTTACTGATGACAGGTGAAAACAAGTGTTCATGCTATGTAATAAAGAAGGGTTTAAATCCATGCAGTGAGACAATGTCTTCATAATGTGTTATCAGTGTCTCTAAAACTTTTCTCTATGATATAAATTTCTCAGTTTGACCTGACAACATTTTCCCTGGAGTCTGTCCACACAGGTTTTCCCTGGATCGTCTCTGGACCTGCTGCTGTGGTCCTGCTTCTCTGCTGCCTCCATTGTCATCACTCCTTTATTCATATTGTGATAGTGTTTGTAACATAGATGGATGTTAGAGGTTTCTATTATTGGTACTAACAGCTGTAGTAGTAGTATAGCCACAGTTAATGCCAGTGTTGGAAGTAATGTGTTACAAAAGTAATGCAATACAGTGATGGATTACTGTTTGCTGTAACGCAGTAGTGTAAGGAATTACTAATCAATTTTCAATAATATTTTACTCAGTACATGTTCAATAGTGCTTGTGTTACAACACACTTTTTACCCATAATTTATTTGCTCAAATGAACAAAAAAAGGCAGTGTTTTTTTTAACTTTGGGGTTGGGACCCCACGTGGGGTCACCTGGAGTTCAAATGGGGTCACCTGAAATTTCTAGTAATTGATAAAAATAAAAACTTACTGATAAAAAAAATATATGGTGAGTTGAGAGAGACAATCACAATCCATAAAAGACATGACAAACTGTGAAGCTGAAGCTGAAGCACTGTGGTACTGTTAATCTGTCAAATGTTCAAAATGAAGCATTGTGGTACTGTTTATCTGTCAAATGTTCAAAATGAAGCATTGTGGTACAGTTTATCTGTCAAATGTTCCTTGTGGCGGGTTTCAGATGCTGCAGCTCTTTCATAATTCATAGTTTAGTTCTTGTTTGTTCAGTATTAATTGTCAGCCTTGTAAATCCAAGCTGGACTGACTGTACATATCCTGACCCAGGAAAATCAAATTCTCCCTTTGTACAGTAATCTACACCTGGCTTTTCTGCCTCTGTCCATAATAATATACATTATATAAACTAAATGTTGACTAAAATTAACATTTATTTACAACATAGTATAGCAAACTATTACATGATCAAAAACAACTTAATTTTAGCAAAACAAATGTCTCCAATTTGAATGTCTGGGGTCGCCAGAAATGTGTGATGTTAAAATGGGGTCACGAGCCTAAAAAGGTTGGAAACCACGGAAAGTTCTATTTCCTGTTGGTGTTCAGCCAATGGGTGAAGACGGCAGAAGACAGTCCATTGGCCACATGGACGTCTGCTCTTTACTAACCCTAACCCTGCTTTACAGAATCTAGTTAGCATGACCCCTGTGATAAGCAATGATAAGGTAAGCTAATGTTTATGACTAGTTAGATTTCTTTATTAATTGTGGATTTATCTGCTGGTGTCCTCGGCACTTCATCACCTGTTTAAACATGTAAAATATTGAAAAAAATGTAAGCGTTCCTGCTGAGATTCGATTATCATAAACTGTAGCATTACTTACTGAGCTATCTGTCCACATGAAGTTCGGGGCACAAATTTATGCATCCCAAGGTTCTCCTATCTTTTGTTTTTTTGTTTTTTGTTTTTGTTTTTTTGGGAGGGGGGTGTTATTTGACTTTGGATGGGGTTGTACTGCGCATGCACCTTTTATGACGAGCGTCTGTATGTAACTGAAAGTAATACTGGAGTCATGTAACGCATTACACTTCTGAGACAGTAATATTGTAAGGTAAGGAATTACTTTTAAATAACAGTAACAAGTAATCTGTAATGTATTACAGTTTGGAAGTAACTTGCACAACACTGGGTAATACTTGTATTTGTAGTAGTAGTATTAATAGGTTTGGACATTTGTTCTAGTTATTGGTAGTTATACTAACTCCAGCTGTGTTAGTTTTTAACAGTTTTAGTTCAGTTTGTTGTGCATCCATGAGTCTCCCCCTATTTCCCCCCTTCTCACCCCTCCCCCAATCTTTCTCTCTCTCTCTTTTTCTCTTCCTTTAACCCTTTCTCTTCAACCCTGACTGGTCATGTCAGACGACCGTCCTCCAGGGGTCGGGCTCTGCTCCAGGTTTCTGCCTGTTTTCCCTCCACTGTCACCAAGTGTTTGCTCCTGGAGGATTCTGTTGGTTTCTGGTAAAGTGGCTGGAGAGTCTGGTTTTAAACAGCTCTAAATGTAAAGTGTCATGAGATTACTTTTGTTATGATGTGGCGCTATATAAATAAAGTTTGATTAATTGATTGAGTTCCTTCAGACTTTGGGAAGAAATGTGTCAACCTGTTTGATTTCATACAGCTTTAATCTGATGAAATACTTTATGATGTTAGCTTGTTTTAATTTGTTATCTTCTCGCTGTGTTTAACAGTATAATCTTTATTTTCAGTGGGTTATTCGTTTTCCTTTTTTAACCCTCACAGATGTTACTGAACAATACTATCTACATCTACCATCTGTCTGAGAGGGTGAAGTGACAAAAAGACGCAGCCCGTCTGATTGCTCTGAGTTATTTTAAGGGATAAAATGTGCAGAATTTTTATAAACCAAGCTTCACAAACTGATTTTCATCTTCAGACTAAAAAATGAAGTCAGCCTCATCCACGGTGCGCTGTAATTCTCACTTGTCTCAGGTGCTGGAAAGGGGGAATAAAACAAATTAACGCTCTTTTTAGGCCATTTTTTTTCTCAACTTGACAGTGTCCTGGTAACCATGGTGAAGCCTATGGAGCTGATGAAACTGTCGAAGCTGTCAGTTTGGAACTACAGCTGAAATCAGCTTTCTCTGGTGATGTCGGTGGGTTGTCGACTTGTGAGTTACCTTGGCAGAATGAACAAAGAGCGCTGGATGCCCGAGGAAGCCTCAGCACCATGTGAAATCCCTTTGTTGAACAGTAACATCTCTCACCCAGACATTGCTTCTTTCATGCATCCCCTGCTTGCTTATCCTTCCATCTAAGCAAGCCAAATTACAAAGATTGGCTTATTTTACATATAATAGACATGAATCATATCCCAGATCAGTTGGAAATCATTCAAGAGCAGGGTAACCAGGAGTCTGAGCAGCACAAACTCTGAAATAAAATAGAATGTGTAAGTCCTTTTCTGTTCTGTTGCTAAAATTACAAAAAAAATGTATATACACATA
>JAPQRP010000030.1:20533100-20557584 GCA_037367295.1 Apogon hyalosoma
GATTTTTTTTTTTTTTTTTTGGGGGGGGGTGAATAAATTGAATACTACAGCAGCACAAACTAGACGTGCACATTTCCTGAAAGAAATGTAGTCCCATGTGCTTGCCTACTGCATACATTTTGAAGAAAGTTAAATTGTTCCACATTGCATTTGGAACACAGCAACAGCATAAATAACATAATTAGAATCAAAAGCACACAAGTTTAATTAAGAAATAAATCTTTTTGTGAGTCTTTGAACTGTATGTTCTGTTTGTAAAAACCAACCAAAAAAAGAAATTTCATATCAACCAATATCAGAAAGTTTTATTTCTAAAGACTAAGTCATATGAAAGATGTAAAATTGGGCTACTAAAACTAGATCATTTCCATTATTTAATTCCAAACCCACTGCAGGCCTACGTTACTGAAGTACACAGCTAATATATTGTGGCTATATTTTTTGTTATCATCTCAATTATACAAGCCAACAAACTCTGTTAGAAGTTGTTCTAAGCCTTTTGCGGGTTGTGTGTGAACCAGTCTCTTTTGTATAAATGCTAGAAAGTCAGCCAGTGAATTATGCTTTCTTCTAGGACTTTATGCCAGAAAATCATCTGATTAATCCTTGGCATGATTAAAGCAAAGAATCACATTTTCAAAAGATACGTACTTTTTTTACGGTTTGACTCAAATCTTTGTGCAGAGGATGAGTCAACCTCTACAATTAGCTACTTTGGGAATCTTGTTCCTTTGTGATTCTCCAAGCTTTATTTTTTTAATCTCGTAACTTGTAAAAAGAATGTTTGTAGAACAGACTGCTAAAGCTGGGCCAATTTTTCACTTGTACAAATGTTAAAACAAAGGACGTCAGAAAAAGTTAGAAAAATCCTTCTGAAGGCTGCCAGTAGTGAGTCATATGTTCTCATAAAACTAAAACAATACCTCGGTTCAGTTTTATGTAGGAGGTCTTTCCCTCAGAAACACATTTCTGATTTATAATACTGGTAATTCTGAAAACTTTAAATGGTTCCAGATGCCATTCTCTGCCATACAAGTGTTGTTCAGACTTATACACAATACAACATTACAGATACATATTTATATTTTATTCTTGCAGGTGTTTTATTGTTTGGTCCTCCGGGATGTGGGAAGACCATGATCGCTAAGGCAACAGCCAGAGCCTCAGGCTGCAAGTTTATCAACCTCCAGGCCTCCACGCTGACAGACATGTGGTATGGTGAATCACAGAAGCTGACTGCGGCTGTCTTCTCATTGGCTGTCAAAATCCAGCCCTGCATCATTTTCATTGATGAGATTGGTGAGAAAATCAATATCACCTCATAACATTAAGCATTTTAATATTTGAAACCAGTGTAGTAACTAATTGGGTAGTAACTCTATAAAGTTTTCACAGATTACTGCTCCTGAAATTGCCATGTTTAATCATAAGGGCCCTTCCATTATAATGGTGCAGAATGATATAACAGGCAGAAATCCGTTTTTTATTAAAAAGGCATATTGGACTAATATATAAGCAAACCAGTCTGATCCTGCTTATAACCCAAACTAAATTCAGACCATTAGTCTCAGTCTATCAAGCAAATGAGTTTTGTCTAAGTGCTATCTCTTTTGTGCTCCTTTATTTTAGAGTCATTTTTGAGGAACCGCTCCAGCCTAGACCACGAGGCTACAGCCATGATGAAGGCCCAGTTCATGAGCCTATGGGACGGCCTTGATACATCCTCAACCACTCAGGTATCTGTCTTTTTCCATGTCTCCAGGGTAAAAAGACAAGACTAGAATGCTAGAAAGCCATTATGTACCTGGCAGGTGTTTCACAGCAGAGTAATTTACCGTGTCTTACAACCAGGTGATGGTTATGGGAGCTACAAACAGGCCACAAGATGTGGATCCAGCCATTCTCCGCAGGATGCCAACCACTTTTCATGTGGGCTTACCGGTAAGATCTTCACATAAAAGGAAATACATTTTGTCTGTGAACTCTAGATGTATACACAATGTATAAACTATATTTTAGAAGATTTATGTTCATTCTGGAGGTGTATAAAAGGGTTTCCTGTTGTAGTTCTGCTTTCAAATATTTAAAAATGACCTAAATGTATCATTAGAGTGTTGAGAACAAAGAGCCGTGAAGTTATGTCAAAGATGCCAATGTATTGGATTGTAGAGATATGCACTGAATCTTTTCAGTGACAGGCTGGGGATTTATGTGACCACTAGAGGAAGTAGTGAGTCACTCTGATGGTCTCAGCTTGTGGAAAACTAACACCATGGGGTCTTGGATCAAAATGTCAGCAAGTGATGAGAGGAGATAAGGTGGCAACCACTAAGAAACAACCTTTAGAGACAAAGAAAGAGAAAAAGAAGCCCTATTGTTGTTTTCACCATTAGATACAGCTCTAAACGAAAAGAATGGAGTTTGATTTTTTTTAAATTTTATTTTAAAGGAGAAAACTTGATACCAAAGTACAGATGTGTGTAAACAATGGGGTTTATACTTATTCAGTGAGTGAAGCAGTCTGTGGATATATAATTTTAATTCAGTAGTGGATTGGGCAGCTGTATGTCTGTTCTGCTGTGTAATATCAGCACAATATATAAGGAGAGTTTACTTGACTACATGTGTTAATTGAGGAAAAAGAGCCATGTACAATACTGTTGAAAATTGAGAATGGGAGTCACTGAGAGGCATCAAAAATTGTCAACAAGTGAGTCATAATGGAATCAAATCATGAGAGCAGCGAAGATCCATACTCCCTCATCTTGAATTTCACTTTAGTTTTTCAGACTTTTAGGACAATAATCTTGTCATATGTGTGTCCAATTCCAGTCAGATCCTTTCAAGTGTCCTATTTCTTATTATGAAAAGCTGTCATCTCTTTCTTTTTCTAGAACACAAGACAAAGGCAGGACATCCTGAGGCTAATTTTAGCAGGAGAAAATGTAAGATGGGATTCCTTTTCATTGAGGGTGGCTGTGAAAAAGATAATTCTCTTCTTTGCTGTCATCTGTCATTTTCAGAGACCATTTCACACCTGTATTTTCACTGTCAAATCATATTAAAATAACTCTAATCACCCATAAGCAGTTGGCACTTGATTGGCAGCTAGAAAAAGCAGCCAGAGACCACCAACAGCCTTCCATTCTCTATAACTCTATATCGTGCTTCCCCTTCTTCAGCTGAGCAACGCCATAAATCTCAAGGACATCGCTGAGAAGACAGAAGGCTACTCCGGCAGTGACCTCCGGGAGCTTTGCCGTGATGCCGCCATGTATCGAGTCCGAGACTACGTCCGCAAGGAGCAGATGAGGCAGATCGCACAGCAGCTGCAGGACAGCGAGGAGGAGGAGGAAAAGTATGATTCATTTTCAGACACCCACAACTTTCAGAGCTGTGATTTTTTTCCCAGTGTCTTTTTATATAATTACAATACCTGCCTTTTAAAGTTTGATGTTTGAAGTGTGGGATTGTGGAAGCTGCTACCAGTATTATGTTTGATGCGTATGTGTTTTTTCTCTTACTTCAAACTTAACATTCTCACAAATTATTTATTTCAGTTTTCTGTACAAAACACTTTAGCCTTTTTGCAACAGGGAGCAGGATTTAAAGGAAGGGGCATTAAAGGTTATAGGGATTATTAATAAAACATGAGTGCATATTCATGGATTTCAAACAATCAGTTGCACTCAGATAATTTTATATTAATCATCTTTTCAGTATACTGTATATCATTACACTGTGGGATGTAAAAATATCTAATCTTTTCTAAAGGCTAAACATCACATTGGTTTATATCAGTTTTCAGCTGTTGCTAAGTGACTGCTGAAACCTCTCTGAGGAGGGCATTGTTTGTAAAAGAAAAATATTTTTAACTTTTCAGCACTCCAAGCACTAAACCCATAGCTGAGCTCTTAACAATTTTGATACCAAGCAACCACAAGCTTTTTCAAGAGGCACTGCCGGAACATTCACAAAGGAACCATGTCTGAGCACCGACTGGCACCAGAACTCACTCATTCTACCTCTAGTCCCATCAGATCCACTGACCAACCATTACTGTCCATATATCCTACGCTAGCTCAAAATCCAAAGGGGACCATGTCTCAGAACAATTAGATATTCCATTTATGTATTTATTTTTACACATGTTCTCCAGAAGACGGCAAAACCAATGCAACAGTCATAAATACTTAGATAATCTTTTCTTTTAAAAGACCTGTACCTACACATTACAAAATCAATAAGGCATAGATGCTGCAAGTGAGCTGTGTGGTGATTCTCCTACACTTCTTATATCTGCGAGAGCATAAGTCAGAGTATTACCTGCAGTAAAGTGCTTTGGGCACTGACACATGTACTGGTGTTGGTAGGAAAGACCACCTAATATAAAGAACACATTTACACTCCAATACTATCTGAGAGTCCACAGTAGTCTAAAGTTTGCCAGAATCAATGGTTTGTCTGAGCGTAGCTTGTATACAGGTTTATCTACTGTTATTATCCACTGTTTTGCCATCTACAGACCAAAATCTGAAGTATGTCCAAATGGGCTTTTTTAGATTCTGCAGAGGGTAATCTACAAAGTCCAGCTCTGTAGCTGTATTGAGCAGTGCCTTTTCTTTAGCCTTTTGATTGTTATTGTACTGTACAACATTCTAGCTTTGTGTTTTATTGTCTTCTTGCATTATGATGTCATCCAAGTAATATATGATAATACTAGTGTGTTGACCCATGGAGAAACAGGGGTTCTAGATGTGGTAGTTTTTATGCTGGGGAGAGCTGACTTTTGGGAAAAGATATTAATCTATATTTTGCAAGTACTGACATAAAAATTGGTAAACCATCCTTTAAAATTTAAACGACAATTAATATATTAATACCAGTATCTAGGGACTGAAGTTAGTAAATGCGTCCTTCCTGTTTTTAACTTCATTTCCCATCATGCAGCATGGTACTGCGCTTCCTGTCAACATTCACAGGCATAGCAATGTGATTGTAAGGCTATTGTATTCCAAAATGACTAACATCTCCCAAAATATTGGTCCCATCAATTTGCCGAAATATTTAATATGGAGATGGGACTATCCCTCAACTGTAAGTACCATATTGGCCAGTTAAAAACATCTTAGTTTCTCAGGACCATGCGGATACACACACACACACACACACACCCACACACAGACAAATGCTCTGAGACCTTCCAGTATTATGGTACAGATGTTGTCCCTTCAAACCACACAGTCAATATTTGTTATTTTCAAAAGTGCTTTATAGGTAAACTCCCTTGTTTATTTTTACTCATGGGCATGACCTTTGACCTCTTGTATTTACTGCTTCAGGCCCGTAGATGAGGAGAGGTTGCGGCCAGTCACCCAGCTAGACCTCCTCTTTGGCCTCGACAAGATGAACGAGTCTAAACGTGCTACAGCCTCCATGTTACCCAGCATCTCAGAGGTTCCCCTGGATTGAATACCAGCTGTACAGCACCAATAACAAACCATTGCTATCCACTTTTGTCCATCTGGCCTCAAAGAGACTCCTCAACAGAGAGGTGCAGTTGAATAAGCCATTAGCCAAATGTTGCAAGGGTTGTTCTGAGCATGCTCACTTTCAGCGCACTCCTGTTACATGTCAGAATATTTTCAGAAATCTGCAGCTACAGTTCTGTTAGAGTAAATGGACTATGACAGTTATGTGTGTTTTATTTTATCAGTCAAAACCAAATTCTTACTTCACCACAGGGATATGCTGTACTTCCTCCACTCACTTCTAAAGGAACCAAAGGGATAAAGTCCCTGGGGTCATAAGTTTCAGTCTGGCCTCCAGAACAGTGTGGTTCGCTGCTTGATTTGCATATCACTTTTTTGTCCAAATGTGTAACTAAATATCTAAAATTTCAATCATTCTCAAGTGGCATTATCCAAGCACATTGGAAGAAAGGCATATCCTTGGCAAACTGGTGTTGTTAATCACAGGGTTTTTCTGCAAATCACTCCAGCCATTTTTTAACAGAGGAAATCACTGTTTCAATTACAGCAATATCAGTAGACTCGAACATTATCCTGTATATAAATCACTGTGTCTAAACATCAAAATGGAAAATAATGAAAAGCTCCGTCTTCTTCACATTGTTGGTTTTTCCTGCCAGATTGACTGACAGTGGCAGCTCTAATGAAAATGACAAGGCTGTGATCATTGTTTGTGCCAAATTATCCACGCATTTGTTTGAATTCTAAGATTCTTTGGTTTTAAAAATGCAGGAACAAGCTGACAGAAACTGCAGAAGTATAACACGACCTGTTATCAGTTATGTCTGAGAGCGTTCAGTTAGTGCTTCCAGACAAAGGCAGGTTTCGCAACATGCAAATGTCAAGTGGAAAAAATAGTTACCACTTAAACTGTTCAAGAGAAACCGCAGTGGAATTTATCTGAATCTGTAGCAACAGTAAAATATGCTGTTATAACCTTTTATAAACCCTGCGACTAAATTGCTTTAAAAAAAAAAAAAAACTCAACTTTCAACTGCTCTTTTATAAATGTCAAGCTGTTTATAAATTTGGCAGCCAAATGTATTAGAGTTGAAGTCTTTAAAGAAATGAACGATGGCAGTGATTTCAGTGTGTGCTACTTTGTGAAACTCTTGGAATGTGAGCAAAATTATTACAAACTATAGGTTATTCTTATGTTATTGTGTTCCCACTGTTGGAGCAGTTTAGCACAGATGAGGTTTTATTTATATCACGGTTTTTGTGCCATTATTATTTGTGAATCCCTGTTAAGGTTTATGTTTCACTCATGAAAAACTGACAGCTATAACAGAACTGTCACTTTTATTTTCACTTCACTGCAGCAGTGGCTTTAAAATTATTCAGATACTTAGAATCGACTGTCAGAATGTCAGGTGGAGGCTGTTGTGATGTGCTTTTCTTCCCTCCCTCTGTCTGAAAAGCCTCATTATTTACCATATGGTCTCAACATGTGTTCACAGATCTGTTCGGGGGTCTCTCAACCTTTGTACCACACAGGACACGCTTGTCAGAAATGACCACATGGTGGCACTGTAGCTTCACTGCTCTGCCACAGAGGCATGCAGGGAAGCCTCAGATACAGATAGGGGACAAAGGAAAGACCTGATGGACGGGTCCTGGATGACAGTCCCCCCCCATCCATCCATAGGGCATAAATAGTTAGTTAATGGCTTGATGAGCGCGCTAATTGAATTGAACACCTATGGGAGATTTTGTACCATTGTGTTTGATCACACTCCGCCTCCATCATCAAACCACCAAATGAAGGAATATCTTTGGAAGAATGCTGTTCATCCCTCCAGTCAAAACCACAGACTTGTAGAATCAGTGCCAAGGAGCACTGAAGCTGTTCTTCCCAACTCCTGTGTAACACATTACATCGGTTTTCCCTTTAATTTATCGCGCGTCTGCATGTACTGCTCACATTTAGAGCAGCTTTATGGGATTAGGAGGGGTAATGAATTAGAGAACCCTGCATGCTAGCTTGTGTCTCCCTTATTGGTTTATTTTGCAATATTTAGACATCTGCTCTCATTAGAGCACCTCAGGTGACAGTAAAGGTCAAAACATTGCCAAGTAAACAAATAAGTGACACAGTTACTGCACCTTACAGGTATCAGTTTCCCTTGTTGGAGAAAGGTAGTGCTTCTGTAAACGCTGTCCTATAGTAGCGACAGCAATCATTCATCCATAATGTTTCAGATGCTAAGTGTATGTAAAGTGTCCATTTGCTGTTATTGTACAGTATGATGTTGAGTTCTGTACTATGTGTTAAATGGTATCGATGTAAAGAGTGTTACTGAATCACACTGGAGCTGAGATGTCCTCTTTTTGTCGGTGAAATGTTACATCATTTATCTCTGCATGAATTTCAACAAGCTTGTCATGGTCTTGTCCCTGTTTATCATGAATGTAACAAATGGCATAATTCACAATAGATAAAGTCCAGCCTGTTCACCAATAGTAAAAACAACATTCTGATTTTTATATGCGATATGTAGTTACTGTTTAATACTAGTAAAAGTGGCTATCTTCTGTTTGTAACTGGTCCAGCTGTTGCCAACAGATCCTGTACCCTTTAGGCATGCATTAATAAGCCATTCCTGGCCAAACTCGAGCTCATACTCTCTCCACTCTGTTGATATTTGCTTGAGCTCTCCTGCTGGTATCCAACTACAGCCTTGCATTGCTGCACTTTTAACGACTCGCTGACAGCCAAACAATTTTGAGGTTATGGTCTGAGTTTTTAATAGACGTCTGGCATAGCGATTTAAGGTCATGGGTCGTAGAGGTAGCGGCTCATGAGGGTTATGCAAAACCATGTTAAATAATTGAGAAACCTCAAGAATTAGCAAGTGTTCATATTGCAGTGCAGTTTGATAGTAGTAAAGACTCAGCCTCTACACCAACATCTAATCTTTGTGTTAGGAGCATTGTCTTGATCTACCTGCATACACTGCATTTCAATTATTTATTTGTTATAATATTGTGACTTTTATTTATTGACAATTAATTCAGACCTGGACCTTAATGTTATCACATGTTTCATTCATTTATTTTGATAAAGTATCAAGATTACCTGCAACCTGCGAAGCCTTTTACTACCTTCTTTCCCACTTACAGTACTCTATAGGAATACAGCAAAAGTTAAAACGTATGGCCATGCTATGCAGTATACATACTGAGGGGTTAAGCTCAGCTTTCCTTGCCTATTTAGGTAATTTTCAATGTGTCTGGCATTAAGAAGAAGATAAAATGCCCAGCAGAGTACACAAATGAAAGTTAAATATGTGGTTCAAAACTCAACTTATATTGAATGTTTACTTTGTAAATTAAAGGTCCATTATCAATTCATACAGCACTGTGACAGCCAAACAGTTATGATATTAAGCTCTGAGTATTTTCCAAACAAAAAACAAAGACATTGCTGAACAACATTTTCAGCTCAGTAACAAAAATATTTTAAGTCTCTTCCAGCTCCATATTTCCAAATATACATCACTAATTGCTGCCGTGTGTACATTTTTACTCATTGTTCCACTGACAAAATGATCCTGACTAGTTGAAATTTGGCTAACATACAGTATTAGGACACCGATTACAGATACAATAACTATCACTTTTAACATGGACGGCTACTAACACACCACTGCCACCAATTAACAGACACATAAAACAGAAAATTAAAATACTATTATACACAAATATGTGACAGAGTGACTTATGCTGCAAAACATTGTATCTGAAGTCTCTTTATTTTATATCACTTTTGTCTTAGTGCATCTTTTACACTGTACATTTGTATTGTACCATCTTTTATTACTGAGACTATTGGTTTGTATTTCACGTGGGTTTGATGTGTGGTCAACAGAAACACTCTTCTCTTTTAATCAGGTAGATGAATTCACATATTTTATTTTATGGTTATCATATCTTACTTGTGTATTTGGTGAGCTCCTTGATTTATTTTGGGTCCTGAATCTAAATTTCTGGAAGGCAAATACAGTATTAGTATAAGCTTAACATATAACCTCTTATTTATATTCCTTTCTTAAGCAGGTGAATCTTTAATGTAGTATGCATTAGCTTCTTTTGTGGCAGTAACCTTTCTCTATTGTTACCACACTAGAAATTACTCTATTTTATGTAGTCTTGTGATGCTAAATCATTCAGTCTGTGTCATGAAGCGCTGATAGTGGGCAAAGTCAACGTTTACTCACAGGAAAAGGTCTATTTTTCTCGACATAAAGGCACTGCTGAACATCCCATATCTACATGCCACACATGCATACAGCAGCTTACTCCCCAGCATTCATGATGACAAAACAGTGTTTAGCTCAAGGTCAGTCCAAACCCATTTATCTTATGTAAAACTCAGAGTGTGCATGAGATTTGGGATTTCCACACGAATGCATATTTGTTTGGGGCTTAAGTGATGGTAATAAGTGCGGATAAATGTTGTTGCCTGTGGTATGGAAAGACAGAGTGGTGATATTTACACTTCATCCTTTAACGAGTCAAAGTCTAGAGTGTTTTCCTCCAACTAATTTCTGCAAGGATGCATGTCTGATCTTAAACTCAGACTCATTGATTAGTTATTCATAAAGCTATTGATGAGTTATTCATGAAAAGGGAGGGAGAGTGAAAATCTGTATTGCAACTCTTTTCAATTACAGGACAGCTCCCAGTCAATAAACATGATGGGGGGAGCTCTCCCCTGGAGCACAGCTGGCTGGAGATGTCAAAGACTTCCCATGGAGAGGAGAGTTCAGACGCACATACATTCACTTTTGTCGGTACAGCAGCTCTCAGTGCTGGTCTGACGGGCTCAACCTTTTTTCCATCAGATAGGAGTGCTGGAGAGAGTCTATAATGGCCTCACTCTGCTCTGTGACAGTCTTCTAAAAGCCTCGGTGCCATTGGACATGATCGAGCAAGCACAGAGAAATCAGCAGCAGCTGTTATCCCTGCCATATTTCTCAGCAGGATATCCTGTTGCCTGCTGATGCTTAGGGTTTTATAGCCAGTGCAGATAACTCACAGAGCCAAATTGCATAAGCATGAGTGTCAAGTAGGATTCAGTGAGTCCTAGAACAACGCGTGTTGGTGAAAGGGCACTGTTTATTTTCCATTGTAAGAAATGTTGACCGCAGTTTTATTTTAGAAATGTATGCTCATTTACTCATAATATAAGATTAGATGTATTTTGGAAGGATTCATGTAATAACTTATTCATTATTTCTCATTACATTTCTCATTCTACGTATGGGGATTTGGGAGCTGTGTTACAGTACGATTTGTTTACTTTGTAATAAGCCTTAGAGAAAAAGGAAGATGTGAAAGAAATTAATGTCCAGGGCTTTTTGTTTTGCATCAAACTTAACCCATAAAGACCCAAATATCTACTGGTGACCAAAATCATTCACTTACATACAATGTTTAATATCTGTTAATCTACTAATCCTATCAATACATGTAAATAATTGGTGTAAAATGCAGTTTGTCTTCTTTTCATGGTCATCAGATATGACCCATTTGGACCTTCAGAGGCTCCGTAGTTACCATGGAATTACAGTCATCTTCTACAACATTGATTCACTAGTAAAACCCATGGAGTTGGATCAATGACAGTGGATGGACACACTTATTTTATGTTCAGTTTATGTTCAGTTTTGCAAGACCAAATAACCTTTTAATAGTCCGATTAGGTTCATACTGTCTACTGATCTTCAAAAGATTTATTT
This sequence comes from Apogon hyalosoma, assembly GCA_037367295.1. Classification (NCBI taxonomy): domain Eukaryota; kingdom Metazoa; phylum Chordata; class Actinopteri; order Kurtiformes; family Apogonidae; genus Apogon; species Apogon hyalosoma. The sequence continues at coordinate 20,544,376 of JAPQRP010000030.1, forward strand.
TTCTTTCTTTTTTTGTCAGACAGATGGAAAAAAGTTGTCAGAAGAAAAAGAAATCTTTAAAAATGTTCACTTACATATGCAAAACACAGAGCATAATATTAGAGTAAATGGTGATAAATCACCTAAGAAAGGTTTAATATAGAGAAAAATTAATTTGTGAACTACCACAAAAGCAGCACTGGGTCTTTATGGGTTAAAAATGGAATTTACTGTTCTCACATTCACATGTTTTACCTATGACCCTGATTTTTTTTTTTTTAAGCTGCAGTACATTGTAAATCTATAGACAATAAATCCTAGTATTATTATTTAAGAGATGTCTGAAATTATGAAAAGATCATTTTAACAATATGTTCAGCTACAATTTATTTAAATGTGAATTCTTTACATTTGACATTTTTTTCACAATTTTATAAAGTTGATTTGTGAGGAAGTTATATTAATGCATTTGGTGCAAAGGTAAATAGTTGTAGTCAGACTAAACCTCCTTTTGTCAAAATAGCAGTTCTTCAGGAGCTCAACTGACTTTGGCTTTGTGTTTTGGCAATTGTTCAGCAATGCTTTTAAGGAGGCTTCCAGAGGCCAACACTGGTAGAATTTTCCAAACCTCTGCTAAACCAAGTGAAAATGCAAAAATAACCTCTGCTGTACCAGTAGTATCCAATACCCCCTGGGTGTTAAGTGGTTATTGAATTATGATGGATGGATTGAACATGATCTCACTGACACTGACTGCGCTGAACCACATGTGAAAATCATCATTGTGCTTGTTTTCATGGTGTTTTCATACAGACCTCTTGTATTCATAGAGACATTAAAGCAACCTCATCTCTCCGCAGCAGCATTTATTTTTGTGAAACCGTATCATGACACAATCTGGTAAAGCCCTGCTCACCTTTTTCTTGGATGCTGTACTGCAGGGACAGAGACAATGGGGCAATTGATTGATTTAACTGCAGTATTCGACACCATCTCCCGCTCCATTCTCATCCATAGACAAGCCTCTGTTGGTATCTCAGACACACCTCTTAACTGGTTCATCTCATACCTCTCTGGCTGCACTCAGTTTATTCAGTTAAAAACATTCATATCCCATCCATCCCCCCTTTCCTCTGGTGTTCCCCAAGGCTCTGTTCTTGGGCCCCTTTTATTTATCATTTATCTCATCCCCCTTGGTCAGATTTCACAAGTACAACATTTATGCCCTGCTCTGGCAAATGCCATCTGATGGTTATTGGGCTGCAATTGGCACCAGTAACCGCCTTAATTTGGGTCCAGGATTGTCCCGTGTCTTGATGGACAGCCAGTAGGATTCTCAGGCTCAGCTCTGGTGAAAGTTTTTTGGGTCTTCCATTTAACTTTTTTTTCCCCATAACCTTCAGGATCTTTTAAGAAATTTAAAATGACTGTCTTATGTTGTCGTTGGCTTCACAAAGACAGCGTGAACCCAGTGGATTGCCTCAAAGAGAAAGGATTTATTTGGCATACACAGGGTAAACAGGCATACTGACAGAGTATCAGCATCTGAATACAAGTTGCATATGGCGACTTACTGCATCTAACCTGAGCAGCAATGACACGTTGCCAGAGGCTTTGCTTATGCAACTGGTCTTAAGATTTTGATCAGGAGTGAATATGAACCATTCTACCAAATTGGTTGAAATTGCAGTCCCACAATGAAAAACACATTTTTAAAAAACAATTAAGTATTCAGACTTTACATGTGTACAAATATCATATTATGGTCTAATTAATCATATTTGAGATATACAAAATTAAATATATTAAAAATAATCCTTTACATGGTACTTCCTATTGGAAGGTGACTGTCCCAACTTCTAACCCCTAAATTTCAATTCATTAAAAATAGTACTTAAATGATTTTTGACACTATCCTAAATTTTGTTTTTAAATACACCCATTTGATTTCTTTTATAGGGAAGTTGAAATAATTAGGTTAATTTTGTGGATTTTTTTTTAAAATTAAAATACTTCATATCAAAAATACTGTCCCATAATTTCATGTCATTACCAAAACAGAAAGAGTTTTAGTCCATAGGCGGAGTCTGGCTTTAACCACACCCTAAATCCTTCATCAAAACTGGCACTGACTTGCTGATCAGCAATGGCCACTTGCTGAGTAATAAGTTTACATCATTCTGAAGTAAATGCCTTCCAAAGTCTGAAAATCAGCGTGTGGTTTTAAGGATTGTCACCACCGAAACACATAATTTCTGCAATTAATCAAACACTTTTGTTTTTTAATACTAAATATTATGTTTGTTTCTGTGTACACCTGATCAGAACTGTGTTTGCTTGCCATTTTTAGCCTAGCATTGTTGAGTTAAGCTAAAACCTAGCTAAAAGTGTCACTACCAAAACACTCACTACAGAAACATAGGGTAATGTTTTGGTAGTGACATGATGGTTTCAGTAGTGACAAAAAGGTATGTCCATTCTTTGGATGCATATTATTATTATTATTATTATTATTATTATTATTATTATTATTATTATTATTATTATTGTTAACATGAGTTCTATTGTATTTGTGATTTTGCAGGGAGACGTAAAACACCAAGATGCCAAAAAGTGGGGCAGAGAGACTAAGAGAATACAGGCAAAGATTGAGGAATGACCCAGTGAAATACCAAGAGTATTTAACAAAGGACAGCGAAAGAAATAAGACATGAAAGGAAGAGGGAAAGTTGAAAAGTGTTAGTGAATTATCCAACAGGGAGAAAAGGAGAGTCAGAGAAGCATGAAAGAAAAGACAACAAGACTGCAGGATGTCTGTGAAAAAACAGAAAGAGATGGAGATGTTTAGTCAGGCTTCCACACCACCAAGCACCGCTAGCTCAAGTGAAGGCGATCCGACACCAGGGCGAAGGTCTTCAGCCCAAAAAAGGGTTAGGGTTACCTAAAGTCACCCTAAGTTTAAGTTTAAGTTCTAAACTAACCCTAGGGTCACCTAAGTTTTTGCTTATCCTGCGTTCCTTCTGCGAATGCGTCCCTGGTTGTTATGTGCTGTTTGCTCCCACGACCACCCCAGCACCACCAGTGGGCTCTGCTATTGGTTCTGTTCCCCGTTGGGGTTGGTATTATATATCTATCTCCTGGCTCTTAATGGTTAATGATGGTTGTCTAATTATGCTGAGCAGGAAGAAAATATGTAGCAGAGCCTGAACGCCAAAACAAAATATTATATCTGTTCTTGTATTCTCATTCTATAATAATATATATTGGTTCATTCTATATTGGTTCATTCTATTTGTAAGTTATCTGACTGAACTGCAAATTATTGTTTGTCATTCCAAATACATGGAAACAGAAAATGAGACCAGTTGTTTTCTTTTATAATGAATTACCATATTATATTTATCCTGTGTTTAATACATTTCGTACATAATGCATGTTGAGTTAATATTTAGCCAAAAGAGTTAAGAGTTGCTGTATTGTTGCAGTAGTGACCATATTATCATATCATAGTATTCACTTAAAGCTATGGTCACTACCATAACAATACAGTCACAACCAAAACATCAATTGTTTTGTCAAAAATAAAAGATACTGACTCATCAACCAATGTTTTATGATAATGATTGGTCAGTCTGAACCTGAGTGGTGTTTTGTTATTGGACTTCTGTGCCAGTCACAGTTTGTCCATAACAAACACCATGTTCAAGCACAGGGATGTGCACGTGGCACCAGGACACCCTAGGCCGGAGGTCGATGATCGACTTCATTGTCTTGTCATCAGACCTCTGGCTGCATGTCTTGGACACTCGGGTGAAGAGAGGGGCAGAACTATCAACTGATCACCACCTGGTAGTGAGTTGGATCTGCTGGCAGAGGAGGAAGCCGGACAGACTTGGCAGGCCTAAATGTGTCGTGAGGGTCTGTTGGGAACATCTTCCAGAGCCCTTATGTCAGCACAGTCTTCAGCTCCCACCTCCAGGAGAGCTTCTCCCAGATCCTGAGGGAGGCTGGGGACATTGAGTCCGAGTGGACCATGTTTTCCGCCTCAGTTGTTGAAGCAGCTAAGGTCACCCCCAAACCCGGTGGTGGACGCCGGAAGTAAGGGATGCCGTCAAGCTGAAGGAGTCTTAATCAGCCTTGTTGGTTTGTGAGACTCCCGAGGCAGCTGATGGGTACCAGCAGGCCAAGCGTGCTGTGACCTGAGTGGTTGTGGAGGCAAAATCTCAGGTCTGGGTGGAGTTCAGGGAGGCCATGGAGGAAGACTATCGGTCACCTTGAGGAAATTCTGGCAAACCGTTTGGCGCCTCAGGAAGGGAAAGCAGTGCGCCACCAACACTGTTTCCAGTGGAAGTGGGGAGCTGCTGACCTCGACTGGGGATGTTGTCGGGTGGTGGAAAGAGTACTTCGAGGATCTCCTCAATCCCACTGCCACGTCTTCCATGGAGGAAGCAGAGGCTGAGGTTTCAGAGGCGGACTCATCCATCACCCAAGCTGAAGTCACCAAGGTGGTTGGCAAGCTCCTCAGTGGCAGGGCACCGGGGGTGGACGAGATTTTCCCCGAGTACCTTAAGTCTCTGGATGTGCAGGGACTGTCTTGGTTGACACGTCTCTGTAACATCGTGTGGCAGTCAGGGACAGTGCCTCTGGATTGGCAGACCGGGGTGGTGGTCCCCCTTTTCAAGAAGGAGGGTGTGCTCCAACTACAGGGGGATCCCACTCCTCAGCCTCCTGGGGAAAGTCTATTCCAGGGAACTGGAGAGGAGAATCTGACCAATAGTCGAACCTCGGATCCAGGAGGAACAATGCAGTTTTTGTCCCAGTCACGGAACACTGGACCAGCACTATACTCTCCATCGGGTGCTTGAGGGTACATGGGAGTTCGCCCAACCAGTCCACATGTGTTTGTGGATTTGGAGAAGGCTTTCGACTGTGTCCCCCATGATAACCTGTGGGGGATGCTTCGGGAGTATGGGGTCTAGGGCCCTCTGCTAAGGGCAGTCTGGTCCCTGTTTGACCAAAGCAGGAGTCTGGTTCGTATTTCCGGCAGTAAGTCAGACCTGTTCCAGGTGCATGTTGGACTCTGGGCAGGGCTGCCCTTTGTCACCGGTTCTGTTCATAATTTTTATGGACAGAATTTGTAGGTGCAGCCAGGGGCTGGAGGGGGTCTGGTCTGGAGGCCACAAGATTTCATCTCTGCTTTTTGCGGATGATGTGGTCCTGCTGGCCTCATCAAACCTGGACCTTCAGCGTGCACTGGGGTGGTTTGCAGCCAAGTGTGAAGTGAGTGGGATGAGGATCAGCTCCTCCAAATCTGAGGCCATGGTTCTGGACCGGAAAAAGGTGGTTTGCCCTCTCTGGGTCGGTGGGGAGTCTCTGCCCTAAGTGGAGGAGTTTAAGTATCTTGGGGTCTTGTTCACGAGTGGGAGAAGGATGGAGCGTGAGATTGACAGGCGGATCAGTGCAGCGTCGGCAGTGACGCAGATGTTGTATCGGTCTGTTGTGGTAAAGAAGGAACTGAGCTGAAAGACAAAGCTTTCAATTTACCGGTCAATCTACGTCCCTCCCCTCACCTATGGTCATAAGCTTTGGGTCAGGACTGAAAGGACAAGATCCCAGATACAAGCGGCTGAAATGAGTTTCCTCCATTGAGTGGCTGGGCTCAGCCTTAGGGATAGAGGAGGAGCTCAGTCACCAGGGAGGAGCTCGGAGTCCAGCCACTGCTCCTCCACATCCAGAGGGGCCAGCTGAGGTGGCTCAGGCATCAGTAACCTCCCGGACACCTCCCTGGGGAGGTGTTCCGGGCATGTCCCACTGGGAGGAGGCCTCGGGGAAGACCTAGGACACGCTGGAGAGACTATGTCTCTCGGCTGACCTGGGAACACCTTGGGGTCCCCCTGGAAGAGCTGGAGGAGGAGTCTGGGGAGGGGGAAGTCTGGCCATCCCTGCTTAGACTGTTGCCCCCGCGACCCGGCCCCAGATAAGCAGTAGAAAATGGATGGATGGATAAGTATCTAAATTCTAAAGGTAATTTTATGTTTCGGTGGTGACAAATTTTGGGAGAGGAAATTTATTACAATAAAATATGAAAATACAATATGAAAATTGACTGTACTTTTACTAAATATGTGTTCCTTAGATCTGGTGCAACATGGATATGGTCAAAGTTTTTCCAAAATAGCATACAAATTTCACACAATTTCCAACTCTGAATTTGAACCAATTCAGTAGAATGCCTCATATACTTAACATATTCCACTTTGCCTTTAAGATACTGATTACTGTAAAGAGCTATGGGGTTTATATTGTCACTATTAAGCTGAATGTAATTTGATGTTTGCACATGCTGCCATCTGTGTGATAGGCTCCAAGGCATCATGATGTATGGTAAGAAAGTGAGACACAAGACAGCTCCCTAGAGAGTTAGTTGTCTGTTGTCTGCCTACCTGCAGCGATTTTGAGTTGAGTAATCCACCGTCTGTGTGCTGCAGAGACAACCAAGGCGGCTTAGACTGAGTCATCAGCTGTAATCCAATAGTTAACAACTTGAATTTAGTTACTGTTGTGAATGTTGTAGACTGTCACTGTTGAAATGTAAGAGTAATTGCCTTGCATTTTTCCTTCTGTAACTTGCCTTTGTTTATAAAGCGATGTCATAAATCATTGGAACTGAGCTGTGGTGTTGCATGAATAAAACAGTTGTATAAGAATTTGTGTTTTTGTTGTTTTTTCTTTTCAGAAGTTACAGACCAACAAGTTCCACAATAATAAGTCCTCTAAGTTCAGCTAACCTGCCTTTTTTTATATATCCAGCTCTTCTCCAGCCTCTGTTGCATCACACCGAACCAGATGGAAGGCCAACTTGGGGAAGAGGCTGCCCCATTAACAGATGTAATTGGAGTGTCTGATGGCCACAGCACAGAGGATGAAAGGTAATCAGAAGGTGTGTTCCTGTCAGAGTAGGTGTTAAGAGAGGGGTCAGCTCTCAGGGCTTACCTCAGCTGTCAGCGAGCATAAATTCTTGGACTGAGAGCTCTCCAAAATCAGAGGCATGGCTTGTAATTTTGAGTGAGTAGAGAGAAAAATTGTCATGGAAGTCATATGTGAGCATGTGTCATTCAAGGATGAGCTTTCAACCATTACTCACAACCTTAAGACATGTATACATACGTTATTTATATGTATTTATGCATTTCTGAATTTTCCTTCGGGCTCAGGATGTGGATATGGTCTGCAGTGTAGTGCGACTCATTTGCATCCAAATGTATGGCAAATGTTAACGAAACTCTCAAAGGATTACACCAAAGAAAATGGAAATGTGGTTCAATCCATTACTCTAATGTGAATGTTAACGTTAAGTTTGTTCTTCAGCATCATTGCCCTCATGGTTTGTCTAGTAATGATAGTGGTTCTGAGCTGCTGATTTTAAGAGGCATTTGACAAAAACCTGAAGCTGGCTGGCATCATTTGAGGCCAGAATCACACCATTGGTCTGTAGTAAACTCCTGTTTGTGTAGTTCTTTATACATGGTTGCTTTGCTGTTTTCTAATATGACATTAATGTTTGTTTCTTGTATTAAGTCAGTGAATGTTGTGGTTCTTTGGTCTATAAGGGCAGACACGCATAATGGGTCTATAAATGTGTTTCTATTGCACTTATTCATATTTATCTTTTACTAAAACACTAACTTCTCCACCTTATACACTTTAAACACAATGGTATAATCACAGAAGCTTTAAATGCAACAGGTAAGCAATGACAATTTGCTGTAGCATTAATTATGAAAACTACCATTACGTGGAATAAACTGTACGTGCTTATACATTCATTATGCTTCATTTATATTACAAAGCAGGTTATGGTCTCTGCCATATGGATCATAGTTTATCCTGTTGGTTGAGCATATTTTCTGAATACTGACCATATCTTGGAAACAAATAAATGACTGGCTACCGGCTATCTCGCTACAGAATGTCCAGTCATTACCAACCGATCATTAAGTGTGTTGTGTTGTGGTTCAGTCATTAGGTTTGTGCTCCTCTGTGACTGTCAGAGACTAAAATTTGCTGTTCCAGTTGTTATGCAAATGCTTTGTGTCCCTTCTTACTTTGCTTCAGCGTTTCGTTAAGTGTGTGCACCCAGCTTCAAAGCCTGTGTTTGGGTCATTTGGGGTTTTTTTGGTTAAGGGGATAATAACTGTAGTCTGCACTCCCACATTTTAGACAGAAATGTACCTTCACGCTGGATGCCACCTGCTATAAAACAGAAAAATGAAAATCTGGAAAAGAAAAAGGAGTAAAAGTGATAAAGGACTTAAAGGTCTTTATAGATGCAAATGGCTCATTATAAAATAATGAACACATAACTCTTACCGTTCTAATATTTTGATAATTATACACTAATGAACACATAATTATGGTACTATATTCATTACTTATAATGGAAAATAATGGTCTGAGTTGAAGCTTCAACACTGAATCCAAATGGGAGGATGGATCGAGACTCAATAAGAGGCAAAATACTACATCACAGAAAAGGTTTGATTTCTTAGTTTCTCAGTTTTTCTTCTTGAGTACAAGTTGAAGAAATCAGACAGTTATTTGTGATTCAAAACAATGATAAATATTTTAGAAATGGAGTGGAAGAACATTTAAAACAATTATAATGATTACAAAAAAAATGACTTTGTGTAAAATTAAGTAAGCAAACTCACATTTTTTAAGCGTGTTAACAAACGTAACCCTAAAGACAAAATAAAAATGTTTATTGAAATTATATTTATTGCATTATGAATTGTATATATGCCAGTAAAGGTCGAATTAAATCATTTACAAGTGTAATTGAGATTGTGATTAATGAAATGTAGAAATAGGTAAAAAAAAAAAAAATAGGATAATAAAAGATAGGAATAAATAGAGGAATGTTTCTGAAAACAAACTTATTCTAACTTTATGTGCAGTGTAGTATGATTTTTGTCATTCTCATTTTGTAGCCCAGCCCAGAAGTCAAGATTTCAGTTTGGAAGGAAGGAAAACCTACTTCTGTAAGAAGTAATACTATGATGTTATATATACTCATTCATTTTTAATACAGGCAGTTTTAACCCACTTTTGTGTCGGTTCCCAAATAAATGTTTCTCTCTATTTGACCTTTCTTAAGTGATGTATCACCATTTTCTATAAAACTATCCTCTGTATTTTGCATTTTTCACTGTGAATCATGTATTTTCCTATATTTCATTTAGACGTTCACGAAAACTCAGTAAATTCAAAGGTTATTATATCAAAACAGAGAAAACTGAGGAAAAAGGGACTTTTTCAGCAAAATATCAACAACTGAAAATAAACCAAGTGTGTCCATCCACTGTCATTGATCCAACTCCATGGTTTTACTGGTGAATCAATGTTGTAGAAGATGACGGTGTCTCAACATTCATTATGGAGCCTCTGAACGTCCAGATGGGTCATATCTGATGACCATGAAAAGAAGACAAACTGCATTTTACACCAAGTATTTACATGTATTGATAGGATTAGTGGATCAACAGTTGTTAAATACATTTTAGATCAATAGATGCTTTTGGTCACCAGTAGATATTTGGGTCTTTACGGGTTAAAACAGTATATTTTTCATGTCAAATGTAAGTGACTATATTTCACTGAAACCTTGCAAATGCCAAACATATCCTTTAAACACAGCATTACATCCAACTGATTCTATTGTGATTATAAATAATTTGGTGCCTTTTTTTCTAGTCTTTCTAATCTCTTATCTCATTATAAACTTGGCAGGGTTACATTTAATTTCAGAATGTGCGTTTAGATCATATCCAAAATGATTTCAATTAACTCAAGAGGTATCAGGTCTCTTGAACGCTGTTTCTGGTGTTTTCTGTGACTTTCTATCATTTCCAAGCGAGAGCAACATTATTCACGGCTCGTCCCAGATTACGCCAGCATCTGTGTTTAAAGGACTTCATTATGCGAAGACAAATAATAGCATCATAATTCTGGTAGGGTAAAAAAAAAAAAAAAAAGCTGAAAGTTCATCGCTGCACACAAAAACTTGCTCTTCACAAATGCTTACACATGTTCCGCATTGCACATTCCAAGGTTCGCCAATCATGTCAAGAGGCGGGTGGTGCTGCTGCAACTCACAATACCAATAAAGAGAGGACAAAAGCACGGCATCCACTGAAGAGAGCGGAGATGGGATAATGATCGCTAATTAATCATGCACTGGGGTCATGCAGCTCATCTCTTTACCACCCACACAGGAGCAGGAGGGAATGACTCACTTCCAGCTGAAGGCTCCACACAGGAGGCTGCTGAATAAAGTGAGACATTGGTTTCACAGCAAGATGCCTTTTATTAGTCTCAGCCAGTGTTGCAAATGTGTGAGCAGCTCTGGGAAAAAGGTTATTTATGCATGTCCAATCATTTATTAATTAACGCACATGTATATTAACAGAATCCTTGTATTACCTGTTTATCTCTTACATAAATTCACACTCAGGACATTGATTTGACTCACAATATAAAAACAACAGATTACTATTAAGCATCAGAGGCAGCATCTTTCCTTCTTTCAAACATTGATATTCCACGCATTTTCTTCCACATCAAGCTACTGTATTAAAAGTTTTGCCCTAACTTTATTCAATTCTTAAACGCTGTAATTACCTTTTCTTTTCTTATTGTTTTCTTCTCTTTTTCTGCTACCCGACTGGTAGCTTGACGTTTGATTGCTGTGAACTGCTTTCATATCTACTGACAGTTTGACAGGCCCTGTGGTTGGCTGACTGGCCCACACCTTCACCAGTGAAATAGCAGGAATGAAACAGACAATTGTAGAACAGAAATAGATTTGACAGGACCGGTTGGCTTTGCATATTGTAACATTTTGACTTCATGGCACCGCAGTGAAAGACAAATAATAGCTGAGGCTTTATGTAATGACAACAAGCCGCGATGGATCTTCAGCAGCTTCCAAACACAGTGTAATAACAAAACCTTGTGTCCGCTGCATAAGAATGAGCTGTTAGGGAAACTACAGCATCCCATTATGTATATCAAAGCAGTTTTGCAATGTCTCCCATCTTTAACAATAACATTCAAAGGTGCAGTCGATTACACTTTCATGCAGTGATTGGACCTGGATGAGTACAGCCGTGCTCAATAAGAGGGGGATTTTTAGAACAACTTCAAGTAGGTAGAACAACTGATGAATATTCAGATAAGCACTTGAAAGGGATTTTAGAGGAAGGGGCGGCAAACACTGCACCAGTTGTTTATGGCACTGGTTGCTGAATATGTATTTTTCTATCATTAGCAAATGTTTGCTATCATACAGCTGTGATGTTAATACTGAAATATGTTCATGGTTAAAAAAAGATTTTAATGGTGGCTTTTACATTTGTGGAGGCTGCAAGTCAGTCTGGGTCATTTTCAATTATGCACAGACACACAGACGTCTATGCTTTTAAGGTTATAAAGTAAATACTGTGGTTGGTTCCAGTTAATTAAGACTGCACGTCTGAAAACCAATCTTTAACCTTTGTGTTTTTGTTTATGAAGTATGTACTTCACTTGAAGCTTTGGTGCGCAAAATGTCATCATAACCTTTGAGCGTATTGTTATTAAAGAGGGATGAGAGGAAAGCAGGCCTTTGCATCTTCAGAGGAAGATGAGTATCCTCTTTTAAATCACTTTCAAAGGTTTATTCTCTATCAAAACATTTGTGTATTTATCTGTTTCTTTCACTCCTACTCTTTTATTCTTACAAATTGAGTTCATTGTTTTAATCTTAGTGATGGCACTATGTTTTTTAATCAACCCACTGCTTTTGTACTATATCATTAGCGTTTTAATTGTAGGTTTTCATCTTCCTTTTCTCATGTTTTCTTATTTTTTTCTCTATGCTACTTTACAGTTATGCTTCACTTAAACTCAGAGGGAAAATTACTTTTTATTCCATTATATTTTTCCAGCTGATTAATTAACTAGATCATTTTCTCATTACAATTTTTTTTATACCATTCGTGTCCTGTGGAAACATCCAAATGTGTTGATTATAAATGCTGTGATGTGAAAAATTGAAAGTTTGTATTAAAAAGTGCACTTCCTGGTAGAGGAGGGGTCGGACCTGGTCTCACCTATCAGGCCACACCCAACCCTTTAAGAGGCCTGGATCAGACCCAGATCCAGCCTTTTCTTTTGACTGATGGAGCATATGGCCTATGTGACACTGATTTTAACCCATTGGCTGGATCAGTAGATGCATATTTGGGTAAATTGCACTGACTTAATCGTTCATTTGATTGATTATTGTTTTTCCTTTAAGCTTTTCATCAATTCAAGATATCAGTCATGAGTGGAAATCTGTCATGAATCCTACTTATAATTGTGATATAATCATTGAACTTAATCCCTGACCTCTTCATGTTTCATCATGTGCTGATGCAGAAGCTCAAAGTGTCTCAGTCTCAACAGGCCCTTTACATCCTTCTACATAGTTTTTACATTATGGGTCAGATTTACTAAGATCCCAACTTGCGTGTACTATTTTGCATGTGCAATCTAGAATTATGCATGTGGGTTTGAACCACAGTTTGCGGGTGATTGCACAAATGACAACAAGTACAAAGTCTTGGAGACCGCCCTATTTAAATGAGGATTTTGCGTGCGCTACTGGTTGTCGTCATGGAGACAGTACGCTGGAAAAACTGCTCTGGGATATGCCACTACTAATGACAACAGTGTGCTGGAAGGATCCAGATACATATGTCTCAATTTTTTTTTCTTTCTTCCGTCATTCCAAAAATGTTCACACAAGGGTGAAAACGCATTCTCTGTGTCTTGTTTCCTCATATCAATGCCACATTAACCTCAGCCGTGTGTTCTGATTATGCATTCAAACTGTTTGCCCCTCCCTTTGAGATGTATTAAATATAGATGCAGTTTCTATGAGCGAAATTGCTTTTGGGTTTGATAAATCACTTTGCGTGTGCTAAATTAAGTGCACACACAATTGTGTGTAAATGCCCCCATACTGCATATTCATTTTGCCAACATACTAACTGGATGCAGATGCGCTATTTTGCAATTTTGAAAGACACAACCCTAAGTGTGCACTGTTAGTAAAACAGTTTGTATATATATATATATATATATATATTATGGCATGCCGTTTAGGAAATTATTATATATATTGAACAAAAGTCTGAATATATG
>JAPQRP010000030.1:20585762-20626658 GCA_037367295.1 Apogon hyalosoma
TTTGCTTTTAGAGCTTGCTGTTGAAACTCATTATTGATTTGTCCTGTTCTTTAAGTCCAGCATGGACAAAGTCCTAACTGTGAAACACATCTATCTATGACAAGATTAAAAAGAATTAAATAATTTTCCTCCACAAACTGCTTTTTTGAAACCAGTACTTTGTGATGTGGCTGTTGTCATGGTGGCTATCTGAACTCAGAGGTGACCATATTTGGACAAAGGGAGTGGAACTGCATGAGCTCAAGGGGTTGGATGTGAATTAATTCTAAGCACCAGGTTATTGACTCAGTAAAATGGTAAACTTCATCAAGCGCTGCGCAAGAAAGCAATTTTTCAGGCTTGTTAGTGTAACCTATTAACCATAACTACAGTTGTGCTGTCTGTCAGGAAAAAATGCATCTTATTGATTAATCGAAATTCCAAAGTCTGACTCGGCCAGCAAGAAAGCTGTCATACACACACCTGTCAATCAAAATCCAACGCAGCACGCTGAAAAGCTTCAGTTTGTGTTGAGATTTGAGCAGTGATTTAAAGGTGGACCAGATCACTTAATAGACATTGCAAAGAAAATGCATGAGACCAGAATGACTCATGGGGGAAAAAAGTGTTTATTTTGTATTTTTAGAGAGACATTCTGTGTAACTCCGTTGGTGCCAGGGGTTCAGGAGCCACCCCTAGTAGCCAACAACAGTATTACAATGTTAAATACTTCCATATTTTAGAGACAAGGTCCTTGTCCTTTGCAGAAGACTTATGTCTGTGTTTGCATTGTGTTCTGAACAGGACATATTAAGATGATAATGGGACATATTGTTTTTACCATTTCATGACATTTCATACACCCAGTAATTAATCAGTTAATTGAGAACATAATCAGATTTTTTTTTTCTTTAAAAAAACAGTGAAGTTGCAGCAGCCTAAAAACTATAATGTTTCTTTTTTCCAGAGACTTGTTTTATCATCAAGACAGTATTTCTGTGTTAGGCAGAACTCACTTTGGTGTGTGTTTTTGGAGGTGTTTTTCTGCATGTACTAGAAAGAGGCACAGTTTGCATCACCCATTGTTAAATCAAGAAGGTGTCAAATGTGATGTGGGCGAAGTCAGAAACGACAATACAAAAGGCAGAAAACTTCATTTTTAATGACACTTCATGTAAATGAGTTGTTCAAGTGCTGCAGGTTTACAGCATCAGAACCACTTCAATTCAATTATAATGGCAAGAACAATTATACAAAAAGGGTCTAAAACTGAGTCGTCTTTTTGCAAGGGAAAGGTTCTGCATAAACATGTCCATTTTTAGATCACATGGAATATAAAAAGTATCTGTTTTTACACACACTGTTAGACCCGATCCATCTCACTGTGACGTAACTCAAACATGTCCAAACATTTATGCTCTTTGTCTTTGTTCCATCAAAAGATGAGCACCTCTTAGCTGAGCTGCTGCTGGTGTTTCATTGCTTCCGTGTAGTCGAGAGGCTCTGTGGAATAAAGCATTATTATGAATGCACTGACGCAGATCTTGTGTAATATTTAGTCATCTAGTCACACTTCTCATGCATTCACATTTTATTTCCAGTCAGTCATTTTTGAGGGTGGTCAGTATTGTTTAGACTCCGCTTGTTTTGGATTTCATATTTGGTGAAGCCAAATTTCACTGACTCTAAACTCCACGACCCAGAAACAGTGGCAGAGCATCAGGTGTGCAGGTACCATTTTAGTCCTGCACTGTGGGACGATAATATTTGAGCTTTGCTGCAGGCTGAGCTGAGCCCACTTTCAGTGTTTTCTCCACATTCAAACACAATACTTCACAAGCAACAGTAACCTAAAGCAGGGGAGTAAATGAGACATTGACCTGACTTGTCAAGGCTGTTGAATTCCCTAGTGGAGAACAAAAAGACAAATGAAAGCGTGACAAGGGTGTAGTTAACGCTTGAAAAATGAAGAAACACCGGAGCAGGAAACTGTGCCAGCACCAGTACGGCACATGTATTCTGCACAGAAGGTATTCTGCAGGTGTAAAGGTTAAGTGATATAAATGCTTAAACAATTCCCATGATTCAGTCATTCTAGTCATGTTTATGAGTTAAAAAAGCTCTAGTCATAAATTATTACAACTCTTCAGGCAGGTCACATGTGCACAGTCCATTGAGCACTTTAAATCTTTTAAAGATGCACCTATTTGCACTGGCTTTTAAAACAAGTGTGTGACTTTTATTTGTTTTATCTTCTGGGTGTATTTTTAGATGCTATTTATCTTATTATTGTATATCTGTTTGATCAAGTTTTAGTATGTATCTCATCTTCTGTATCTATATATTTCTATTACTTTTGTTACCTATACCCTTGTACAGCTATTTACCTTGAGGTGAAATCTCTGCATTCGCTCTTTACTTTAAATGTGGGTGGCGTTTATCGGAATCTACGCATGCATGTTTGATACTTCAGCTGGGGATTTATTTTCTTTTTTAACTTCGTATGACAACTATAATCATGTTCGACAATCTTCCTAATTTACAAGGACCGTGATATTTATGCATAAATAGAGATAAGTTTCCTTTTTTTTCAGAGGGAAGCATCATGTCTGATGGTTTACAGTTACATTATCTAGGAGACACCTCTGCCTTCGCTATGAAAACCACAGATTCGGTGTCTTTGCCCTCTTTTTTTACCTAGTTTGAAGAGGAATAAAAGATAAGAGAGGAAAGTAGACGGAGAGGGTGTGAACAGGTATGACAGGCAGAGTAATATGTTGGCACAAGCCCTTCGAAGCAACATTTCATCATTCAGCTCATCACATCCGTAATAAAGTGGCTTCATAACATTGGTCAACAATGATTTTACTACTGGGAGAGAAAAAAAATGGTGCAGTCTAAAGTGATGCAAACGTGACAGCTGGAATTTTCACTGGACCCCACATTCAAGAACTTGTTGGTGATCCTGTCTTCATCTCAGTGTAGAATTCAGAGCTTGGGAATCATTGTGCGAGCAGTGCCAAATTTTCTGGGTAAACCATAGATCCCCAAATTATGATTAGTTGCAGTTTGTCACTCAAAATGAATATCCTCCACTCACATGTTGAATTTTGCCACCAATTCTGGGTGGTGTTAGTCATGAGCATTTCGTTCAGATATTTCTAAATGAACAGCAGGTATGACGAGGCTCCAACTCAAACATGATGTGATTACAGTTAGTTCCTTAATACTTTCAGCTGTTGTTGAGGAGCCACAGTTAGCTAATTGTACATTGTGTGACTTTTTTTTTTCTTTTTTGGTTAGTTTGTTGCCTTCGGTCATTACACTGAACTCTGCAATAACCAACCACATGTAATAATCAACAATGTGCAACAATTATAATCAGCAATGTGTAATAATCAGCAATGTGCAATAATCATAATCAGCAGTGTGTAATAATTTTAATCAGCTATGTGTTATAATCAACAATGTGCAATAATCATAATCAACCATGCGTAATAATCAACAATGTGCAATACTAATAATCAGCAATGTGCAATAATAATCAACAATGTGCAATAATAATCAACAATGTGCAGTAATCATAATCAGCAATGTGTAATAATCAGCAATGTGTACTACTCATAATCCACAGTGTGTAATAATCAACAATGTGCAATAATAATCAACAATGTGCAATAATAATCAACAATGTGCAGTAATCATAATCAGCAATGTGTAATAATCAGCAATGTGTACTACTCATAATCCACAGTGTGTAATAATCAACAATGTGCAATAATAATCAACAATGTGCAATAATAATCAACAATGTGCAGTAATCATAATCAACAATGTGTAATAATAATCAACAATGTGTAATAATCATAATCCACAGTGTGTAATAATCAACAATGTGCAATAATCATAGTCAGCAATGTGTAATAATCAACAATGTGCAATAATCATAATCAGCCATGTGTAATAAATAAACAATGTGCAATAATGAACAACCCCCAATGCAATAAGTCCTGTACTTACCTCTCACTGTCCTCTGCACCTAACTAGGTATGTGTGTGTGTGAATGTATGACTTAACTGAATGGGAGAGGGGTGGTGTTTTTTGTTTTTGTTTTTTTAACTATCTAACACTATTAAATATTTTGCATTTCATATTGTACATTTCCTTTTTTTACTCAAGAAGTACCATCTCTATAAAGCACATTAGAATTTAGTTGTGTATACCCAATATATACAATGACAATTGAAGGAATGAATCTTGAATCAATATGCTGGAGTGTTCTGTTTGGATTATGGTTTCTCTGCCTTTTGTTCACCTTTGTATTTTATTCCATTTTATGTTCAACATAAAGTTCATCATTATCATTATCTACAACAACAACAGCAGTAGTCTGAATCCACGCTGATGGGCTCTGATATTTAGCTTTATTCTTCACTGGGTCTGATGTTTATATCTATTAGTAAATCTGATTAATTTAATAGATATTTATTATTCAGTTTGTGAATATACAACACAAGGCATTGGTGCAAGAGAGGTTTTACAAAACTAAAATTCCTGACTAAAGAATTTCAGATTTCACATTTAGAATCAGAATGCTTGATTTAGTCACGATCAGATATCTTTCCTCTTGTAGCAGGTGAATTTGGTGTTTATTGACATATTCAAATGCTCATGTTTAAAGTTCTACATACAAACCCTCTATTTGAGAAAACTGCTTATAATTTTTGTGCTATGCAAACTCGAAACATATTACAACATGCTTTAAAGTGCAGTTGAGCCCTTAAGACAATTTATGATAAGAAACCGCTCCACGCTTAAGTGTAACTGTCTGTTTGTTGTTGATTAACCATTTTATGTGTATATTTTCTGCTTTAATTGTAGTCCCGATACTGAAAATAAGAGCATACCCCAGGCAGTCCTTCAGGATTTATATAAGGGTTGAATGAACTAATCAACCAAAACATGTTGAGTTACTGTCACTCATGCACAACTCTCCATTTCTTGTATTACTATATAGCATTATGTATAGCAAGATTATGATCCCTGCTGTATCATCTGAGGAATCAAAAGAAAAACACATAGATTGAAAACTGATGGATTTATGACATCAAATAAGAGATGGATGGTAGTATCCATGGTGTTTGCTTTAATTCCTCCCACACAACAACATGCATATTAGCGGATTTTAGATTTTAGAGCAGCGTTGTTTATCAAATATGTATTATGCACGAGTCGGCTGACCCATTCAAGCAGCGCCTTGCTGTCCTTTGGAGGGTGAGTAATACAAGCAGAGCTACAGCAGAAAGAATCTCAACTACCAGATCTGCCCTCCTGTCCTTTCCTCTTACATGCAGATGGGGTCACAAATGGAGGCGACGCTAAGTTAAATAAATCCGAGCTGCAGAGCACACAGTCCACTGCTCGCTTATGACTTCCTAGTACGGCAGGTTTGGGAAAATTGAAATGAAACATAAAATCGGTGAATGAATAGAACACCAGGCTTCTGCCCAGATGGAGTACATGATTCATTAAGAGGGTTTGTTTGCTATTTGTTTGGTGCATTTCAAATGAATGGAACTAAGCAAAATTTGTACACCCACTGTCCTCATCACACAAGAAAAGAAAAAATGCAATAGACTGTCTGCTCACTGAACATCTCTGAGGTTTACACTAATATCTGGCAAAATTAAAGCTCACAGTGTTGTTTTATATATAGACAGGTAGTCGAAGTTCTGAACTGGTGGGGAGGATTTGGGTTTATGTACACATGTGTTTATCCAAATCGACTTATGGTGTCTTTGGTCATTATGTTCCACCTCTCCTAATTTTTCTACCCCATGAACCCCTACAATATTGTCTGTTTTGTATCAATAGACTGATGTCACATTTTCTTCTTACAAGCTTTTGAGGAGATTTAAAGTGTATGATTAATGGAAATTAAACTTGAGAGTCTCTGATTCTAAAATTGTTTTATAAAGAGTAAAATTGCTGTTTTTAACCCATAAAGACCCAGACATACTTTTGTGGCAGTTCAGAAATAAACTCTTCTCTATATTGAACCTTTCTTTAGTGATTTATCACAATCCATTGTAATATTATCCTCTTTAGAGTTTTTTTTTCAGTGTAAACAGGTATTTTCCTGTATTTAATATGTCGATGTTCATTAAAACTCAGAGCAAATTCAAAGGTTATTACATCAAAAGCAGAGAAAACAGAAGGAAAAAGTGACTTTTTCAATCAAATCTATCATTAACTGAACATAAACCCAGTGTGTCCATCCACTGTCATTGGCCAAACACCATTGGTTTTACTGGTGAATCAGTGTTGTAGAAGATGACGGTGTTTCCATGGTAACTACAGAGCCTCTTAACATCCAAATGGATCATAACTGATGACCATTAAAAGATGACAAACTGTATTTTACACCAATTATTTACATGGATTGATAGGATTAGTGGATCATCTAGTATTAAACAGTTTGGATCAGTAGTTAATTTTGGTTGCCAGTGGCTGTTTGGGTCTTTTTGGGTTAATATCCCATCATTTGATCCTGCCAAGGTAATGTTCATCACACACTCAGATGTCTTCACAAAACCATACATCAATCTTTATTAAACTTGAGTGAATTTGGGAGCCTGCAATTGTTCCTGCCACAGTAGCAATCAAAACAACAACAAACGACAATAACAGACAACAGTCACATAAAAATTGGTGGTGTAATAAAAACACGTACTGAAATAAAATGCAAATGAATGACAATGCTACCTGTGCTGCACAGAGTTGAGCATGGAGATGGCTGCGGGTATGAAGCAGAATTAGCATCTGTTTGTTTTGGCTGATGGTTGTCTGAGGCAGGTACCAGAGGGCAGGAACGTATATTCAGGGGGCAGAGGGTGAGCGCTGTCGGACATAATGGATTTTGCCTTCATTGACACCTGGTTATTGTACAGTTCTGAAAGAGATTTTTGCTGAGTACCAATGATTTTACTGCTAACTTTTGTTATCCTGGTCAGTTTCTTTTTTTTTCATTTCATTTATTTATTCATCCCAATCTAAATGATTGGAAAGGAGCAGGATGAAGAAAACGTATAATACCTGCCCCTTTCTTGTAACATCTGTTTACATCAGATAAGTTACCGTTACAGTTATTACAGTAAACAGTTTACACGACAGTGAATGAAAAATAAAACATTTCCAAAATCCATAGGTAAAATAATTTCATTACATGCTTTTATAAAGCTTCTCTAGTCTCTCCTTATACAACCTCTTGAAAAATGAAAAAAATTTGTACAGCTCTTCTCTTCCATTGCCAAAGAATTCTACACTGACACTCACAACAGAAATACACATTTTGCTTTACATTTGTCCTCACCCTGTGCTGTTTGAAATTAAATCACCTTCTATGTTTTTCATCCTGTGATACTAAAACAAATAACTTCTGCAACCTCAATGAGGTTTTTTGTTTAAAATTGAGAGATACAAACCAGCAAATGACAACGGACTCCATTAACCCTCCCATATCCCGCCCAGAGGCACTTCCTAACCACCAAGTGTGCATAATAGGCACAATAATGTCAGCGTTATTTTTTTTTTTTTTTCAGTTTGTTTTTAACTCTTTTACATTTTTTTGTATTTCATCAACTTAAGCCATAAACAAAAATACCAAATACTCAATAATTGTCTTTTTTTTTTTTTTTTATTTCAATATATTACCACAACCATGGGAACCCATTTCAAATGGGAGATGCTGTGAGGATCATGCCAACGGTGATGCAAAATCAAGTAAAATGAAAATACATAGTTTGACTATTAATGCGATATTACTTGTGTAAGGTAAATAAATAATTTTGAAAAAACACAGGCTACACAAAATATAAGACAAATGAGTGAGTGACCGAGCACTGACTCATAGAAAAGCCAGATTTACACAATACTGCAGCAAGTACCAACAACTATTCACTCACAAAGTAGACAATCCGAAACACAGGCTAACACAACTGGCAGCTGTGTAGGTTACTGGCTGCTCAGAAAGCAAGTTTTACAAAATAGACTACTTTAAGAGCGTGGACTACTGATAAATGATATTCAAGGAAAAGAACGGTCATATGTTTCTTCACACTAAGGTGATGATGAGCCTGAGTGCGATTTGATGTGAGACAGGAAATGAATTGTCTCCCTTCTCATTAAAAGTCCTTCACCGATTGACAATAAAAACACAAGCTTTTTTTTTTGTGATGAAAACAGCCATCAAATTAGGCAGTGACAAGTGAGCCCTGTGATCCAGAGGGGGGTGTTGAAGCACCCTGTGCACCCCTATTTCCCACGGCCTTGTATACTACATAAAAATTTGATTACTTATTTTTTATATCCCCGAACGCAGTTTTAGGGATATTATATTTGTGGTCCGACCACCGGATATCCTTCATGTTAAAGCAGTAACTTGAAAAATATTGGGTTTAGAAATTCCAAATTTTCCGTATCAATCAATATCACACAGAGGAAGAACTGATTCAATTTTGGACAATTTACCATTTCTAGATTGGCCACAAGGGGCCGCTCAAAAGTTTAAAATCACTAAACACTCTTTTGTTAATTTCTCTGGAACTATTTGTCTGATTGACTTCAAATCAAGTGCAAATGAAAGGTCATGACCCGGGGATGCCTCTCATCATGACATCATAGCTGTCTGGTTAAGGATCGGGGGCATTCCAACAGCTAGTTTTGTCTAGTTTATTTTTGAAGCCTAGAATATGGCAATGATTAACTGCAACATTGGTTAAAGAGCTAAAAAAATAAATACTCATCAGAGATTTGTCCACCTGCAACCTTGCTAGCTTCCTCAGGCTAAACAGACACTGGGTAAATCTTTAGGAATTACTTGGGGTTTTTGGCCTCTGTGTGCCATGTCCTGAAAAAATCTGAATCCATTTCTGTCACGGGTTAGGTTAGGATGCAAACGCATACACCAAGCATTAGAATTAGTTCAGAAATGTCTTTATTGAAGACACACAGCACAAGAATAGGAAAAGCAGAGTGAGTCTAATGGGTTGCAGGCAAATAGACGTGGTCCAGAATGGAAGGCAGGTTGGTTGCCGGGAGGACAGGCAGAGATGTGGTTGGGCCAGGCAGAGTTGAAACCAGGAAAATCCAGAAATCATCAAACTCAGGGTCACAGGCAGAAAACAGATCAAACAGTTTACCAGGACTGAAGCAAAGAGACGAGGTTAAAATCAGACAGGGGTCGGAAACAGGAAAGCGAGTACAGAAGAATGCTGGTGAGTCTGGCAGGTTCTGAAGACAGTTTGGGCTGAGAGGGAATGAGCTGCAGCTGAGTAAGCAAGTGAGGAGAGTTGGCCTGATGAGGTGGGTGTGGCTGGCAGGATGAGAGAGGGAGCAGACGGGTGGAAGGGGTTTGGCTGATCAGGTGTGGCATGGTGAGCGAGAGGACGGCAGCAGGGAGTCCCAGGTAAAACCAGTGTTGTTGATGAAGTGAGAGTCAGGGAGGAGGCAGAAGAGAAGCAAACGGTGACAATTTCATGATCTTCAGTCTACCAGCTTTCACTTTGGAGAACAAACTCTGAACATACACCATTCCTTCACAGTACGTCAGTGCCTCTCATGCACTTTGTGTTTCAATTCAGAACTCAGAACTTGTGGGTGTTTGTTTTCATGTGGCTTTGTGACTGTATTGTGCTAACTTCTGGTAGTTATATTTCTGCCATATTTCTCAGCAGGATGTCCTGTTGCCTGCTGATGCGTAGGGTTTTATAGCCAATGCAGATAACTCACAGAGCCAGATTGCATAAGCATGAGTGTCACATAGGATTCAGTGAGTCCTAGAACGATGCATGTTGGTGAAAGCGGACTTTTTATTTTATGTTGTAAGAAATGTCAAAAACAGTTTTATTTTATTCCACAATCATACTGTAAAATTAGAGAAATTTGTGCTCATTTACTCATAATATAAGATTAGATTTATTTGGAAGGATTCATATGATAACTTATTCATTACTCGTCATTAAATTTCTTATTCTGCATATGTAGATTTGGGAGCTGTGTTAAGTGGGGTACACACATAAAGATTCTCTAAATCTGAAGAGATTTTTTATCTGTTCCAGACCCCACACATGATGATTAAAAAAATCAGGTATTGAACAGTTTTGATCGTACTGTGTGTGGTGTGCTCCAATAATCTGAACACAGCACACCACACACATAACGATTCTGTCCCACCATCGATCTAGAATCTAGTCCTCCAAGCCAGAAATCTTGAGTGAACAAATGTGATCTAACAAAAATGAAGAAGAAACATAGCAACAACCGGAAAATGCAACATGTCATTTTGGTTGTAGTATGACTTGGCAGAGGCATTGTGGTTTCCCACAGCTCCACAAACTGGTCAGCATTATATCATGACTTCATTTCTGAGTTCCACCGAACTTTATTTACGCCTACTGCCTTGTTCCTCAACCAGCTCGCTTCTTGACTGGCTACATTCCGTTCCACGTCACAATTCACAGAGTTGTGACTTGGGAGTCGTTGGTTTTCCCCACACATGAAAATTTTTAGTTGTAAATATTGAACAAGTTTAATATTTACAGTTGTCGGCCCAGACCCATTTCAGAGCCAATTATCGGGACAAATTCACTCTTAACACACCTCAGACCACTGGATAATCTTGTAGGATAATCCTATAAGACATAAAATAACCTGGCGTTTGCTGTCCTTGGTTGGGAAAAGGGATAATCAGGACAAAAACAGCCCAATTATCTTTAAGTGGGTATCCCACTTTACAGTACACTTTGTAGACCACATAATAAGCCTTAAAGAAAAAGGAAGACGTGACGGAGATTAATGTTCAGGGCTTTTGTTTTGCATCAGACATTTACCCATAAAGACCCAAACGACCAAAACCATCTACTGATCTAAACTGTTTAATACCTGTTGATCCACTAATCCTATCAGTACATGGAAATAATTGGTGTAAAATACAGTTTGTCATCTTTTCATGGTCATCTTTTAAGATATGACCAATTTGGACATTCAGAGGCTCCATAGTTACCATGGAAACACCATCATCTTCCACAACATTGATTCACTAGTAAATCCCATGGAGCTGGATCAATGACAGTGGATGGACACACTGGGTTTATGTTCAGTTAATAATAGATTTTACTGAATAAGTCACATTTTCTTCAGTTTTCTTAGTTTCTGATATTATAGCTCTCAACTGTGAATCTGATTTTTTTATGAATATCTATATGATCAGTAAATTAAATATAGGAAAATACTTGATTATCACTGGGAAAAAAAAATCAAAAATACAGAGGAGAATATGGTAATAAGTGATGATAAATCACTTAAGAAAGATTATAGAGAGAAAAAAATAATTTGGAATGGGTTAATAAATAATAATTTTAGAATCGTCATGTGCTAAGTTAACTATAACCCTTAAAATGTCAAGAAATAATGTGGTTTTGAATCAGTTCTATGACCACGTCAGCACTCACAACCTTGTCAACATTATACTAATCTCTTTTATATACCTATTCTTTTCATTTTCTCCCACAAGAGCGGCGGCAGTTAGAGCTAAGAAGTTTATTGATTTCAGCACAATTGTTACTTTCATGAACATTGTGTGGGTGACCGGCAGAGCTCACAAAAGACTATTGATGTTTATGATGCTTAACATTTACATTGATGGAGAAAATATGTAGAAGTAATTAAGTTTTGATGCATCTAGTGTAAGAATGAGCTAAACGGTGTGCTGGGTCTTCTGTCTGTGTGCACGGTTTGCATCTCTCATGAATGCATTTTGTGTCTTTTATTTTCATTAATGTAATATCTTTCTAAATGTATGTTCACTGTAGAAATAAACTTGACATTATGTGCAGATGTATTATGTGAAATGTATACTGCAGACTTGCTGTAAGGGTTTATTATCACTAAACCTGCAGGGAAGAGTCTTCACAATGAAAAAGTGAGTCAGTGTGTATTGCTAATAATAGGCTACAGCTCTATTGATTTTGAGAAAGACTGGGCCTTCTGTGCAAAAGCCTCTGTCACCTCACAGGTTGTGTGATGCACTTAAATGAAGAGGTGGTCAGTTATTTTTAGATGTGACTATGAATGCACTATACACAAGAAAGAAAACTTTGCTGCAAGCTTTGTGTGACAAGAAGACAGGGAGGCATTAGCTTTTAATTTTGACGTCGTATACGTAAATTTCGATCCTCCTCCTTACTTTTGAATCGATAATCTTGAGACTGGCTGATTTGTGCAAGATGTCACACGAAAGGCTGAATCCAGGAGAATCAGCGTTTTGTGTCAGTGAGCATTGAAATCTCAGGATGGAAGCAGGATCCAACCTTTGAAGCTTTTTTCTTGAAGGTCATTTAGACTGCATGAGTTGTGTTCATCCTCTGCAAAGCACTACCTACGCAAAGGTCAAACATGCAATACATGTATCACACAGACAGTGTGTCATGCGCAATCAGAGGGACTATGCAGTGTAAAGGCAATCGATACAGGAAGGAAACACACAGGAAATGACATCTATGATCAGCAAGAAGTGATTTTAAGGACATCGTGTACAGACTGCTTAAAATAGCAAGTGTAAGACGAGTCTTTCAATTTGGAGCAAAGTTATAGTCCTAAATTTTAATCACTGTCATATTTTTTCCCAATATGCTTGTTATTGTTTTTTCATTTAGATTAAAATACAAATTTCCATTTTATTTATTCAGTTATTTAATTGTATCTATTTTCAGAGGAGTAATGTAAAATTCTTCACTACTGTACATGAGTAAATTTTCAGGTATCAGACATTTTGCCTTTACTCCCCACATTTTAACATAAATATGTCCTTCCTACTATTTACATTTCGTCCCCTTACAAAAATAATTGCTTAAGTCGTATTTTTACAAAAATGACGGAATCTCTTTATCATGATGGCCACCTCTGGTAATATCACTTACATTCTCAGTTGAACAGATCATGCAATTCTACCCCATGAGATAATAATCTATGTGAAGAGTGTGAATTATGCCTGGTTAAGTTTATTATATTTCCTGAAAATGCTGAAAAAAATTACTTAGGCAAGTATTTTAGGAAGGTAATGATTTTAAAGAATAGGCCTGTTACCTTAATTTTGATGTTATACTGATAATGACAGTAGAGATGATCAATATTATTTTTTGTGGCACTGTGTTCACAACATTGAGACTCCAGAACAAAGAGTGCCTTTGGTACACAGAACAGTGTACTTAATATAAAATATAACATATTGAGCACATTAAAAGATAGCACAGTAAAACAGACCATAGAGAACAGGTGTTGTCTATTTAATAAAATGTTTGGGTAAGGGAGAACTAATATTGACGTGGATAGTGTGAGGTTCAGTTTTTTTGCACAGAAACAGCTGGTAGCATTTTAGAAATACGTTGTACTTTAACTATTTGAGCACATTTCTGCAGTTTTACTGAAAACAACTTCTATTTTTATCACAGTCTCTACTTCTACTTGAGTGTGTAGACCTTTCTGTGGTTGTATTGATTTTATCACAGCATTTAATCTTGCTGAATTCTGTTTTTGTCTACTTTGTTATGTGAAGCATGTTGGGCTACATGTTTGTGAAATTTGTAATTTAGTAAATAATTTGTTTTAGTTAAGTTTTTTTTGTTGTTTGTTTTTCTTATCAGTATGATATTTGCTTTTCATTTACCTTCCCACTTATCAAAACAGACTCAATGACAAGTTGGCTGTCATTGCTCAGGTTAAATAACCAGTTTTCTATACAAACCAGACCAGTGAGGATAAAAACTTCAAGTTTTCTGTCAAACCAAGAACTGTAGAAGGAGCCTTTTTCACCTTGTCTAGCTCTTGTTCCTTGTCATCACTGACAGCAAATGCGACTGACCGTGGGGCAGTGGACTCTGAGTGAGCAAATAGAGCTCTGGAGATCTGAGAGCAGTCAAGACAAGGTGTCAGGGTGGGGGGAGCTGTGCAGAAGCTCAGCCCCACTGATCAGCAACAATGTGCAGTGACAAGAGGAAGGAGCAGATTGACTGGCGCTGTAACTGGCCTAGACAGCATGGGAACACCTGAATGTACTTCAGTCTTTATTCACAGACCAACTGCTGTCAGTCCTCACTTGGCACCCTGCTGCACAGCCGGAGTCTTAACAAACTGACATGGGCAAGCTGTGCAATTTCGTTCCCACCTCACCCAAACTTCCCTTGAGTCTCAGACTGGCTCTATACAAACACACGGCAACTTGCACTGATTCTGAATATTTCAAATGTTAATACAAAACCCAATTAACGATTTTCACTAACAGTCGTCTGGAGCACAGAACCTAAGCTGCATTCAAGTTCAGCCATGTAAAACTATCCAGGCTGCTGAGTGCCCTGGTACTATATGATAAAAGTGTTTATATAATGTGGAGCAGTACACAGTCTACTGTGCTCTGTTTACATAAATTAACTGGGGAAATGTAAAGAGCTGTTTGTGAGAAGTCCTGGCACATCAGGGAAAATTCAGGGGGAATCACATTAACCATGGGGAAAATTAAATGGAAGTGGCAAAAAGACTGATTAGAATTATATTGATCTGATCTGTGAATTATTATTATTAGTATTATTTATTTACATACTATTTACATAGTACAGGGTAATTCAAAGAGAAGGAACCGATTTCATGACACATTGCTTCAGTTCTCCAGCATCGTCATGGAATGAGTCAGTGACCATTTGAAAGAGGAGTTTTCTAAGTTTTGAATGGCTAACCTCGATGACCTTAAACATCGAATAACAACAGTGATCAACTCAGTAGATCGTGATATGCTGATACGCGTCTGAGAGGAATTTCCTTATCACACTGATGTTGTGCGTGCTGCAGGTGGTGGCCACATTGAACACTTGTAAGACAGGAAATAAAAAGTTTGATTGTGAGTAAATACTTGTGACTTGGCTGGAGTTTTCTATCGCGTAATGAAATCGGTTCATTACGGTTCTTTTTGAATAACCCTGTATTGGTACTTTACATACTTCATTTTCATTTCACATCATAAAACTGTTTCTGTGATTGGGAAAACATTACACAAAGAAAGATTTGAGTTCAGGTGCAAATACAGAAGGTGCAAAGTTATGTTATATATAGGTGTATAACATTATGCTAATAGTTTATACTAAACTTTTGCTGTCTCTTGCATGAAATCCTGTTATTAAATGTCCCTCATTGTGATAAATGTTTTTGTACCAGGGTTGAGCAGACGCTTACACACCAAACAATGTTCTAACAATTTGAGTCATTTACCGTCATTTCATCCGCAGTGTACCGAGTCTAAAAGGTCTAACGGGCAGTCGATTATCCTGACTCACACAGAGCAGTTGTTTACGTTTTCTAGTAAGTTAGTTGTGAGGTTAACAAGAGATTTTAACGGCGTCAGTGACTCATGTTAGCCACGTAGACAAAAATATGGATACTGTACATCATGTTTTTACTTGTTATCTTATACACTGCAGTTTGTGGTTGACAACAGCTTCAGATTACAGACATTCCACTTTTAG
This sequence comes from Apogon hyalosoma, assembly GCA_037367295.1. Taxonomy (NCBI): domain Eukaryota; kingdom Metazoa; phylum Chordata; class Actinopteri; order Kurtiformes; family Apogonidae; genus Apogon; species Apogon hyalosoma. The sequence continues at coordinate 20,601,311 of JAPQRP010000030.1, forward strand.
TTTAGCTTCATGTAGGAGCCATTTGCTGGATTTCAGAGCATGTCAGCGAGGTATGGTGGCATAAAACCTTCTACATTTAAGGTATATTAAGTGATGTGTACCTGATCAAAAAAAAGAGCATTGATGTCAGTCATCTGAGAGTTACATCAACTGAGAGTTTTAGTTTGTGGAAATTAAACGGAAGAAAAAATTATTATTGATCTGTGAGAAATATGCTTCAAAAGGTGTTTTCTGATTGAAGCATGGTGTTAAGGAAGCAAGAGTGTTTTATCATCATCATCAGACTGCCTGGCAAAGATATCTTAAAAAAAAAAAAAAAAAAAAAACATCTTTATTGCACTTTGAGGTTTGTATAAACTCTGTGGGGCAAAGTAAAAGCTGTAGGAGTATGAACCTGCTCAGTTTTGCCTTATTTAGTGCCCTCAGCATAAATGGGACTGCAATGTTTCCAACTCATAGGGTTTGTCAAAGCTTTTGTCTAATATTTATCTCTATATAAGTCTTCATGGAGTTGTAATATGGCATATCTCTTTCTTGACTGTAAACTGTCTCTCATTAAGATTAACTGGTGGAAACTGTGGGAACACACAGGTGAACATGGATTATTAAGAGATTTGCAAAGATTTAGGAATTGGGAAGAGTAAATTCTTTAAATCTACATAATTGCATGGTCTAGGCACAAAAACAGAAGGTGTCACACTGTATGTTGTACAGATTGTAAAGGGAAATATGTTATTTGTGACATTGGTAATATGGAATAGGTCTGTGGATATACTATATAATATTGGTAGCTTTCCACTACACGCTCACCCTTACACACACACAGATCTCTATCACAGATGTAATGCAAAACAATAGACAGACTCACCCCATACATGCTGTGTAGGAGGGCTCTGATTCTTGGCAGTCAGCGCAATGAACATGTGTGAAAATACAAGCGATGAGTCAGATACTCCACTGCGAGTGTAAAACACAACATGCATGGCAAAAGAATCAATAAAAACGTAAGCAGAGCATTATCTACTGTGTTCACTTTGAAGCGTACAGGGGTGGGTGCCCTTATGTACAGTTGCTTTGATGCTGGCATCCTTAAAAAGCATGCATTTACCTTCCAGCAGTATGACAGAAACTAATTACAGGATGCAGCCTCCAGAAAAAAATAAGGGGAAACAAACTATTTTGGCTGTCACTTTGACACTTGCAGATAACTTTTCTGCATGTTTAATTTGCTACAGGCCCATCCTGCAGGAAGTGGCATACACTAACAGCAGACTCTCGTGCTGTGATTGGCCGCCAGTTATGGCCGTGGGAGGAAGTTGATATTTCAGGATGCACCACATAAATCGGATTAACACATAATTGACATGTTTACTGGGGTATTTATAGCTACTATTTGATTGGAAAGTGGGGGACAAGGGTACATGCATGGTCCAATTACATTTGAGAATATTACTGCGGGGTACCCATGTGCTTATTCTACCTTACAGATCTGATTTTCATCACTCTGTCATCCAAATTAATAGAGATTGACCTTGATACACCATAACTGAGATATTCCTTGTAGCTGTAGTGAGGAAAAAATACTTCTTTTATGTAAAATGTAAACACTATAATACAAAATTATGCAAATATATATGATTATCTATTTAATCACATACATTAATGTAAATATATAACCAGTGTACATACAGAATAGGAACATTAAATGCAAATTAGATGCTAACGCTTTTAAGGGTATGATGCTTGTATTATCGTATCAGTGTTTTCGGCTGTTGCTTTAGTTTGTTTTTTTTTTTCTAAAAGCTAAAAAAGGATACAAATGTGTCCTGACCATTTTTCCTTGTATGCACAGTAACTAGAAAAGATTAACACTGGTAAATCTTAATAAAAAAAAAAAAAGAAAAGTTTAATGTGCATGTGGTTTGTTCTCATTACATAGTGACTTTTCATTTCCTATAGATACATATCATATCTAAAGAGTCATTTATTTATAACAAATGGAAAGGTTTGTATGCTGTTGCCCATGAAGTTGGAATAATTTAGTTTTCAGACACATTCCTCCCTTTATTCTTATTTATACACAATAATAAGAACCTTGTGCAATGATAACATACTGAGTCCCAGTTACACTTTATTTATCAAGAATAAATCACATTGTCACATCATCATCGTTTCATGAGAAAAGGTAAAAATATTTTATTCCTGCTTTATGGGCAACAGTGCATTGAGTTTCTCTACTGCTTAAATAGATAATAGACATTTAAAATACCATTCAGTGTTTCACATACCTTTTTTGGGTGTATACAGTCACTATTATCATCTACTCTGTGCACAGTAATTAACTTCTGCTAGATGTGTAAGCCATGGAATGATAAAAACCTTGAAAAAATTATTTCACAGACTAGGCTAAACTGCCTCTAATCATGCATTTAGATGTATTTCTATTGTTTTCTTGCCAGTTATTATATATTTTATTGTGTCATTCAAAGATCTACAGATAAATTAGCTCTACATTTTTAGAAAGAATGTAGTGTAATTATATAATATATGATAATAATTATCATTTCTTGAGTCCATGAGCTTGACCATTATTTATTCCTAAATGTTAAACATATCACTATTCTGATGACAAACATAAAAACCTTATTAAAGCACAAGAATTTTATACAGGGTTTACACAGTTTCAGACTTTACATCATGTTAAATGCATATTTTGCTCTCATATTGCGTCACATGAAACACATTTGCGATACTAAACCTCTAATCCAAATATTGTATGTTTGTATATGCATATACATGTATGTATATAAAACATGAATGCTTTCATATAAATTATACATGTGAGAGCATGCATGATGCGCCCACATTGGCTCTGGATGTTGCAAATTCTTACCTTTATCCTTTTCTGATAAAACCGACAGTCAAATTGCTTTAGGCATTGTTAAATTAAGGATCCGTGTTTATAAATGTGGTGTAGGGGGCACAGTGGAAGATAGTAAAACTGTGGTGCTTTGGATCTCTTTCCCCGTGGTTAATCAAAGCTTCCCCGCTTAATTACTGGGGCAGATTAAAAATAGCAGTTTGAGAGAGTATGCCCCCCCCCATCAGCCTCCACAGCCTGTCAGAGCTGGCAGTCGAGCCTGTGGGCAGCATATGTGAAAGAGTCTACTACTATCTTTTTTCCTTTTGATGAGTATAGTACATCACACGTTAATATTCCCTATCTCCTCTCATACAGCGATGGCACACATTGGGAGGCGGCGAAAGGCAAAGAGCCACACTGACTGAGAGAGCGGCCTTCTCTCAGGCATAGCGGTGCTCATTCCCCGAGAGTAACGCCTGTTGACATGGCTGCTGGGAGACTGGACATCTTAAGGGAGGATGAACAAGGTCCACTAGGGCTGCTTGCTATTTCATGTGCAAAAACAAAATGTCAACATGCTGACCGAGGCCACATTCCTGCATTTTACTTCAGGGAGTTCCAGATATTTTAATATTGCCGTGCCCACACATTAGGACACAAAACCTCATTTAAATACATTTTGTCCCTGAGACTCTGATATGGGTTTGTTTGGGTTTTTTATTATTGTTGAATTAGCACTGAATTATGTAACAGTCTTCACACAAAAGAAACTCACGATGAAGAGGAAAAGTATAATTAGATATTGGTTTTATGCTCTAATTAAGGTCATCCCAAACCATTTGACAGACGGTAACATGCAAAAAATTGTCAATGTGTACATCCAAAGGAGATTAATTTAAAAATTGGTTACATATGTTTTTGTTATTAAATCATAGCTCTGTAAGATTGTAAAGATATCTGATTTAACAACCTTTGCAGGCCGCACCTTGTTGAACAGCCGTTAAATGATGCAAACAGCCCATATTTAGCCACAAAAGGTTTCTACTGAATTATAAAGTAATTCATCTGATGTTGCATATGTTTGCTGACCTGCACAAATGCACTTGGATCTTTTTAGACACTAACATGGCTTCAGGGAAAGCAATGTTTTTTGGTCCACTACTTTCATCCAAACTGTAATATGTACCATTAATATTCTTATGGATTTTTGCAAAACAAAACAAAAAAAAATCCACAGACGATAATTCATAATGGGTCACCAGCAGGTCAGAATTACACTTTTACAAACAAGTAAGTTAAATATGACGAAGGTCCAGCATCGAGGGTATTTATGGTAATTTTCTCAGAACATTATTGTCACACTTACTTGAAGACATAAACTTTTTAGTAAAGCAGTCCACTTCCCAGAAAAAAATACACATTTCTGCAAACCACAGATATATATAATGCCAACATTTATAACTCTAAAAGGCTTTTCATATCATCATTTCAAGATACATGTGAACTGCATCTATTATATAATGTAGTATCTGTCAGCTGATACATCCACAAGTAATTCAAGGACTGTTATGGTTAGGTTTATGTACCACAAGATGTTTTCCAGTACCTGAACAAAGATGGTTTAATATCGCAACCTAAAAAATTGTGAGGAAACAAATCGCAGATTCTAGTATCTGGTATCAAATTCCTGCTTATTCAATACATTGTCATGTTCAAAATAACATGTGAACACTAAATGCTGAAATGCATATTTATTTATTTATTTAATGTTTATTTAACAGGGACGATACATACAGCATTGCTACCAAAGGGGAAATGTGTTGCATGTAAGACGTCTAGTTTCAGTTAATTTGTCTTTGTCCTCGGTCAGGCTTTTGAATACTATAAAAATAATATACTTAATACAATAAAAATACAATGAATGAATACCATAAATTAATAAATACAGTGACTCATCAGACAACTGAACACAATGTAAAGATTAATACACTAAATAAATTAGACTTTGACATGGTGAAAAGGTGTGTATGTTGATAATGAGCTGTGATCATTAATGTTCACATCTCTGCTGTTGCTTAAGCCAGTGCTTAACTTTGACACTAAACACCTTCAATTCTCTGTGAGATTTGATAAGTTCCAGAAGTGTGCTCCTTGCACTGAGAGGGATGACTGGCCAAATGTTGTCCGTCACATTGGGATTATACAGTTCTGCTGGGTTATGCCCCATGTCACTGTCCTACGGTTGTCTGTCTTTCTAAAAATCTGAGACATCCGAGACACCTACAGACGTCAGCAAACTCGCTTACATGGAGAGAATTCAGTTGGAAGAATTTAACACGTTTCTTTATTACACCAAATTTAAAAAGTAAGTAATTACTCAAACAAACATGTTGGAGGCAGTGTGGTCAAATAAATGCAAACCATGCACATATCTTTGGGGTGTTGCCCCAAAATAGAACTATTTTGGGACAAAGTAAACTCTGTGATAAACGAGGTACTAGGATATACAGTTATCAAGAATTGTTCCACCTTATATTTGGAAAATATAAGTACAGTTGTACCGAAAGAAGATAATTACATGGTCAAAATTCTTCTCACAGCTGGCAGAAGGCCATAACAAGAAACTGCCTTGCTACCACCGAGATACAAAAAAATGGTTAGATATAGTGCAGGAAATATGGGTGATAGAAAAAAGATGAGTTTGATAGAAAATGGAACAAATGAATTTAAAACAAATTCATCAGAGTTAAAATGGCAAAGCAATACCCCTATTCTCTTTTTAGTGTATTCTTTATGGATATCTTTTGTTGAATACTGTAACCCTCAACTGACCTTGCTGTACTGTTTGTTGTATTTTATGTTTATGAACATGTGAAAAAGGAAAAAAAAAAATCTTAGACATCACTTGTGGTGCCAGCCCATTTAAGCATTTTTTTTTAATTTTAAAAAGGAGAACTTTATAAAATTACAGAAACTCAGCAAATTATATTTTTCAATAATTTTACAGTGGTGGCATTTTTGTGGTTTTTGATCTAAAATTTGGAAAGCTTGCTTGTAGAGTGAAAACAGAGGTCTAGTGACTGAATCAGTGGACTGGCCTCAAGTAGTGATGGAGTAGGACAAATGTGAAAGAACCACTGCATGTAAATATAAATGAGGTGCCTTCAAGGATAGACATGATCTGATAAGTCTAAAGCAGTTCAAACTGGTTTTTACGTTTTTTCTTAGCTTTTTTACATGTGAGTCAAATTTAAGTTGTGTTAATATCCAATAGCATAGGAAATATACTGCATAACTGTTGCATATAAGCTGTTATGGCAGCGGTTCCCAACCTTTTTTGGCCCATGACCCCATTTTAACATCGCAAATTTCTGGCAACCCCAGACATTCAAAAATGAGAAATTTTTTTTGCTGAAATTAATTTGTTTTTGATCATGTAATAGTTTTCTATACTACGTTGCAAATAAACGTTAATTTTAGATGACATTTGGTCTATATAATGTATTATGAACGGAGGCAGAAAAGCCAGGTGTAGATTACTGCACAAAGGGAGAATTTGATTTTCCTTGGTCAGGATATGGTCTGAAACCGACCACAATGAACAAATGACAGATAAACAGTACCACAGTGTTTCAGTTTCAGCTTCACAGTTTGTCATGTCTGTTATGGATTGTGATTGTCTCTGTCAACTCACCATATATTTTTTATTAGTAAGTTGTTGTTGTTTTTTTTTTTGTTTGTTTGTTAGGTGTTTGTTTGTTTGTTTGTTTGTTTGTTTGTTTTTTATGAATTACTAGAAATTTCAGGTGACCCCATTTGAATTCCAGGCAACCCCGCATGGGGTCCCCCCAAGGTTGAAAAACACTGTGTTACGGTGTGCTGCTTCAAACAGACAGTTATTGTAAGGTAGAGACCAAAAACCCAACAACAACAAAAAATTAGTCAGAAAAAGGGAAAAGGGTTGGAAAGAGGCTAAAATAAGACTGAGGAAAAGAAAGGAATATAAACACATTTGCCTTTGGGCTGAAATTAGATGCAAACACTTATCCCCTGTGTTTAAGTCTGCAAACTTTGATGATTCACCAAATCCATCCCCATGTGCTTCCTCCTAAGGACTGTCCCTATTTAAAGATGTCAGCCTCCTTTTGTCACTCTTTCTTTGGTTCATACTGTTGATCATAAAGCAGAAAGAGATCACAAAACAGCTGTCAAAAATACATAAATATTGGGCTTTTTCACTGCTTATGGTGAGGCCCAGTTAGCCCATTATGGCCAAAATGCTAAAATGTGGATATGAAATGTATTTTTTGGTTATAAATATTAAAATTATCCATATTTGTTGTTTGCAGAAATATACAATAGTAACATTTTTGCCGGCAACTGAGTTATAAAAGAACTCATTTCTGGCTTCTGCAGTCCCACTAACCCCAGACCTTTTGTCCTTTTATAAGTCCCATTTTTTGTGTTTTTCAGGATCCTCCCATTGAGTATTTCCACTACACAGACTAACACCTTCTGACCACAAAACACGACACATTGTGCATGTCAGTCTCTGCCTCCTCCTTCTGCCTCTACAGGAGAGGTTCAGTCATGAAAGCAAGCAGACAGCTGTCACCCACACTCTGAATAAAAGATTTAGCTCCAAGCAGACAGAGAATAAAGTCATCTTTTTTTTTTTTTGGGTTACCATTCTCAGACACGTCTCTTGAGTCCTTGCAGTAAGAAGATGGCCCTAATGCTAATTCCTCAAGAAATGCCATGGATTTCTTAGTGGCTTCTAACAGGCCTTAAGGTGTGTCTTTATTCCTTATGATAGAACTCTCAATGTGAAGATGATGACTTTTGTCTTACGAACTGTGTTCAAGCATTTGATGAGGATATGTTTTCTGCATTAGAAAGCAAAGGGAATTGAAGAAATTGGAAAAATGTGAATTATTATCAAAAGAAAAAACATAACAGGTTTATTCTTGCTTAAATTTCAGTTCATCGATTTAGGCCTGTGACATTTTAACCAAGTGTTTCTTTATTTACAAAGTGATGAAATACTTTGCCACTTCCCCAGGTTGATTCTGAAGGCAATGACAAAGCAATCTAACAGAGTAATCACAGAGCATTGGTTGACAGATCAAATCGACACAATAAAAAATAGAAGTTAAATACAAAATGATGCAAGACAGCGATACATCTGTTTAGAGGAAATGTATAGAATTCTCCAAAATTGAGGTAGAAAAAGCACACACTGCTCAACTAATGACATTTGAAATGAGTTAATACAAGTCACCGAACAGTTCAGATGGGACTGTTGTCAGGAGGGAAGTGACCCCATCCTGTTTCAAGGGGGAATGATATATACTGTCAGTGAAGGCGAAAGAGTCTCAAGACCATGGCAACTCGTTTTCAATAAAGTTGTACTGAGTTCAGCATGTTCAGATTGCTGCTTCGCCTATTTCAGTGACACAGTTATTTATTAAAAAGTCATCAGCCAACTGCGGAATGAAACCAGTCAAAGAATAACAAGAGTGAAGTCCACAGTATCATGGTTCAAAGTGAATTCCTACTGAATTCAAGTGTGCAGTAAAAGATTTGTTTTGGGTGAAACACCAAACTTTTCTGCCAAATGTCATTCACTATTCACTCAATCAAAATCTTTTATGAGTTATGTATACAGTGCCATATTAGACAAATATGTTTCATGCAGACACTAAACAAACTACTTTCAATTTCTTTTTATAACAACACTGATATTTCATGAATGGAAAGTGTTCCCTCCATGTTGAATTTTAACACCATTTTCCACCCACCCCTATTCACTTGGCATCAAACTGCACCACATTTTTGAACATTTGTGATACTATGTGAGCAATTGCGTGAAAGGACTAAATTAAAAGAAATGAAGAGAAATGAAGAGATACAAACAATACTTAATCCTGGCATATTACACCTTCAAGTGTTTGCCTTAAGTTTGACATTAATCTAAATTTCTTTAAATGCATATTAAGAGGATGTTCAGGAAAATTGTACCACAGAACAAATGTTTTTCTTTATGAAACATCAAATTTGGTAATATACAGAAATCATTTTCCTTTCTGTTTCCTTTTTGTTTCCTTTTCAAAGCCCTAGGATGATTTATTGTGTTTGTATGTCATTTCCTTTGCCACTACATTATCCAGCCATAAATCCGGAGCCAGGATGGAACTGTGGCATATGCACAAAAGCAGTGTCGACTTGAATAGCCTATCAAGTACGCTCTATGATTTTTCCATCCCAAAATAGAATGACTGAGTCACACACACACACTGAAGTGATCATGCTCTCTCTGTGTCTTTGCAGAGGGGACAGTGAGCCACCAACAGTGACTCCCATTCTGTCAGTCTGTGTCTTATCTACAGGCCTGCTGTGTACATGTCACCCTTTTAAGCACCAAGTGTACAAGCTCACAGGATCCACGAGTCACTTTGAAACAATGCATGATCCTAATTACACCTTGAGAGCCTCGTGGACACCTACAGCAGACAATCGGCGGTTGATGTTACGATAACGACAGCGAAGAAGGTCACGGTACGTGGAGCGTAGGTCTCGGTTGAAGAAGGCGTAGATGAAGGGGTTCATTAGCGAGTTGGCATAACCCAACCAGAGCAGCGTACGCTCCAGCCAAATGGGTACACAGCTACACTCAACTCCACAGATAAAGGGCCTGGCAGTGGACAGGATGAAGAAGGGCAGCCAGCACACAGCAAACACTCCCACAATCACTCCCAGTGTTGTGGCTGCTTTCTGCTCCCTCTTGAAGATGGAGATGTTTCTGCGCTCACGGTTCAACAGGCGAGACAAGGCAGCACACTCCTCCGCCACACCGGGCGGTTTTAGGCCTTGCATACGAAGCGCCTCATTAGCCACTGTTTCAAGGCGCTCACGGCGCGAAAGGTCGGTGAAGCGGTGCTTGGCACCACTCTTGCGAGCTGCCCTGAAGATCTTGTAGTACATGACCAGCATTACCAGCATGGGGATGTAGAAGGCTACTGCTGTGGAATAGATGGTGTAGCCAAAGTCTTGGCTAATGAGGCACACACCGGCTGTGTGGACGTTTTTAGCCCAACCACAGAAAGGTGGCAGGGTAATGGATGCCGACACCAGCCACACTCCCACGATCATCTTCGCCATCAGCTGCCCATTTTGTCGAGCCGGGTAAGTGAGAGGCCGTGTGATCCCCAGATACCTGCAACAAGTAGAAGACAAAAGATGAGCTATAAACACAGGCCTAACTTTCAGGTGTTGTTTTTCCACCTGGAGCATTTAAAATGGAATTTTGCTCTAAACTGACCTTATATGTGACACTGATAAAAATGATAATAATGAACAATCTTCTAAAGCACAAGATGAGTTGCCTGTTTTTATTAAGATGAAATTGTGGTTCAATGAGATTTAAACTCATCTCAAAGATAGACATCCGAATAAGAGCCCACTAGCTCTGTCATTGCTTGAAGTACCATTAGTTCTTTTTCTGTGACTTCAGCGAGTACAGAGGGAGCTATCAATCAAAGGGACAGCTCTGTGGTTACAAATAGCAGAGAAATAAAGATAAGTAAGGTGTGAAAGGCTTGCATTTGTACAGAACTGGGAAAATAGCCACATCTTCACAAAATGATGAATCTTTGTGTACATCTGTGTGTGTGTGTGTGTGTGTGTGTGTGTGTGTGTGTTCTGGCTCTATGCGCACAGCTTTCATCAGCATCAAATGCGTCATTGATGAAAGCTGTATATTTTGGACTCTAGGCTGTTTTTCTGGTCTCCACTCTATTGTTAATCACAAAATAAAATATCTTTAAGGAGACCTGGCCAATTCACTTCATTGTTCACGAGTGATGTTATCAGGACTGTGGAAATCAAATTGAGCTGTTGGCCTGGGCAGTAGTCCCCACTTTATCAGGGATTGTTTTAATGGAGATTTTCTACAAGTCATATGTTCAGTCTGACAGTGTTCATTTGTCTCACATATTTGCTTTCATTTTTATATTTTATGGCTCACATATGTTTATTAGTCTGTGTAGAACCAGGAAATCTGCAGAAAGCTATTTGTATGAGCAATCATGGTTTTGGTTTTCCACAAGCTACACAGTTACTATCCATCCACTGTCCATTTTGCTGCACTATGTAGCCTATCATCAGCTAACACTGTTAAAATGGAAGTGGTATTGATCTAGATCTGATTCTCATGGAGAGGACACAATAAGGCTACAACTGCACTGCAGTCTGCAGTTAAACATACCTGATTATGTTCCCCCATCCCACACATCTGACACAGATCTGATGGTTTCTAATCAACCTAAAAAAGCAACACACAGGCAGCTTTTTTCAGTTTGTAGCTGAGCCACATACATGGGCACCTGTTGCCTTGACAACGAGCAAAAGTCCATCATTTATCTTCGACAGGTGTCATTACTTTGTCGCCTGTGGCAGTTCAAGTGGACGGGTGCTGGCATCGAAGATGACGCGATAAAGGAAGGGAAAGAAAACAAAACCACACTTGGAAAGCTGTATATTATACTGTGAGATTTGGTTTAGTTTCATGAAAACATAATTTTGTTCACATTACTTAAGGTCAGGTGCTACACACGATTACTGTGTCCTTAAAGATCCCTTGGCTCAGGTTAGTTATGGTCACTGAATATTACATAACAACTAGTGTTTATTCAACCCCATCTCTTTGACCACTGCTCTGCCTCACTCACTTCCAATCTTCTCTTAAAATGTACTTAAGCTTTACAGGGGGGACTGAGCACATCAAGAAGAGCAATGTTGAATACATACAAGACAAATCTTGAGATGGGTACACTCCATGCTGTGGGAATTCTCAGGAATACATAATGAATACCCAGTAATGCAACACTCTTCTCTTCATGCATTATTCAATAATAAGGGGGCTGTGGTTATTTGGGAGGTTATTTGTGAGTCTGTGGGAGGTGGAGACCAGGTCACCTCTCAACAACCCATTACTCATCTTCGACCTGTTTGAAGACTGCGCTGTTTTCAGCTCTGCCAGTTCGGCTAAAACAGGACACATTTTAACACAACATTACACAGCTTCTTGCTTGTACTTTAGCAGGATGAGTTGATGTCAACAGCTATGGGACCTCCAGCTGCTTTTCTGTTGTTTGTTCTAACTACATTAAATTTAACGAACACCAGAGAGCAAGGAGAAAGATACTGAAAAATGAATAGGATATAATGAAGGTGCAAAAAATGTTAAGATGGGTTTACGCAATCAGGACTGTTCAAATACACATGAATCATTTATAACAACATATAAGAAAGTCTGATTACAGGCATAAAGTGTTGCTGCATAAATGCATGTTCATGATTATTGATTTCAGAATTTCAAGCAATTGATATACAAATAATCTGATGTGAGGTTGAAATTTAAATCTGATTTGACTGGATTTATGTAAAACAAATTCATTCATTCAGCCATAAAATTATGCATCTTGCAAGAATGACAGAGCTGAGGGTTTCTATTTTGCAGTAGTAAGCATTTGTCTCTCATGAGGCTCTACTATGCCACAAGTCGTAACAATGCAGTGGGAGATTGCAGACCCTCACCCCTTTAGATCACGGACATCGCACTCAGCCTGTGCTTGTTTGCTCATACAGACTCATGAAAGCTACAACTCAACTGAATAAAAACTTTGCTTCATGCAAGAACCACTCATACGGATAAAACTGTTTTTGAATGCCTCTGTCTGAGTGATTTAGGAGAACAGGAGGTATTCATCATGATTATATGGGTCAGTTATACAGTTTTCTTAAGTTATAAGTGTTCACTGCTGTGACGGCCACAAATGTCCACAAACACTTACCACCTCAGTTTCCTCATGTTTCTATAGCTTTGGTTAGCACCACATGGTCTTTTTAGTTGCATTCAATCATTCATTAAACATACAGTTTAGTTAATTATGCATTTGCTTAGTTCAACCTTACATTGGTTATATAGAGTGCACATATATGAAGATTGTAGGGTGTGGTGGAGTGTCCTGTCCTAATGTGGAAAAAGGTGTGGCCAAGGGCGGAGCTGGACTAAATGCTTCAGCCCCCTCATCAGACCATACCACATGCTGTGATGTCATGGGGGGGATTTAGCTTCAACAAAGCTTTAGTTGTATTTAGTTATAGTTCATGCCCATTTTGTTTTCCCCTTTTGTGTTAGATGGTTTGACCAAGCCACTATTTATGTTCCCTTTTTTTTTCTTCACTGTGTTAGGTCAATTTTGTCTGTTTATTTAGCTCATCAGTTCAAGTTCTCAGCCTTAGTTGCTATTATTTTGAGTACAGTTCTGTTATGTTGACCTCTTTTATATACTTAAGTGTTAAAACTATAATTGGTAGCCATTTTTGAATATTTTTTGGGTAAATAAAAACCCATATCTGAACCTTTAATCCTGTTTCCTGGTTGCCTTACTGCTTGGTCCCGAACAACTGCACTTTGCGAGTTTTTGGTCATAATATGGTGCCAGCCATGTCAATAATACTACACTCCCCTTGTATCTGTACTAAACAGTGATAATATATGCATATCCTGTCTTTGTTGGTAACTCTGGTCAATTAATGTGGAGATGAAAATGACTGGTCATTTCTTTGTGAGTTTCTATTCTTTTGTTTGTTTGTTTGTTACATACCTTATTTAAATGCAGTTGGCTGTATAATTAATGATGACCTTCTCTACATTTGTTTCCCATCTGCGTCTCAGTACCCTCTACTCTATTACCTGAAACACTCATACAAGTACTAACAGAAAAAGTAAGACAAACTTTAGATATAGAAACAAATATGTTCTTGCATGAGGCCCACTGAGTGTAAAGACCAAATGTGAAGATACTCTTCTTAAAACTAAGGTCAGGAACACCCATTAAATATGACAGATTTGGAAATAAAAATATGACCTCAGTTGTGCATCATCTTCCACATGAACAAAAAAATATGCTGTTGATAGATAATGTCAACAATAACTGCCTTCATTTCTGAGGAAATGACAAAAAGTAAAGAAGTGGCTCAGACAATGAGGAATCCTATAAAAGAAAAGGTGTATCCCATGATGAGGGTAATTACTGATGACTGACGACAAAACAAAGCAGTTAACTCTTTCATTCTATTCGGATCCTTTTGTTTCACATTTGTGCTAAGTACTGTTTGTATTTTCATCTGTTTAAATGCTATGTACTGTATAATTTGTTGATGTATTTTTACGCCTCTGCACTGGCAACAGCTGTGGCTGGAGGCGTTGTGTTTTTTGGGTGTCTGTCTATCCTATCCTTATGAGCACATTATCTTTCATCTTCTATCGCTTTGATTAAATTTTGCACAAATATTCAAGGATGAAGTTAGGATTTGGTCAAAGGTTAATGTCACTGTGAACCTCAATAAACTCGTTTTGGCCATGAATCAAGAATTTATGAGTTAATTCTAATTAAGTTCACATGAATGTTTGCCAAGACAAAAAAAGAAATTCCCAAAAGGTCAAAGGTCAGCTCCACTGTGACTTGTGGTTATCATGCCATGCACAGAAACATTTGCCTGATCCGTATTCAGCTAAGTGAAGATGTTTGTCATGTAACTCAGCATGTGAAATTATTCCCAGAAATTCCTTCAGAATCTTCACTACATACTATATATTCAAGGTTGCAATGATATAAAATTTTCATAGTGTGACGACCATCTCAGAAAATATCATGGGCTCATGGCATACAGTATTACTGAGTTAGGGATAACCACTAACACACTTACCCTAAAATTATTCCTGAAAGATGTATGAGCCAAAATCAGGAGGAAAAATGCCACAGTTTGGAAAGACGCCATTTCCCTCTATACCACCGCAGTCAAAATCTCAAAAGACTAAACATAAATCTAGATAAACTGATGTAATTTCATGTCAGTATGGTAAAATTAAGCCACTATTTCAAGCTTCCATATCATGACACAGACTATAGAAGTCACAACTGACAAGATCTGATCAGTGACTAGCAGTTACAGCTGTAAATCACATGTTTAACATCCCTCACTATAGATAAAATCAAGGCATCACAGGGTGAAATTCATATAAAAAAAAAAACAAAACAGGCAATTAATAGATGTAGGGGTCTTGTGTTTTCTCATACCACGATGAAAAGACTGTCAAGCACTGCAACTTTAAGGGTATGTTAAAAGTATAATTTCAAAAGACTGAAATTGTTCTTTTAATGTAAAGGTATTGCAAAAGTCTTCCTTCTGAAAGTAAAAACTTACTAAGAAAAGTGTCTCCTGTTTGAACAACAGAAATTAAGAGTCATGTATGTGGTTTAAGTTAACAAGTCAGACAGGCAGTTGAAATAGAAAGAAGATGAAGGTGAAATGCTCTGTTTGGTCATTTGTTTCAATATAAGAGGGCACATCAGAAATGCTACATATGAACTAAACATCTATTCCTGGAGTCATCTTGTGTTTGTCTTGTCATGAAGACAGCTACAAATGCAGTAACGTTTGCAGCGGTACATTAATATGAAATGTCATAATCGGTGTGGTACATGATATTTAACGCATAAAGACCCAAACATCCACTGGTGACCAAAACCATATGTAGAGTGTTTAATCCCTGTTGATCCACTAATCCGATCAATCCATGTAAATATTTGGTGTAAAATACAATTTGTCATCTTTTCATGGTCAACAGATATGAGCCATTTGGACGTTCAGAGGCTCCATAGTGAATGTGGAAACACCATCATCTTCCGCAACATTGATTCACCAGTAAAACTCATGGAGTTGGATCAATGACAGTGGATGGAGACACTGGGTTTATGTTCAATTAACCCTTTATCGGCCAAGTGACTATTTTTGGTTGTTTCCACAAACATTAAATATGGGTCCAATCCCGTGCATCAGTGAGGTCCAGAAGCATGTTGGTTTTTATAACATTATACAGTGATTCAGAGAGATTTGTAAGTAATTTTGAAGCTGTAAATAGTAAATATGAGTGATTTTTGTTACTTTATGAACTTATGACAGGTTTTTTAGCAAGTGCTGCCAACAAGGAGGTAGATGACGATGTCCCATAGCACATTAAGGTTGAACATTTGAATTTCAGAATATTTCAATGAGTGACCTATAAAGGGTTAATGACATTAGTTGTTTTTCTATTGACCCTCAAATTGTGCAAATATAACTTGCATGTAAAAATTTACCTAATGTAATAACGACAATTTCACCCAAACTCCCGTTTTTTGATTAAAAGTTTTTGCACTGGCAAGAGGTGTTTTTTTCGGGCATAGCACAAAGAGTATAATATGCAAAACTGCAATGGAAAGACCTTTTTTTGCAACTAGAGTCAGGTAAATTTAAAAAACAGATGTTGACGGAGGTTACCACAAGCAAAGAAGAAGAGGTTTAAAAGAAACATGGTGCGGTATGTGTGGACACACCAGGAAACTGAATCTTTTTTTAATTTAGTACAGGATAGAGGGGTAATATATAATAATAATAATGAATATATCTGTAAATCAATCATCTTTATATTCGTCACCATGTTTACAGAATGACTTCTTGTGTCATCTCGTGATAATAAATAAACAAATCATCGCATTTGTGAGTTAATGGAAAAACCAACATACGCACTTCTGTTTTTTCAACATTTAGTAAATATCAGTAAAGTTTTGCGTGTATATCCAATGGAAAAGCAACTATTGTTGCTGAAAAAGTAATTTTTTCATCAGTTTTTTCTGTTTTTGATATAATAACCCTCAACTTTAATCTGAGCTTTAATGAACATCAAAATGATCAGAAAATTAAAGATAGGAAAATACAGGATTTACACTGAAAAAATGCAATATAAAGAAGATGATATTACAATAAATGGTGATAAATCACTTCAGAAAGTTTAAATAGAGAGAAAAATTCTTTAGGGGGCTGCCACAAAAGTAGCTGTATGGGTTAAGCCCACATGACACCACTCATCACAGAGGACGCACAATGTGAATAAAAATTACTGACAACAGATTCTAATCACCTCCACAGGCACTTTGGTCAAAATGAGGAGAGCTGTTTTTATATATGGTATCTCCCTAGGATTTTGGATACATCCATAGTGGCTGCTGCCCTCAGGGATCACGCTGCCATAAACAGTGTGGCCAGACTAATGGTGAAGTTCATTACTTCCACCAGAATTCCAGCAAAAGCCGAATAAAGTGAACTGTACTGAAACACTGTAAGCGGTCTGGTGTGTCCAGAGTCGTCAGTCATATCCTGGAGAACCTCTCAAACCTTTTATGTCTGAGGATACACACAGTAAAATATTTACCAAGCTGCAGTTGGTTTGGGAGGCTGAGTGGTAAATTTAGAACAAGTTCCTCCAAAAAAAAAAAAAAAATCAGTAAAGGGTAAGAGGGGGAATCTGTCAAATTACATTTTTTTCCTTCTGAAATTTTCCATTGGAGAATCCCCACTCATTAATCTCTCCAAGACATTTATATTTCAAGTGTCAGTGCATGTTAGGACAACCCAAGAAAAGCCTGTGAAAGAGTGAAGTGTTGCCCATTTTAAAAGGACTATCCTTTTTTTATACAGGCTATTTGTGTAAGTGAAGCGGGCACTGAGATGCAGAAGTCGCCTGAAATCAAACCACTTTTGTTGAAGAACTGTCTTGTTGAAGAAGTGCAGTGTGCCTGCTTTTCATCCACAGTCAGTAGCGTGTTATTCAATGTTTTCATGCTTGGTTTGATTTGTATGGAGTGAATTCAAGGGAAGGAAAACACCCAGTTCGCTCTTCACTTGAGTCTTCTTGTTTTCTCACTGATTTTTTTTTTTTTTTCTTTATAGTTTTTGTGTACTCTATGAATAGATTTTAGCATTTGGGCAATCCCCAAATTCATGTCACTTTTCTATTTAGTGAAAATAAATAAATAAACTAAGATCTCTAACAGTGTTCATTTCAAAATGAGTATTAACATGAAGTACTTATACTGAGATGCCCTATACTGACGAGCAGTAAATCTGTCTGGTGAGAGTTTGGGGATTTCTCCGACTTCAGAAACAACCTCGGTCCTCAAGGAACGCTTCAGCTCTCCTTTCTATTTGACTGAATGTTTGAATCTTAGTGAAGACAGAAATTAAACTGCTGCTCTCTCTCACTGCACACTACATAACATAAGCTCAGATATGTCATCCTACCCCCCTACCCCCCCCCAGAGCAGAAATCCCATCTGTTTCATGCTGCCTTCAGATCTAACTGCAGTTCAGGAACACTGTCACCTGTTTAAGCCACGTTTTGTTTTGTTTCTCTGACATGTGGTCAAGTTTAGGTTAGAACCGGAGTGAAAAATAGCAACAGAACATGTTTTTATCTCATTTAGACTCTTACATAAACCAAACTGAGTCATCTCTGGAGAGTTGTACTTCTTCGCTCAGATTTGTCTGTTACCTCCAGTCACAGGACTACCAGCTCAGGTCAGACTGGTGTCTATAGTCTGCCAATAGTTCCTCGTATTTATTTTAGTTTGTGTGTGGTTGAAGATGTTGTGGAGTTGCTACCTGAGACAAGACAGCTCACAGAAAGCTCATAGGTCAGAATTTATTAGATTTTATCACAACTTATCAAGAATATTTTTTGATATATGACACAAGGATCTAATGTCAAGGTTCAGGAGTTTCAAGTACTGGAGTGAACACATCGAAGTCATTGATAACACTGAGTTTATATAAGCTGTTTTATTTATTACATGTACATTTCCTCTTCTTATATTGACTCATGCAGTTAATTATTAACTACCCTTCATTCACTTTTAGATCATTCAAGCATTCAAGGTACATTAGTTCATGTTTTATATACATGGGAAAGGAAGGGATGTTACGCAGCTTTCTAAGACTGTGAGGGAAGATTATGCTCAGTTCAGCATTTATAAAATTCATGAATTCTCTTTTATAAGTTGATGTTGCTGTAGGATTTTAAGAAAATATACAGGAGGAAGAAGATCACTTATCGCTCGTCACTTAAAACTGCAGGAGCCAAAATTAAAAAGAATAAAAAAAATAAATAAATATAAAATAAAATAACCCTTCTGCAGCTCTCTCCTTTTGGTCCAAATCAAAGACTAGTATATGTATGACTTGACTTTGTTCTATGCTGTTACAGAAAAGTGAAGCTGTGAAATAGTTGATTCAAGTGTAGGTCACATCTGGCTGAGTATATTTATTTAGCCACACTGCCTGTCTGGAAACATGTGTGATTAGCCAAAATCTGTGTCATGGGGTGATTTTTCTACAGCCTGAAAACACTGGCAGGGAGTATGTGCAAAAGTGTCATGTCCTCTCAGACCACTTGGATTACAGTAAGTTGAGAGCTAATTATGTTTTATTTCCCCAGTGACTCTATAGCACTATCATGTACTACAGCTTTAAGTGCAGTCAGACTTTAGGCATAGAGCTGGCCAACAGAGAAAGGCAAATCTTCAATGTCGTCTTATGTATTGTGTTGTTTTTATTGGAATTTTATCTAGATGAGCATTTTTAAAAGACAGGATAGAGATTTTTGGCAAATTAATGATAGAGTAGTTCAAGGGCCATCTCAATCAGGCCCTGAAAGAAAACCAAAACAAGCCCTCAAAATCACATAAAAATAGAGCTCTTTACTGTTTTGATTCCTTTTTAAGTCAAATAATCAAGCTAATTTAAGTCAAGACATCATTAACACGTGATCTCCATGCAAACAACAACAATAAGAATAAGAATAAGAATAAGAATAAGAATAAGAATAAGAATAATACATCTGATTTTCACATAAAAATGTAAAATGCAGACGACAATATTATAATAAATGGGGATAAATCACGTAGGAAAGGTGAAATGTTGATCAAAAGTAATTTGGAAGTTGCCACAAAAGTAGCTGTAGGTCTTTAAGGGTTAAGGAATGACATTTTTTTTTTGTTGGAGTTGTAGTTGGGATGCAGGAAGATTTATGTTTTATATTTAGACTTCATAGCAATGCAGAACTAATGATTAAGATGCCCTTTTTGCAGAGTGCTGCAACTGAAAAGCATGTAAAAGTGTTTGAAGTATATTCCTGTGTTTTATTTACTGATTATTTACATGTTTGTTAAAGCTCAGAGTGAATTAAAATGTTATATCAAAACAGAAAAAAAATGAAGTGACTTTTCCATCAAAATATGTCATTAACTGAACATGAAAACAAGCATCTACAACTACTGCCATCTACAACTACTGTTTTCATGTTCACTACAGAGCCTCTGAACATCCAAATGGATCATATCTGATGGCAATGAAAAGCTGAGAAACTGCATTTTACCTCAATTATTTACATGTATTGATAGGATTTGTGGTTCAAAAGTTGTTAAACATTTTAGATCAGTAGATGCTTTGGACCGAAACACATCCTAAACTTGTTAGTTCCCTATGAAGCATCCAGACCCCTGAGGTCATCAGGGACAGGTTTACTGTATGTTCCCAAAATCAGAACCATAACAAAGTGAAGCAGCATTCAGTTATTATTCTGCTCACTTGTGGAACAAACTTCCTGAATACCTGAGGTCTGCTCAAACTGTCAGCTCATTTAAATCAGGCCTGAAAACATTATTGTTTACTGTCGCTTTCTCTTAAACTCTTAAATAATGTATTTTAAATGAACTTTAAAATCACATTTTATCACTGATGATTTTAATGTCTATTTTAATTTTGATGTTAATGTTTTTAATATAATTAATGTCTTTTATTTTTTACTTTCTCTCATTTTAAATGTAGTTTTATGCCTCTCCTGTGATGCTTTTATGTTCTATGTAAAGCACTTTGAATTGTCCTGTACATGAAATGTGCTATACAAATAAACTTGCCTTGCCTTTTGGTCACCAGTGCTTCATCAGGATTTAAACAGATGTTAACCATGCTTACCACTTTGACTAATTAAATAGTCAAATATTTGTGCACATCCCTACATAAAAAGCAGCAGTATGTTTTGCCACATGGGTTGACAGTATATTCATTATGACATTATTAGACCACTTGTGCTAATCTTAACCCATACTCGCCACCATATGAAAAATGAAAAAGCTCTGAAACTGTCTTTAAACTCAATTTCCAGACAAAATACTTTTACAAAGCAGTTGATCATCCAAGAACCAGCAGCCTTCAGAAATGACTTACTGTAAAACAATCTGTCATGTTGTTCATGATTCAACTATGTGTGTCCTGTTTCAGTGCAAAATATATGGTCTTTTATATGACGGTGGCCTTCTGGAAAAACTCCTGCTTTAGAGGTATGTCCCTAACAGAAAATATATATCATCCACAACATGTTTCAGAACCAGAGAACAGCTGTGCCCACTATGAAAAATCCTACTTTTCATCCCCTAAACAGATGTTATCCTATCATGCATCAAGTAGCTATAACAGGCTTTGTTATGATGATGTTAAACTGTGTTGCAGTTATAAACTTGTCTAAATGGTAGGAATCAGTCTGTGTGCGCAAAGGACACACCTAGAAGCCACTCTTTCATTCCAGCAATGCCTTTATTATGTCCGTTTTACTTCCTCTTAATTGTTGTAAAGCAGTAATGTGGAAATTTTAATGGCCTCCAGAATGCAGCTCAACACCTGTCCCTATCAGTGGTTTACTGGCTCTCGCAGCAATAGAGATGATGGGCAGCTATTAGTGCCATGGTGATGAATGGAGTCCCTTTGTAACAGTCAGTGTGTCCATTGCTTGTCAGAGCGGGCTGTCCTTGAAAACAAAATGAATTCCCTAAAGAAAAAGATCTACAGTATAGCCTATAGCAGAATAGATTTACAGATTAAAAATGTATGGGAAACACAACTAAATCAGTGAAGGTTAGTAGTGACACCGCAGATGGTTACAGACAAGAAGCAACAGCAGTGTAGAAGAAGTAAGAAGACGTGTAAATTAAATAAGAAATTGAATTAAATCAGGCTGCAATGACCAAAAGGTTAATAGATTTGTTATCTGTTGCTGTTGTCTGGTATGAAACTAGTAGACTGGAAACTGAAAAAGACAGTCACAGCACAGCCTGTTCCCTAAATTTCCATGACCTCAAGGGAAAGACATCAGTACTAATAATTTTGTGAAGGGGTTTCAAACAATCAGTATTAACCTCTTGCAATCCTTTGTTTGCATTTACAAAGGAATGCTCTGTGGACTTCAAAGGGCTTAAAAAAAAAATCACCTAAAATTATCATCAAAGTGTTTAGAATAAAGAGCTCTGAAGTTTTGCCAAAGATTGTGATGTATTGGATTCTATTGGATCTGCCTGTTAATTTTGTTTTGTTCATTGCTGTTGGTAACTGGTAACACATTCACTGTTCTGATTGGACCATCTGATGCTGTTTTTAAAAGTGCTATATAAATAAAGATTATTATTATTATTATTATTATTATTATTATTACTATTATTGTGGGCCAGGGGTTTCAAGTAACCACCACGAGGCCAAAGCATCTGAAAGTGACAAAATGGGATGAGAACTACTACAAAATGTTTCAGTCTATTTAATGGTCCACACATGCAGATACACAATAATAATTTGCATTTCCATGTACCTCTCCCAAAAATGTACCTTGTGCTCCAGACTCAATGTAACAGTAGTATTTTTAATGTTATCGATGGTATTTTGTGGCTGTAAAGTACATGTATGTTTACCATTTTGGATTTTCTGTCATTTAGTTAAGAAAGCATGTTACAAATTTCCAATTTATTCTCTAATGTCTGCTTATGGTCATTAAACAGCCTTAATCAGCGCTAGTTTAACTCACATATGAGGATACAGTTGCAAATTATTGCATATGAATTGAACATAAATTGAATCCTAGAATGTAATAGTATATTAACAGCGGATATGTTGTGCTAAGGTGCTTCAAAGTTGTGTGTGAGTGTATGCATAAATACATTTACAGAAATCTCAATAAATAAATAAACTGAAGAATGCAAAGCAAAATCAATTATCAGTCAGAGCAATTGTTTTCAAATGCACTGATTGATGAATTAATTAAATAACTTTTAATCCAAACAGACCTAAACAGCCACTGGTGACCAAAATTATCTACTAATCTAAAATGCTTAATAATGTCTGAACTTCTAAGCCTATCAATACATGTAAATAATTGGTGTAAAGTACAGTTTGTCATCTTTTCATGGTCATCAGATACAACCCATTTGGATGTTCAGAGGCTCTGTATTTACCATGGAAACACTGTCATCTTCTACAACATTGATTCACCAGTAAAACACATGGAGTTGGATCAATGACAGTGGATGGACACACTTGTTTTATGTTCAGTTAATGATAGATTTTACTGAAAAAGTCACTTTTTCTTTTTTTTTTTCTGTTTCTGATATAATAATCCTCAACTTTATTCTGAGCTTTTACGAACATCTACATGATCAGTAGGTTAAATTTAAGAAAATACCTGCTTTTCACTGACAAAAAAAATGCTAACTACAGAGGATAATATTATATTAAATGGTGATAAATCAAGTTACATATAAAGAAAAAAATATTTTGGAACTGCCACAAAAGTAGTACTGGGTCTTCATGGGTTAATGGAAGTAAAAAGTAACTATTTGCTAATTTTCAGAAACTTGCACACCACCGGACAATGGCATTGAATCCCTCCAGCCTTACTGATCATATCAAACACTACAAGGATGAACAGCATCAGGTGATTTTACTTGCATATATGCATATCATCCTCCACCCACTGACAGTTTAAATAGTGTCAAATTATGTTGTGAAACATTTATTGACTACACACGAATGATGCCACTTAGCTCCTCATTGTAAAAGTTTAAACATCTTCATGATCAAATAATCATCAACATGAAACTTTAATTGTCAGTGTTCGATACATCAGAACAGAAAATATCACCTTGTATGATTATACATATTTATGGTACTGAATGTAAATTTTATCATCTGATTGTAGATTTAAAATCAGTCTCTGATTTTTTTTTTTTATCTGTACTCAAGGTCAATCTCCTGTTCGTGCATTACAGTTAAAAATAGCAATAAAAATAGAACAAAGATTTTGTATTTTGTATTTTGTATTTATATTATCACAACCTTAAAATAACAACTTTGGAATAATACATCTGAGTGTTGCGTAGTTTTATTTTGAAATGTCAGTGATGTCCTTGTTTGCGAAAAAAAAAAAACTCATTTTACTACGGGTCCCAGTACAGATGCTAAAAACACCACCAACATTATTTATACACTACACCACTCTGCTACAAAACAGTAATGTATGTGCACTTCATTTTAAGATTGAGGGGGAAAACACTGCTATTCCCACCTCACACATTATTTAACATTGTTCTCTTCTCCTTTCAGCTCAATCTTTGGACTCCAGGTCCCACTAGACTCCGACAAACATCATCCTGTCGTGATCTTTCACTGATGCCTCGACTTCTTCATTCTGATAATGGCAGCCTCACGGGGCGGCTCTCAGCTCCGTTGTTCCTTAAGATACTTTCAAAGCACATTCACGTTTCTCTTGGTTTGTGATGCATGACAGGTTAGTCGACCTATCATACACCTATAGTCAACAGTGATACATCTGGCTCCATTTCTAGTAATGACTGTTCCTTCCTTATTTCTGTCTTTCCCAGCATTGTGTGGGAGGCAGGACGTGTCTGCCAAATTCATTTCAATTTACTGTAATACTTCACAACATGAATATTTTATGACTAAAGATTAGAGCTGTGCAGGTAAATATTTAATTAAGTGTAGGCTGTAAACTATGCTAATGAAGTTTTGGCTTCATCCTGACCTTGAAAAAAAGCAGGATTTATAAGGACATGCACCCCTCAGCTATGCCTACATCAACAAGGGGATGTCATCACATCTGGTGCTCTCTCCGTTCATTATGGATTTCAACAGACACCTTTGAATCTGACTGGATAAATCTACTAGAGTGACAAAATGCAGGACGATGAGACAGCAGGTGCATTCAACTCAGACATGTAGGAACACACGTCTTGTCAATTAAGCCTTTAACTTTAGTTGTTTAAACTTTAGCTCTTTGCTCTAGAGCTGCAACTGATTGTTATGTGGCTGTATGTATATTAAAGGGGTCATATTTTGCTAAACCCACTTTTATTATATTATTACATTATCTTTGGTTCATTTATTTGTGTATTTGGACGCTAATAGTTCAAAAAGATTGAATTTGAACCCTCCAGGAGCTGCAAAGCTATCTTTATATTCATTTTAGCAAAAATTGGATTTCTACAACCTATTTCAATTCCTGCTTAATTTGTTACGTCTTTCACTAGTTACATCACGACATTTTCCCATATAAGGTCAAGACTTCTGATGAACATTTCTCTGAGTACGAAATAATTGTTTGTCAGCAGCAGTGGTTGTAGTCCATACTGAGAATATGTCCAAACTTTGAGCCGATTACCTAAAATGTTCAGTTGTTGGTTGAACGGGACAGAGCAGCACAGC
>JAPQRP010000030.1:20665232-20684817 GCA_037367295.1 Apogon hyalosoma
CAATAGTATGCTTATAATGTTCATTTTTGGTATTTTCTTGTCTGAGGATGGTTCTGCTTTACTCTGAAGTCATTTTCTCTTAAACTTGATGAAGCATGGTGTTGTAATATCCCCCATACTATGGAGGCGAGATGAGAAAAAGGACAATGTCTTAATAGGTTTTTTGGGTTTTAGTGGAAAAACTACAAGAGAAGGCCACTGGAGAAACAAGTGATATATTCATTAAATCTTATGTAATGTGATAGATTAAAAGTGTGGTTGATAATCATCTACTTTATGTGATTAAGTTAACTCAGATATGATCACAGTTGGTGTTTTCCACTGTAAATGGAATGAATTGTTTGTTTTTGCTATGTAAAGTCAGTAAATAAGTGATGTGTATATATTTAAACATCCAGCTTGTCAGTTTTAGTTTTATGTTCATGCTATGACTTCAAAGGTCAAACTGCTATTTTTTTTTTTTTTTGTGTGTACTGTACATTGTGTTTTGAACCTTTTTCTTGTTTTTCAGGGTTATGAAAATCATTGGCCTGAAGCTGGTGGGGCGAAATCATTATGATCCAGAAAGTGCAGTCATTCTTGGAAAACAAGGGTAAATACTGAGTTGTCCTTTAACATCAGAAGGGCAGACTTGCAAGCTGTGGTAACTTTTGGTACTTGAATGCCCTGTTTATTTTTTGCAGGCTGCAGGTGTGGCCAGGCTATTCAACCAGTATTAAACGCACAGATGGAGGCCTACACCTGTGTGTGGACGTCTCCCACAAGGTGTTGCGGAATGATTCTGTGTTGGATGTTATGTGAGTTCATCTAGTAAATCAACAGTAGCTTCGAGTCGCAAATCAATAGATGAGCTTTTAAGAGATAAGCCAAACCTATGCAGATGCAATCACCTCACAGTGCATGTTGGTTTGGTTTATGTCCGACTTGACCCTGACTTGCTCTGACGTCACAAGGACATAGGCAACAACAACAACCTTATAACGGAGCCATTGTGCCCTGACTGCGAAAACTTGGTGCGTGATGGAAAACATTTGTCTATCTCCTTGTCAAACAGCCAGTTGGTTCAGAGTTTGGACAGAACCATAATGTGTTGCAGAATTTTTTTTTTTTCTCTCTATTTCTAAGAGTCTGCCTGTAATGAGTGTGATTGGTGCTGTCAGGGTTTATTCCTACAAAAAAATGTGTGTAAAAGTGTTTCATCCGCTGTAAATATAGGGGAATTGCCCCCACACTTTTGGTTATGGAACTGAGGATCATAGTGTAATGAGTTACATAAAAGCTTAAATCTGTCGGTACGACACAAGTAGTCTTATGAGAAATAACTCCATGAAATTCTTTAGTCAAAGTCAGCTTTATTGTCAGTTTATGCTGTGTACATCACATACAAAAAACTGAAATTACAAGACTCTTAAGGCCCCTCGGTGTAAAATAAATGTAGAAAAAAATAGAATATAACTATAAACCTAGAATATAATAATAAACAGCAGGGGACAGTGAGGAGACAATGAATAGACAATAAAGGTGGAACAGTGAAGTTAAACAGAGGAGGTATTGGTAATAGATGTTATTGATTTAAAGTGGCATATGCATTAAAGTGGTGAGTGGCTGAAGCAGTCCCTGAGATCTGTGTCTGTGTGTGTGTGTGTGTGTGTGTGTGTGTGAGGGGGGGGGGGGTTCAGCGTCCGGACAGCCTGGTGGATGAAACTGTCCTTCAGTCTGCTGGTCCTGGCCCAGAGCACCAGACTGAAGAAGCTGTGAGAGGTTTATACTGGTCATTGGGATGTTATAATATGGTATTAGTACTTTTTTCCTTTTCATTTCTAAGTATGTGAATAGTTAAAATAACACTCTCTTAAACTGAATTGTGAATCATTCACTTTATAAACTTAGAGCCTCAGAGTAAAGAATAAAACCCCTGAATACTCCTTGATTTCAAACAGTATTGTGATTTGCAAGCTGTGATTGGTGAACTGTCTGAGTTGACCACTGACTTATCATCCTGCACCCTTCTGTTGCCTTTGCAGGTGCAGTTCATCTTGTATGGTTGATTGTTAAAGGGTTTGATTACATTGCCAATATTCCTCCATTGTTTTCTCTTTTGATTAGAAATTTAACCAAGTTCATAATCATGTCACTAAACACCAAAATGGTGTGGGAACAGACTATGTATAGAAAATCAAAATTTTAAAAATATTTCTGTTGCTATGATTTTTGTCTACATAGTTGGGCTGATGTGCTTATACATTTTAAATATACAACAATGCCATGACCTTGGATCCACTCAGAGCTTTTGAGAAATCCTATGATATAGCCATAAATGTTTAATTGCAGCTTGCAAGATATTTTTTTGTGCGTCTATCTTCTGGGGCAGAATTTTAAATTCCCTCAACCATTATTGCTGTTCCTCCAGGGAGCATGGGTAAGGTTAAGAGGTGCTTGAAAATTGCATGTCAGAAAATGCAAAATTCATTTGAAGTGCATGTGTTTCTTGCATAGAAGTCCTGCCCCCTCTGGTGTGACCCATGAGACCTAAATGAGAAAAAATACAGACAGCAGTCAATGGCCAGAGACAATTTTTTTGTGCCATCATTTAGACATGTATGTTTGTAAAATTTAAAGATCATTTTACAAGTCAAGTCGCATCTGTAGTGGTGATAGCAAAGCAATGTGTAGTTTAAGTGTGAAACATCGCTCATCTAAAGTGATACACGTCACCACTTTGTTCTATTTGCAGACTGCTGAACATACTATGAGCTTGTTCATGTAGAAGCGGCAAAGAAGTTTACAACAACAGAACAGACTGAGACAAAGTTCCAATGATGTCACACTTTGGACATGTAGTAATTCTGTGTACATGTTTTCAGTCGTATACTTGGAAAGTTTTATAACAAATGACAACTTTGTTGGCCCTTAAAACAGTCTTTAAATTAACATCATCTCTTTTGCCACGGACTGTATAACAATTTCTTTTTTCAAAATAAGGTTTCGTGGGGCACAACTGCCAGGCGTTTGCCTCTCTTTATGACAGTTTAAGCCAAACAAAACAAACTTGTGATGATGGACCTCCGTTTGCCAGGAACATGCTGTACCAGCAGGCCACAGAGAACTTCCAAGACGAATGCACCAAGGAGCTCATTGGCAGCATTGTCATAACACGCTACAACAACCGTACCTATCGCATTGATGCTATTGAGTGGAACAAGTCACCCAAAGACGTGTTCACTTTGATGAATGGCACTAAAACAACCTTTGTGGACTACTATAGGTGAGACTGCCTTGTGCATGAAATCAGTCAAGTCCAGCAGAAGATATGCTTCATTTATTTTTGTGTTGAAATGTTGCCCATTTTTATGTTTTAGTCTTTCTTTTGTTTCTCATTTAATAACATTGTGTTGACAATCCCAACAGCAAGAACTATGGGATTACAATCAAAGAAATGGACCAGCCTCTCCTTCTGCATCGGCCCAAGGAGAGATCCAAACCAGGGGGAAAGGTGAGACTCCACTCATTACTAGTTTTAACATAGCAAATGCTAGAGATGCAGTCAGCTTCTTTTATAGTAGCCTAGTCAAACTAACATGACCTGAATTCTTGTCTCAGAATGCCCTCTTGTGGCTAAGTATCAGACTAAAGACACATGGAAAACATGATTTGTGCTCTGCTGTGTTTCTTGAAATATTTGTTTCAGAATAAATGTAAACATTGCTAATTCATCAGAAACATACAGATACAAAGTGGAAATAATACTGAAATATAGAGGAACTGTGATAGTTTAAATCAAAGGTAGTTTTTGTCTTTGTTTTTAGATGTAGTTTTTCAGGTGTAAGGCATAGAGGAAGTCTTACCTCAGAAGCTGAAAAAAGTAGGATTAAAGAATGTATCACAAACCATGATCTACAAAACCATTAAAAAATGGAACAAGTTCATTACTGTGCAGTCATAATGCTACTGCAAAGTGGTATTAAAACCACAAAGGAAACTGAATCGGAAAAGAAAAATTAGGTTAATTTTACCAGTTCTGTAGTTTAATGTTACACAATGTTTCATTGTTCTGGTTTAGTTTTAATAAACATTTTTATGTAATAAATTTAGTATTTCATTGTTACTCTTTAGCTGAATTTTCTTGACTAATAACCCTTTTGAATGGATAATTTGATTGTAGCAAATTGTTACGGGAGAGATCCTTTTGGTACCAGAGCTTTCTTTTATGACGGGCATCCCTGAGAAAATGAGGAAGGACTTCAGAGCAATGAAGGTAAATACATTAGCATAATGTTCTTACGCAAATGTATGTATTTTATCAGTGTGAAACTGCACAGCAACACTTAAGAACACTGAAGACTCTAACAGAAAACCTTTTATGGAAAAGTATTACAGTATTTAAAAAGGAAACAAAACAACTGCACCAGTGTAAATGGCCTCTTGGTATATTGTAGGACCTGACAATGCACATTAATGTGAGCAGTGAGCAGCACACCCACTCCATAAAGCAGCTACTGAAAAACATCAGCTCCAACCCTGAGAGTCGGAAGGAGTTCAGCAAATGGGGACTGGAGATTGGCTCAGAAATCCTGCTGGTGAGGATCTTTACTAAATTAACGTAGAAAACTAGAAGTAAGTACTAACCTGATTAATCTGCTTGTGTAAGTTGTGGTTTGTCGTCGTACTGTCAGTGGTTTCTTGTAAAAGTCCAAAAATTAAAATATTGTTAAGAATATAAGTATCTAAATGTGTTAGAAGAATTTTGAGTTTGTCTAGTACTGGGGTGATGATTTAAAAAAAGGTCTCTGCTCCACAGGAATCTGATGGGGTATTTGTTCAAGCCCCATTTGTTCAAGCCTCAGTAGCAACCACTGTGACAGCTGAATATTGGGAACGTGTTTCCTTTGTTACAGATAAAAGGTCGAACTCTGCCCCCAGAGACCATCTGTCTGCAGTCATCATCCTTTGCCACCTGTGCTGATGTATCCTGGTCTAGAGAGGTAGTCAGGGATGCTTCAATCAGCTCAGTAAGTGGTGATGTATATTCATCAAAGTGAATCAAAGAGCTTTAATAATACAGTTCTTTATGTTGGGAATTGAAGAGGTGTGAAGCACTGTCATGCCTTCTCATAATAATTTTTATATTCAGATCCCTTTGAATATCTGGGCCATCATTTATCCTCGACGCTTTGCCGAACAGGCCGAAGAGCTGGTTTCCACCTTTAAAAAGGTGGGCGGGCCTATCGGGATACGAATTGAGCGGCCCATTCACATGCAGTTGAAGGATGATCACACTGAGACCTACATCAAGAGCATCCACTCCCAGCTCACCAGTAAGGTAATTTTCATTCGAAGCACATTGCATTGTATAGTGGTAAGTACTAAACTGTTATTTCCTGTGCCCTATGCCCTTTCCTCTGTGCTGTGTGCTCCCTGTGTCCACATTAAACAACTGTCAGCAGTGCCAGTTTGGTTTTAGATAAGAAAAGTACCATCACACAGATTGTAGCTGCCAAAAAAAGTCCTGTCCTTTGTAGGGAAACTGGTGTTAAATTAAAGAAAATACAAATTCTTACAATGTGGTTCCTCTTTGAATTCACTATTAATAAACCGGTGTGACCCCATAACTGTCTCTCAAAAAAAGCTAGTACTTGTTTCCAACGTGTGAAAATCATTACTCTGTTTCTATTTATATCCCTGAACGCAGTGTCGGGGATATTATGTTTTTTGTCCGACCACCGGCTCCGCCGCCAGATATCCTTTGTGTTAACGCGATAACTTGAAAAATATTGGGTTTAGAAGTTAAAAATTTTCCATATCACACAATACCATGGAGAGGAAGAACTGATTCGATTTTGGACGAGTTACCATTTCTAGATTGCCCACAAGGGGCCGCTCGAAAGTTTAAAATCACTAAACACTCTTTTGTTCATATCTCTGGAATTATTTGTCTGATTGACTTCAAATTAAGTGCAAATGAAAGGTCATGACCTGGGGATGCCTCAGATCATGACATCATAGCTCTCTGGTTAAGGATTGGGGGTGTTCGGGGATATACCCCTAGCCATTGCTTCCGATGGCTAGTTTTGTCTAGTTTTAACTCTGCAAGTGGCTGTTAGAGAAATTAGACATGCAAAATGACCAGTCCACAAGTTGTCCAAGGCAACCAGACTGGAAGCACAGCTGTCTGTCACTTGTGTTAGCGTATGAATGATTTTGGTTTCACATTAAACCTCTTAAATACCAACTCCCTCAGTATTGCTGCAATAAATTGAAATTCCAAGTGCATCCAACAGACTGTATATCAATTCAAAGCAAGTGTTGTTTTTACAGCTGTCAAGATGAATGCATTAATGCAGATTAATCCATCATCATGATTAATCTGATTAAGATTTTTAATGCAATTAAACCAGCTGTAGTGCAGAATGACTGTGAATGTCTCTGGCAACGCATTTCGGGCAGCTTGTCCAAGTAGAGTTACCATCGCGAATGCGCTAATGGGCAGTTGATCCGGTAGTGACAGGCAACATAACCAACCTATAAAGATGGAAGACACTAAACAGCATGTTGGCCCTCTGGGTGAAAATACGAGGACAAAAAAAACCCCAAGCTGGAACAGTTGTTTTAAGTTGTTTTGTTGAAACTGTTGAAGGTGTTTAATAAACACGTTAAGTATATTCCCTTCTTTCTTGAGTCTATTTGCTCATGCAAAATGAAATGTGATTTATATAGATTTCTAATCAGTATTTAATTGCCATTAATCAAAATTAATCTACAGCAAACCTGTGATTAATTAATCTGATTAAAAATTGTAATTGTGTTAAAGCACTGCTTTTTTTGTGTTATTTGTGTTGAGGGGGGGTAGTTTTTTGCATATTATATAAGTATTGAATGAAGTGATGTTGAGCTGCTGAACCTTTTGTCAGCATGGTTGATCAATATGTTTTTTTTCAGGGCCGATACGGATATCGATTATTAGTAGTTAAGGAGGTCGATAACCAATATTTGGAGCCGCTTCATTTGCAGTAAAAGTGAAAATATTGGCTTCAAAATTTTGAATAATACGAAGTCCAACATTTAACTTCGTTTAAACTTTAAATGTCTTTAAGCATATGTTTATTAAACAGCTTTTAAGATTTGCACCATGTCAAAGTTGTTTTTTTTTTTTTTATCTGAGACAATAGATATCTTTGTTTCTTTCGCTTCATTCTTTCATCTTTCGTTTTCAGAATACTGATGTTCACACAAGCATTACCATGTAATTATTTAATTGCTGAAATGTTACTGGACAATGTAATGACATTAAGCTAAGCTGCTTACGTAGTTTCTTCTCTGTTTCATCTGT
Source organism: Apogon hyalosoma (assembly GCA_037367295.1). Taxonomy (NCBI): domain Eukaryota; kingdom Metazoa; phylum Chordata; class Actinopteri; order Kurtiformes; family Apogonidae; genus Apogon; species Apogon hyalosoma. Next base: position 20,672,560 of record JAPQRP010000030.1, read on the forward strand.
GTGCAGCCCAACATGCAGCTAGTAGTGTGCATTATTGTTGGCAACAGGGATGACCTCTACAGTGCCATCAAGAAGCTTTGCTGTGTGAACAGTCCCATCCCCTCTCAGGTTAGTAATGTCAGTCCAAAAGTTCATCTTTGTTAGAGCTGAAGGTGTACATTGGCATACTGTACAAGATTTTTTCTGTGAACTAATTCTGACTTTGACTCATGTCTTGTCAGGTAATCAATATAAGGACCATCTCCCAACCACAGAAGTTGAAGTCTGTTGCCCAAAAGATACTGCTGCAGGTGAACAGTAAACTGGGTGGTGAGCTGTGGACTGTCAACATCCCTCTGGTGAGAGAACAACAGTTTATCTGCATGCAGTCAAGGGGAAACCCCATTTGTGTACTGGTTTAATCAGTTATGTTGTTGCACTTTGAAGCAAGACCTTGTAACATAATGCCACCTAAAGTTATGTTGCAGGAAAAACAACCACCAATGCCACTAGAAAATCATTAACATGCTTTAAAATAAATATAGGTTATAATGTGACCGTAAGACAGCATTGAAGTAATGTATTTTTTGTTTTGCATAATTAGAAAAACTTGATGGTGGTTGGAGTTGATGTCCACCATGACACAAGCAAAGCACATCAGTCTGTCATGGGCTTCGTCGCCAGTGTAAACAGGTAAAATAGTTTTCTTCTTCAGACATTGATGATTGTTATCATTTCCCTAAACTTATACAGACTACAGAGCCATACTAATCATTGAGTATTCATTTTAAGGGCACAGCTGTCTGCAGCTACCATTCTTATAATCACATTTTTGTATGCATAAGAAAGGCTTATTTGAGGAAATAAATATGCATTTTCTTTCACAGCATTGGTAAAATTTGTTTGTCATAATCAAAACATATTAATAGAAATGAGTTCTTTATTCATTAAATGCTCTTTTGCAGCGCACTGACCAGGTGGTACTCTAGAGTGACTTTCCAGACACCAAATGCGGAACTGATCAGTGGCTTTAGAGTGTGTTTAGTGGCTGCTCTGAAGAAGTACTACGAGGTAAATACTGTTGTTGTGGGTCACAAAATGTCCCCATTTAAGTCCTTTTTTTTTTTACCGTCCTTAACATGTCAAATATCAAATAGGAGTTCAATTTCAAAACTAAAGAGAAAGTGTGCCTGTGACTTTAATCTTTTTCACTAGCTTCATCAAGCAGATTTGTAGCAGATGTTTAAAAAGTCACTAAAAGGAAAATACAAATTATGTCCCTGTCCATAAACACATTTCAAACAAATTAACTAGTCAGTGTAGTGTCATGAGCAGTGATGTTTTTTGAGATGAGATCAAGGACTACTCAGTACATACTAGGGATCGACTGATAATCGGCCGGGCTGATTTTTAGCGCCAGTATTTGGCATTTTGACACATATCGTTATCAGCCTTTTTTTTAATCCGACGGCCAATAAGAGATTGATTTAAAACTGGGTTATTTTGGCTCTGATGCAGCCGTGCCGCTCTGTCTGCAGTAGGGGTATGCCAAAACATAAATTATTAGATTCATCGCGATGCAACACGTGGCTATTCAATAATGATTCGTAAAAGTTCAGAAGTAATTATTTTTCATTATTACTAAATGGCAGGAAAATAAAAGTGGTGCATGCCGCCCGGAAGGAATGGACCAGAGGGAACACCGTAAAACCAACTCTGTTTGGCTACAGTTACAGAGCATCAGATTCACCCAGTGGGTTTAAAGCTAGTGTTTGGAAGCAGGGCTGTCGTGCTCTGATGCAGACGACGGAGCGCAGATACAAACTTCCAAACCAAAAGTATTTTACCCAGAAAGCAGTTCCCGGACTGTACAATGGGACCAAAACCAAAGTAGTGGAATCACTGAGGTAAGCATGTAGGATAACTCTGACATGTGATGCATGCTTTGACTGTGGATAGTGAAATATTTCGTTTCTTGTGGGATTTATGCTCCTCATTGAGGATTTTGTTTAGATATCATTTATTATGACTGAATAAGCTAGTGCTTGTGTTGGTTCCGATTGAATTAGCTGTGTTCTACAGTTTTCTACAGAAGCATGTGTGTGTGGAGGGTCTGAGAGTTTGAGTGGGTTCCTGGGGAGCTTTTGAGGGGCCAGAAAAACTAAATAAGCAATTTTTTATGAATTAGACTACTACAGAAATATGTGAAAACCACTTTTGATTCAAATAAGTCTTATTTATTTCTAAAGACACTTTGTTATTTGTTTTCCTAAAAAACTTTGACTTCATTCCACCAAAGTTTGTTTTGTACTGTTAATAAGAGAAATATATTTTTGAAAAGTATTGCTTTTGATACAGCTGATGTTTTTCAGGTAACTGGAAATCGTTATTTGTGAATAAGAGTAGCTTTTTCTGTATATGCCACTGCTACTTTTGTCATGTTGGTTCCCTGGTGGAAAATATGTTGGCTCATTCAGTGGTTTGACAGAAATAAAAATTAATGGAGGCAAATTTGTTGGATTACTTGCATTTATGAATACTGGCAAATATACCTTGTTTAAAAGTATGAAGTAGCCACAGAGTGAGGAAAAAATTCTGAATGGAGAAAAAAGATGCATCGAAAATTGTTACAATCGTAATAATCATAATAATCGATAATATTGTGATAATCGTTGAGTAATCAAATTTTAGCACCATGAATCGTAATCAAATTGAATCACAAAGTGCCTTAGATGGCATACCCCTAGTCTGCAGTCACTACTCTCTCCAGCATTGTGCCACCCACAGCACTATCTGATTGGTTACACGCAGAGCCACGGCACAGATAACAGCCAGTCAGCAGTGAAAGCTATGCATGCACAGTGCTAATGCACACGGTGGAGAGGAGAAAAAGCTTTGCGAGTTACGAAACTTTGGAGAGCATATATGTGTTTTGAAGGTATGTTAAGGCAGCAGACTCTTAAAATTGTTATAAACATCCCAGCCCTCTACAACTCACAACTACTAGTAAACTTAGTGTTAGGGCCATAGAGCAGTGGAGGGGGTCCAGTGGATACAGGTTAGAAGTTGTGAAAATTTTGCGTAAGGTCCACTGTATAATAGAAGCATAGAGGCTGGGAGTCAGACGATGAAAGCATGTTAGGTTTTAGTTTCACTTCATGCCAGTGTATATAACTGCTGCCCTTATCAGACGTACACCCTACCCACCCCCCCAAGTGAGTGCGTCTTCCATGAAGTCTCTACAATGGGTGGCACCTTTTTTTTCCCCTATTGGACACACTGATTAATCCAGGTGTGTCTGCTACTTGTTATTGTGACTACTGAGTAATTAGGCACACCTGGATTAATCAGTGTGTCCAATAATGAAATAGAGGAAATAAAGGAGCCACCTGTAGTTTAGGAAGTAGTGGGGCTGTGCATTGAGCCCATTTATGAGAGCAAGAGACGCCCTTGTCTCACTGGAGAGCACGCTGAACAACTCTGCTTTTTGCACCACAATCTGGTGCTGCTCAGTTGGGAATACGAATTGATTTGAGACTCACATTTCTGTACAAATTTTACTTAAATTTGTTTTATTTACTTTATAAAACTTCAGGAAGCTATTTATTTAAATTTTCAGTTAACTTTATAAGAGATGCTACTGACCCTGCAAACTCCCTGGACTTTTTGTTTGAACTTTAAACAAAGGCACGTAAAAGATAAAATACCATTTCAGTTATATTAAAATTTTGGAAAAGTTTATTTACTGTAGAATACTTTTGGGAGCTATTTATTTCTTTAATTTTTCATTTAACTTTATAAGACATGCTGCTGAACCTGGGAACTCCCTGCACTTTTTATTAGAATTTTTAAACAAAGATCTTTATTGTCTAAGATTTAAAAAAAAAAAACCTTTAACATGTTGCAAATCTGAAAAGCTGTTTAATAAACATATGCTTAAAGGCATTTAAAGTTTAAACAAAGTTAAGCGTTGGAGTTCGTATAATTCAAAATTTTGATGCCAATATTTTCACTTTTACTGCAAATGAATATTGGCTCCAAATATCACTTATCGGCCTCCTTGACCACTAATAATCTGTATCAGCCTTGAAAAAACCATATTGGTCTGTCTAGGACATACTACCTGTTGTTGCTACTATTGGCTAATAAACACTCACTCACATGTTCAGTACACCTAGTTAGTACCTGGTGTGCTCAATAGAATGTAAGTATGTATGTATGCTGTTGCTATAGTCCATATGCTTCGAGGTTTAGCGTGTTGTGTGTTCAGAGATACTCTTCTGCATACTTCGATCATAACTAGCAGTGATTTGACTAATTGCTTTCTATCAGCTCAAACCAGTCTTGTCAATTTCCTTTAACCTTTGGCATAAATAAGGCATTTTTGGCAAAAGAACTGCCACTCACTGGATATTTCATCCTGTTCAGACCATTCTCTGTGAACCCTAGAGATGGTTTAAAATCCCAGTAGATCAAACACAGATATATTTAGGTGAACAACCCACTGATAGAGCTACTTTTGCACATATTCGCCCTTGACACTAAATGATACCTGGCAAATCACACTTGTCTGTTTTCCTATACAGGTTAACCACAACTTGCCCGACAAGATTGTGGTGTATCGGGATGGTGTGTCAGATAGCCAGCTGAATATGGTAGAGCAGTACGAGATCCCACAGCTGATTAAAAGCTTTGAAACCTTCCCAAACTATGAACCAAAGCTGGTGTTCATTGTGGTTCAGAAGCGCATCAACACCACTTTGTACTCCTGGGCTTCCAACAACTTTGGCACCCCACCACCTGGGACTGTACTGGACCACACCCTCACCCAAAGAAAATGGTCAGTTTAACATTGGTTTATCTCGTCTCAACAACAGTAGAGGTCTTTGGCACAATTCTTCAGACAATAGAAAGGCTGAACAGTTAACTCATTTTAATACAGAAAATACAGAACAGAATTTTTACTGAACTTTAAAATTCTAGAAAATCATCATATTTGAAGTAATTTTCTCAGTTTATATGTTTTGTTAGATCTCTGACACCTAAAGGCCAACCATGTAAAAGCAGTAGTCCTATTAAACTGAGGAGGAACATTGCATTTCAGGGTCTGCTGTGCTCAGTTCATATCTAGCCCCACACCATGTTGATCTATTTCTACATAGACATTTTCTGTAAAACAGGATATGTGAATTTTGTTTCAGAACTCAAGTCACTATAGATGTCAATGTGTACCTGAAAAAGGTGCCATAACATAGTCCTATTTAGATAGAGGTTTTTCACCCTATGTAAAAAACAAAAAAAAAAACAAAAAACACTGTAGCTCATGATTGGTAAAGTCTTTCACATCTTTACATGCATATTTTTTCAGGGTGGATTTCTTTTTGATGGCGCATCACATTCGTCAGGGCTGTGGACTTCCAACACACTACATCTCTTTGTACAACACGGCAAACCTCGCTCCAGACCATTTGCAAAGGTATGCTGTGCTATTTTCTGTTCTACCAAATATGTTTCTGGTTAGAAGTGTGTTTTCTATTTGATTTCAAAGATTTGAAGAAACAGTCATTTGACCCAGCAAATTTGTCAAAGAATTTGTAACATTCACTCAAAAGCAGTTAGCCCAGACTCTCCCTGAGGTCACAAATGTAAAATGCTTGGCAATGTACAGATACAACAAAACAATTAATTAGCTTATTACACATACTGATATTATTCACTATTATTCTCCTGAGTGTTTATAGTTTACCTTTGTTTTTCACATCAAGTTGAGTTCCTTGTGTGTTCAGATCCTTTTAAAACAAACCTCTGCTTTAACAGGAAGTACTGAAATACTTGATACTTATTAAACAGTGTATGGCAAATGTTAACATAGGGGGCATTTAGTGTTAATTTACTGTGAATTAAAACTCTCAAAACAAGCCTAGTGCACCAAAATCAGCTTGTCCTTTTGGCTCAATGTCTCTGATAGTTTGATAAATTGGTGGCAGAGGCTAGCAGTATTATTTGTTAGACATGAATGTTTTTATTATAATTATTATTGTAAGGAGATACAAAACATATTGTGTTTATGTTGTGTATCAATAAAAGGAATAACAACAAAAACACTGCCCTACTACAAGAATGTAGTAGTGCAAAACACAAAATAAACATAAAGCCACCTCCTGCTATTTATTTGATAAGCATTTGCATCACTTGTATAACATAGTGATTTACACTGTACAATTCACTGCTAGAAAAGTTACACAAAATAAGCCACCCTGTTCATTTCTGTCAAGGAAAAGAAATGGTAGTGGTAGAAATGGGTGGTTTACTAGTGGTAGTGAGCGGCTGGTCAAAAGGAAGTCTGCATATACCACAGTGAATGATTTTTTTTCAACAGGACTGAAATTAAGAAAAATGCACACAGAGGCAATAGTAGTTCACACAAATGTCAGTATATAATAAGCTAACGTGTATGCTCTGTACCCCCACACAGGTGATTGTCAGTTTACAGCTTTCTGATGTTTCAGCTGATATATAATGCCACAAAATTGCCCGCCTGAAGTCCATTTTATCCTCCATCTGAGCTGCCTCCTGTGGTTTAATAGTTTAAAACCCCCCGTAACTTCAACAGACCATCCCACAGATATATGAAACTAGTCTCTGCTGTGGCCAGTTTTGTTAGATGTGTGTAATTTTGTAGATTCATGAGTTTGTTCAGATCATTGACATTTATAGTAACTCTTTGTAGTTTTGACCATGTTGAAGAAATCCTGCCTCATTGCAAACCCTATTTTAACATTGTTGCTTTGCCTTTTATCAGGCTGACATTCAAGATGTGTCACTTGTACTGGAACTGGCCCGGCACCATTCGTGTTCCAGCACCATGCAAGTACGCCCACAAACTGGCTTACCTGTCTGGCCAGTACCTACACTCAGAGCCAGCCATCGACCTGTCAGACAAGCTCTTCTTCCTTTGAGCTGCCATAGTTACAACAACGCATTCTCTCAGCTGGGACAACAGTTTCTGATTAATAAGCAGAAATGACAAAAATGCCACTTGAATTAATGAGGGATTCATTATTAACACATTGCATATGAGAGTTTTTATTATTTGTGTCTATTTTGTTGTAGAAATGTTCAGATCCCACCCTGCTGACAGTTTTCATTTTACAGTTACTGAGTTTCATATACAAGTTAGAGCTCAGTTCTGAAATAGTTTCATAAAGCATTAGTTTTCTAGCCTAAGTTATTTTCCCGGTAAAAATCTGTTCTAAAATAAATGGGAAGTTACTTAAACATGAGTCTCTTTTATTACCCTCAGGTATGTTATGTTGCACCACCATACACTAAGAACATCTTGAGCCATTGAGGTATCTTAAGTTGTGTATTACTAAAATTGTCATAAATCATCAAATAATTAATTTGTACAACTCAAGTGTTAAAGATGCACTTTTTATTTGTTGTACACTCCTGTTATGAATACTCAGAAACATGAAAAACTATTTAGATTAGGCTTCCGGCGCCGCCATGTTCGTGAAGGACGCAAAAGTTTGAGCTCTGCTGATTAACCAACTTACCAAACGACATTTAAACGAAACTCAGCAAAAAAAAAAAAAAAACATGCCCAATGACACAAAGACCAGCGCACAGACTCTCCAGATATTCATTTAGAAATAAAGGGGATGAAAAATCGTCGGAAACAGCTGAGGCTAACAAGCCTGCTAAGCCTGATTTAGCTCGCGCTAGCAAGGATACTGAGGCTGCCGCTACAAACATGGACATGGTGCAGGCTGTCGTCCAGGAGGACATTTTACAGATGAGGATGGATGTAGAGGAATTTAAAGGCCAAATCAAGGAATCATTCACAAGACTTGAAACATCAGTTGGAGGTTTGAGTGCACAACTAACAAAGCTGGAAAAGAGGGTTGTTGACGCGGAGGAACGGGTATCAGTCACAGAGGAGCCCACCGCGGCTGCAGCGGGAGGCAGAACTGATGGAACGATGTGAGGATCTTCAGAAGAGAAGGCAAAATTTAAGGCTGTATCAGGTTCCTGAAGGAAGAGACGTGGTGGCCTTCATTAAAAAGCTGCTGTGTGGTGCAGTGTGACCGGGCGCACAGAGGCTTATGCCAAAACCGAAGGAAAATGACCCCCCTCACTCCATCCTGATTAGATTTGCTGACTACACAGTGAAGGAACAAATCCTTCAGCAAGCTTGGAAACAGCGCACAGTGAAGATGGATGACAAGCAGATCTACTTTGATCATGACTAACCTGAGCTGCAGAGGAAACGCGCCCAGGTCACATAGGTTTAAACAGCTGAAGCAGAAACATACTAAAGCGAAGCGCATAGATCCAGCTGGGTTAAGGATGACGGTGGGCTCCGAGGAAAAAACTTTCCAGACGGTGATGGACGCAGCACCGGTACTTCAGGACCTGGACATCTAGTTCCGAGTGGATGAGCGGGATAAAGTGGAGCGAGAGTTGTCCAGACACAAGCGGGAGAGACAACCGAGGTGGAAGGAAGGTCAACATGTTCCCAGAGGAAGACTGCAGGGTCTTCAGTCCCTGACCGGACTGAGCAGACTATGCAGAAAATAAGGTGGTTTTCCATTGTTTAGACAGTTATGAACAGCTCTGAATAAGTCTGTTAGATGGGCTAAAACTAAATGTTCCTATTACCCTCCTATTACAGCGGTGTTCTTGGGGTTTATATAACTATAGATATGTTTATGATGACTTCATTTAATAGTTTTTTGGAAACTTGTCTCAGTTTTATATTATTCTTCAAATGTATATTTATTTATACTTTGCCGAGCCCAGAATGTAACAATAGCATATCATTTGGTTGTTTTGGTTTGTGGTATCTGCAGTTGACTCAGTATGAGTGATTGACACTCAGCCATCATAGGGCCGCAGCAAACCACTGGATGGAGTGGGACTGCTGCACAATGTGACTTTATCCCGGAGGGATTCCTCCACCCTCCGCCTGGTTCCACACAGGAACTGGTCACTTTTGGAGGTCGGCCAGTTGAGGACTTGGAAGCCAGCATGGTATGTTTGATTCCTGATGTTTTTTATTGGAAAATGTTCATTGGTTTTGTTCTGTTTTGTGTTACTCCCTTGACAGCTGATAGGACTTTTACAACAGAACATGACGCATATGGCAGTTATAAGATGATTACAAACATTATGACAGTAGGGATTAAAAGTAGTGTTAAATGGATAGTTTGAATGTGGTTAGCTACATCATAAAGGGTCTGGGAAATCCAGTTAAGAGAAAGAAAATAATCAACTTAAAGCTTTACACTGTTCAGTTGCAATGTTACAAGAGACACAAATGTTTGAAGCAGAACACCTGAAGTTAAGGAGGGATTGGGTGGAACAAATATACAGCACATCCCATGAAGGAGGAAGGAAAAGAGGGGTTGCTATTTTAATCAGAAGGAATGTTTTTTTTTTTAATAGTGAAAAAGTACTGAAAGACAAGGAAGGCTGATATATCATGGTGATAGGTACAATTGGGGAAAATAGATTAACATTCTTGAACTTGTATGCACCAAATGAGGACTGTCCACATTTTTTTAAGAACATGGCTTCCAAATTGGCAGATGAAGGGATGGGAATCATAGTAGTTTGGGGGGGACTATAACTGTGTACTAAACTCAAGTATGGACCGACTACCTGTTGCGAAGGGACCTCGAACCAGAAAATCAGTTACTGTTCTGGGAATGATGGATGGATTGGGCCTGATTGATGTATGGCAATATCATCATCCAAGAGTTAGAGACTACCGGTACACATAGGTCCCAAGTTCACGGGAGTTACTCCAGATTGGATATGTTTCTTGTTTCGAAGGCTGATGTACATAGAGTGACAGAATGCAAGATAGAACCCATAACTTTGTCAGACTATGGTCCCATTAAAATGAAAATAAATTTAGGTCAAGAAAAACAATTCAGATACTGGAGACTTAACGTCTCAATATTGAATGACCCCCTAATTCAACAGGAACTATGTGACAGACTAAATGAATATTTTGAAATAAATGATACTGGAGATGTTACTCCTTTTATTTTATGGGATGGTGCCAAAGCGGTTATGAGGGGACATATCATTCAGATTACGTCAAGAATAAAAAAAAAAAGCCAGGAGACTTGAAATGGAGACTGAAATTAAGAGGCTAGAAAAAGAACACAAAATATCAAGAAATACATTAGAATTATTAAAACGGGCAACAAAAATTAGACAGTCTACTCACATACAAAGCAGAGGGAATGCTCAGATTTGTGAAAAGAATATACTATGAAATGGGTAATAAAGCAAGTAGGTTATTGGCTTTTCAGTTACAGAAAGCTCAGTCGAACCGTGTGGTACCTAAAATTAAACACCCTGACACAAATGGAATCACTTCCCAATCAAAAGAAATAGCAGAGGTGTTTGCTGTATATTATAAAAAATTATATGAAGGTCAAGAAGTATTAGGGAAGAAGGAGAAAATAACAAAACTTCTGGATTCGATCCAGTTGAATAGTTTATCACAGGATGAGGCTGAGATGCTATGTTCCCCCATAACAGTACAGGAAATAACAGATAGTATAAGTAAGTTAAAGATAAGTAAATCCCCAGGTGCAGATGGATACTCTGGGGAATACTATAAAGTTTTTGTTAATGAGCTAGCCCCAATTTTATGTTGGGTATATAATTATGCTTTGGATGAAAGGGACCCCCCAAAAACATGGTCAGAAGCAATCATTACAGTCATACACAAAGACAGAAATGACCACACTCACTGTATGGGATATCGGCCAATAAGTTTGCTTTGTCAGGATTTAAAAATCTTGACTTCTATTTTGGCAAATAGAGTACAAAGACACATTCGAAAATTAGTTAACTCAGATCAACCGGGATTTATCACCGGACGGCAAGGCACCAATAATGTTAGACGAGCTCTGAATCTACAATCTATTGCTTCGGATAGAAAGACTCCATCAATGCTCCTCAGCCCTGATGCTGAGAAAGCATTCGATAGACTGGACTAGACATTTTTGGAGCAAACACTGGCTCATATGGGCTTTAAAGAAAATTTTTGAAGTTGGATTGGAGTGTTTTATATGAACCCACGGTCAAGAGTTTGGGTTAATGGCCAATGCTTTGATTCCTTCGATCTGGGAAGGGGGGCGAGGCAGGGGGACGCACTTTCCCCAGTTCTGTTCGCTCTCAGCATTGAGCCCCTCGCGGAATTGATCAGAAGTAATCCCCTTATACAAGGAATAAGAGATGAGGGTGGAGACCAGCATAAAATAGCGCTATACACGGATGACATTATTTATTGAAAATCCTGTCCATTCAATCCCAGCTCTCCTACAAAATCTTAATGAATATGGCCTAGTGTCTGGTTATAAAGTTAACCCTAGTGAATCAGAAGCAATGATGGTGTCTGGGGCATGGTCTAGCCAGCTTGATGATATAGTGTCCTTTCGCAGATCTAAACAGGGTTTCCGATATTTAGGAATTACACTCACTCCCCAAGTAGCACAACTATATTCAGCTAATTATAAAAAAAATATTTGAAACATTTAGAAATGAACTGGTGAGATGGGGTGTGCTGCCATTATCACTTTTGGGCAGAGTAGAGGCTGTAAAAATGAATCTACTTCCCAGACTCTTGTTCCTGTTTCAATCTCTCCCAGTTGGGATCCCAACATCAGCCTTCAGTATGATGGACAAGCTTATATCTAGATTCATATGGCAAAATAAAAGACCAAGAGTGAGACTAAAAATGTTCACTCTTGGGAAGAATAGGGGTGGACTAAGCCTCCCCAATATAAAATACTATGTTTTGGGCAGCACAATTAAAAGCAGTGGTAGCCTGGATCAACAACGATATGGAGTCGGGATGGGTCACCATAGAGCAGAATTCATTGTCAGCTGTGCCTCTATCTGCTCTAGTGTTTTTGAACAAGCAGTCCCAGGAGAAATTGGAAATCAAAAATGTATGGGTGAAACATACCTTAAAAGTATGGTCAATAGTCCAAAAGAAAATTAGAGGGACAGCTGCCCTTTCACGGGCTATGCACATTGCTGGAAATCCGGATTTTCTCCCCTCAACATCAGATACTACTTTTAAGAGATGGGCAGGCAGAAACCTAAGGGCCATCGACCAGTTGTTCTGCAACAATGTTTTGCAGCCATTCTCATATCTCCAAGACAAATTCTTTTTACCCCAAAGTGATATGTTTCAGTATTTTCAGATTAGACACTACATCACAAGCCATAAAGATTGGAATACAATTA
>JAPQRP010000030.1:20684917-20709987 GCA_037367295.1 Apogon hyalosoma
GTATGGAATGGAGGCTTTAACTGCTCAGTTACAATTCAAGGCTGATGTCTTTGTGAGGAGGTGGCTACCTATAGCAAGATACCTCTCTGACTGAGGGAAACCCTGCACTATGTTGTAGTATCTTAACTGTCCATTCATTTATTTCTCATTCATTGATATTACTAAGTTGTCTGGACCCCAATATGCTTTTATGTATTTACTTATTTTTCTTTTCTGGGCTTTGTTTTTTGCACTGTTATACATATTCTGTGATGCTGTCAAGGAACGGTTTGTGTTTTATTGTGTTGATCTATGTTTAATAAAAATATAGTTAAAAAAAAAAAGAAAAACTATATTAAAAAAAAAAAAACATGAATAAATCCTTTACCTTGAAGTAAAGAAAGTCATCCACATTGAATAATAATTTAACTTCAGATAAGACTAAAAATTATACAGTAACAAGGTTGTACAAAGTACCAGGTGTGAATAGTACATTACTGTTGATTGAAAATCATAACAAATACTCAGAACCACAGGAATAATGTATAAACGTGTCAAGACTGATGTGACAACCTGATCACATTGTTACTCTGTAGTAACAGGGTTGTAAGTAACAGCTGAAAATCACTGCTAATGTTGACCTTTTTCAGGAATAGATTCTACGTGCAGAATGTAATGTTACTGTAACATCAAAGACATACTTGGTTATATTAAGAAATGGTGAAAAGTTTTACATAATGGTACTCTGATAATATGATAAACAGGGTTAGTGTTGGCTAGAGTTACACAGATATGGCTGAAAAGCTTGGTGTAATATGAAAATTAGGATACATCTTAGGTCTGCTTGTGGTGTTCACATGGTTTGATGATGTTTTCCTCTGTGTTTCCTCCACCCCTGCCATGTTTAAATAGGTTTTGGTAACAGGGTTGTGGGCATGACAACAGACCTCAACTATAGCAAAGGAATTTGTATCCTAGGAGTCATTTTTAATTACTAAAAGTAGGTCTCTGAATAAGTTTAAAAGAGAACTCTTAGGAAAGTTGACTGTGAATTACGAGTTCTTTTCAGACTTGAGACTTTTAAGATAAAAGTCTTTGTGAATACGGCCCCTGGTCAACATAGGGATCTGCTGCTAAAGATCTTCTGACAAGGACACGGAGAACACAAATTAAGCTGAAGCATTAACCTTGTCCTGTAGAAGGGATGAGATTGCATTCTGGAGCATGCATAGTCCCAGCCCCCTGGTCCATCTATCCCTGCATCTCACGTGAATGGTAGCGTATGGCTAACTGGGCCAAAGTTCTTATCCAATCCAGAAGAGAAATATGACATGCCTGAAACAGACTGCAGTGAGTTGGTTGCATCCTCCCTGGATGCTGAAATACATCCTCAAGTGTCATCACTAAAGACCATCACCTCTGTGAAGTTGAGGGCCTGGGTGGGGAAATATCTGATGACACTGGCAAGGTTACCCCTCCAGAAGGACAGGAATCCCTGCTCCTTGGGGATACGGACAACACAGTCGATGATACCCTTGTAGTGCTAGTCTGCGGTGATCTCCCAGAGGTTTGAACGGTTCTCATCTTGGAGGCCTCTAACACACCATGGCCCAGCTTATTCATGTGGCAAAGCTCTTTAAGAACCCAGTGTCCACAGGAACAGAGTACTGCCAAGGGTGGCGTCTCTGTTGTAAAGCTCTCACAGTTGAAGGACTTGAATGGGCACGGTGCAGCAGGAAGTATATGACAGAGACATACAAAGACTGACTGACAGAATGGAGGTTTCAGAAGACAGCCCTCTGAGGGCACTTGATCCTTTCATTGACGACACTGGCCTGCTGAGGGTAGGGAGGTGAATCTCAGGCAAATTTGACTGGTTGAAAAGAATCCCTTCATCATTCCTGGCCACAGCCACATCGCATCCTTGCTGATAAGACATCACCATGAGCAGGTACAGCACCAAGGCCGCCTCTTCACTGAAGAAGCATTATGGATGACAGATTTATGGGTAACTGGAACAAAAAGGAAAATAAGCAGCTGCATCTACAAATGCATCATCTGCCGCAAGATGCAGGACAACTTCCTAACTCAGAAAATGGCCAATTTGCTCACAGACCATCTCACTATGCAATCATATTCTCTGAAGTCACACGCAAGGTGGAACCTCTGATAGCAAAAGATGGGTGGTAATGTTTTCCTGCATGAACACGAGGGCTGTCCATATAGAAATAATTGAGGCTCTTGACACTTCAAGCTTCATCAATGCTTTCAGAAGATTTACATCCATTATGGGCCCTGTCAAAGAGATCAGATCAGTTAGGCACCAATTTCCCTGGGGCCTGTAAAGAACAACAAGATTCTCTCTAACATTGACTGTGAGCCAGTTGACAGATACCTGGCAGACAGGTGATGCTAGTGGACATGTAACCCACCCCACTCTTCCCTTATGGGTGGGTGCTGGGAACGGATGGTAGGCCTGGCACAGAAAATACTAGACTCCATGCTGTTACAGACACATTCAAGGCTGACCCGCAAGACCCTCACCACCCTCATGGATAAAGAAGCAGCCAACATGGATGGATGCCCTCTGACCCCTGTGTCAGCTGACCCCCCCAGACCCTGTCATAACCCCTCAGCTCTCCTCACGTATAAGATTGAAACTTTAACAGCACCAGCAGGTTCATTTGATGTGAAAGACCTGTGCAAACAGCAGTGGTGACAAGTGCAAAGCCTCACCAGTGTGTTCTGGGATAAATGGAGGAAACAGTATTTGTCCACCCTCCAAACATGCACCAAATGGCAAAGCAGCACATCAAATCTGGAGCTAGGCGGTGTGCTCCTCAGAGACTCTCAGGCCAAACGAAACTGCTGGCCACTTGGACCAGTAACTAAGGTTCGCCCCAGCAAAGACGATAAGGTGTGGTCTGTGGAAGTCAAGGTGATCAGAGAAGACGGGCCTAAACTGTTCCTGAGGCCTATTTCAGAACTAGTTCTTCTAGTTCCACCAGAGAACTCTGATAAGTGAAAGACTTTCTTGCTAGAATAGTTTGTATTCTTAATTATACAGAAATACCAGATGGGAAGTGTTGTGTTCTGCAAACATTATTCCACACGCAGTCACCCCCTAGCGGTGTGGATGTCTCATATGCTAATTGGAAAGAAAGTAATGTGCAACAGTTTCATGATCTCTCCACTCCTGCTCTTGCTTTTGTTCTGTGTACAGCATCTTTGATATGTTTCTCATAATTGCGAGTTTAATATGTTATTAAGTAATGAGCATCCTTATTTTCACACAGAGGAGTGTGCACAGTTTAATGGTTTTCCAGTTTGACAAAGTGTTAGCTACATGGAATTGTAGCCTTTGTTTACCTGTTAGCTATTTTGAATAAGCTGTAAATTTACATGAGATTACTCTGAGAGTAATGTAAGATGTAGCTCTCCTTTTGCAGTTTTACCCTTTCTAACAATGAAATGACAGTCTGAACCTATGTCTTGTTGATTGGGAAGGAGTTTAGTTGCCTGTCAATTCACACATTGTGTGACAGAGGACAGGACATATTTCTTTCAGTCCTGTTGACAAGTGCGTCATCATGCAGCTCCTCAACATTACTGCTACTTTAGCACAGTAGTAAATTCTGGAACTCTTAAGTAAACATATATAGTAAAATATGGCTATTTGCAACTTTTTTCTTTTTTTTTTGTCCTGTTACAGGTTCATTAAATACTCTACACACTTTCAAAGTGCAAAAAACTGATCTGAAATCAGAAAAAAGGTGCAAATCATACTACAAACATCTGGTGAAAGCATAAAAGAGGACATGGCACTTCATGTGGAAGTGAGAACAGAAATGTCTGGAGTGAGGAAAATAAAAATGGCATTTATTCCTCCTCTTCCACTTGAGGTTGTTTCTGCCTCTTGGAAAACCGTAACTATACATAAGGTGAATTTTATTAATCATTAATTTTAATCTTACTCTCCTTTAAGGTCACCATATGTTGATTTCCTAAAAAGATGACAATCAGCTTCACCTCCAGATACTTAAACGATCACACCCTATGCAAATATTATTTATCGTCAAAAAAACACTTTTCCAGTGTGGAAGGTTTGAATGCTTTTGAGTCGAACTGTAGTTCTGTAGTCATCAATAGCTGTGGAATAATTAAAGGCCGCGTCCAGGTTCGCCAGTAGTCCAAACAATATTTGGATTCATTTACAAATTAGTATTACTGTAACAAAAAAAAAGACTCAATAAATTAAAGTCTGGAAGAGTCTGTTGCCATGAGGGCAATCCCCTAACCTTTGCGTTTTTTCCAGTCATTGTGAGCCTGGTATTAAAATAGGTAGATGATGAAAATAATTGTTTTAACGTTTGAGATATATCAAAATCATACAAAAAAAGTGTACTTAAAACTTATTTGAATTGTTATATTTGACAGGATGTGGACCATGAGTCTGTAATAAAGCTTATCTATCTATCTACATGCAAGTTTGTCATCAAGACGGTGAGACAAGGGGAAAAAAGTATTTTACGGGGTGCTTGAGATTTGTTTGATATTATGAATATTTTGGAAGACATTTTCTAACAATTTTATTTATACTTTGTCTCAGATCAAGTATAATTTATACAAGTATTAGTGTTATGTGCATGGATTAGTTGAAATTGTATGGGTGGGACATAAAGTATCTTCGAATTCTGGGATGTCCCAATAATTATTGATAATAATGAATGAATAAATACATGAAAAGAACAACTGGTCCATTGCGTTTTAGTAGGAGTTTAGCTTTAAATTAACGTGGATAGTTTTATTTTGAGGTGCCTGTTCATGTTTAAACGTGAATATTACTGATATTGTACTCCTGGGGTGGGAGAGTGTTTCTCCACATCCACGGTCTGAGTAAACAGCTGACAGGAAACGCACCACTTTCACCGGAAAGGAGGAACAGCTTTTATTGTTGCCTGAGAGCTGCGGTAATGGCGGTGCCTCGTCGCTCTTCGCAGCAGCAACAACAGCAAAGTACGTTACAGTCTCCGCCAAGAAACAGCGCTATTTCGGGCGCTCCGCCGGCCTCTCCGCCGATGGCTTTGCTGACATCGGCCGTCGGACCCCCGGAGAATGAGAGGGAGTGTAGCGGAGGGATCGAGATGGTCGTGGCCTCCCCGGACCTGCCAGCCCCAGTCCTGGCGAGCAGCGCGAGCTCCACCACGACAACCTCCGGCGGTGGCAGCAGCGTCTCTAGCCCGGGCTCCGGAGCTGCCAGCCCCGCTGATGTTAGCAGCGGCATCGGAGGGGCGTTCAGGGAGCTGTTCGAGGCCTGTCGAAACGGAGATGTATCCCGAGTAAAAAGACTGGTCGACTCGGTCAATGTAAACGCGAAGGACATGGCTGGTCGGAAATCAACACCCCTTCATTTCGCTGCGGGTAATGATATGCTAAAGCTAAAGATACCGCAGGACTGTTTGTTTTGGAGTATTAGCCAACAAACCGTGATGAACAGCCGACTAATGCTGTTTTTTTCTCTGGCTGTTTGCTGTAATGCTAGCTAAACAAAGTTTTGATGTAATTTACACACTGATTAGGTTAAAAAAAAACATTTGTAACGTTTGAGTTGTCTTAACTTAATAGCATTGTTATGCTAACAGGCTAATTTAATGCACTCGCCGGCAGGACTCCTGCTTTTCGTGGGATTTCGCCGTACATGCGTGGCCCGGGGGCTTAGGTTCGGGTAAGGGTAAGGGTTGGCGTTAGGGGATAACCGGATTATGACGCCGAAGAACCCGCATCAAACACATCAGTGACGCTGGTCGTAGGCCCGCCCCCGAGCGAAATGCCCCAAAAAATAGGAATCCCCTCCTCCCATACCTGCCATTAACATGTAACTTAGAACCTATAGCCCATTATAAATTAAGATGGCAATGCTAAATGTATTCCCACTGCCATTTGTAGGTTTTGTATTACCAACACAAGATTGGTGAGCGTAGGTTAAGTTTATATATTGCTAGGGGGGAAAATAGGCTCTAAGCAACATAATTACACCTCACGTAGACCTCAACTTTGAGTAATGCACATTTTTAGATTATTATAAATCAACTTCATCATGTCATAACTGGTGTTTACATGCTGAATTTTACTAGTACTGCTGAGATGGCAAAAGTACTCACATTCTGTACTGAAGTAGAGGTACAGCTACTTGTGTGAAAAAATACTCGTAAAAGTAGAAGTACTGATTCAACTCCTTTACTTAAGTATAAATAAAAAAGTACAACTTCTCAATTTTAATAGAGTACAAAAGTAAAACTGCATTTTTTGCCATGAACAGAACAATACTTTTCTAACCAGGCAAAATCATGTAAAGTTTCTGTTTTCTAATGGTACTGACCAGAGTCCTGCACCGGGTCTGGTACCTGACAGGTAACCCGCAAAAACGTGCGGGACAGGTAAAAAGAAATTATGAGAATTTTTACAGGTACGGTTATGAGTAGAATTAAACAAAATGCAGGCAGGTAGTGGGCAAGGAAGTGAAAAAGTAGAACAAGATTGATGGATGAAAATTATTTGCAGAACATTTAATGATGATGATCATCTAATTTGACCGTGGTTGATCCACAGCTAGTTTGTTTTATTTTGAAGTGATCGTCACCTCTGTTTACATCCGCCCACAGATGGCATTGAGCATCACATATCAGAGATTAATTGATGGCGTATGTTTTAGCCAAAAATAAAGCCCTTAAAGTGAGTTACTATGTTGACAATGTGTTTAATCATGGGTTGGGTCACGGTACTCAGCTTTGCAGGTACGGGCAAAAAAGTTTGGAAAAAATGGACCCTGTGCAGGACTCTGGTACTGACCCTGGTCATAGCCTGTGCTCCCTTCTCTCAACCATGCTGATTTTCCCTCTGAAGCGACGTATTTTATGTACTGTCACATCTGTTTAGTTTGAAAAAGTAACAAGCCTATTCTGAGAATGTAAGGAGTATAAAGTACAGATATTTTTGCAAAAATTTAGGGAATAAAAGTAAAAAGCTGCCAGATAAATAAATACTCAAGTAAAGTACAGATACCTAAAAAATCTACTTAAGTACAGTAACAAAGTACATATACTTCGTTATGTCCCACCTCTGCTGTTATAACTACTGTATTTGTGTTCTAAACTGTAGATGTGTAGGTGATGGATGATGATGATGATGATGATAAAGTTTATTTCAAGCACAAGAAAGAACAAAATCATTAAGGTAAATGAAACAAAGACAGATTTCAACAGAGCATTCAGGAATGCAAAGAGCAACAAGTCAAGACCAAACTAAAATGCCATACAGATGTATTATCAGTGTAGTACATTAATAGCACTTCGTGGCCAGAATGGAGTAGGAAGAAGCTGCACTCATCTTTTCCCAATTTTCTGTTTGTGATTTGTTAAACTCTACTTTGACAAGTAAACACTGAAGTGAAATGCATTTTCATTTTTAGGTTTTGGAAGAAAAGATGTGGTGGAGCATCTTTTGCAGACGGGTGCCAATGTCCACGCCAGGGATGACGGAGGACTTATCCCTCTCCATAATGCCTGTTCCTTTGGCCATGCAGAGGTTGTCAGCCTCCTGTTGTGTCAAGGAGCAGACCCCAATGCCAGAGACAATTGGAACTACACACCATTACATGAAGCTGCCATCAAGGGAAAAATAGATGTGTGCATTGGTAAGGATTCCAGTGGTATTTAAGTTGCCCAGAGTGCTAGTAGATTTCAGTCAGTATAGGTTATTTAAAAATGGACAGTGTGAATGGTGTTGACAGGACCCTAAGGGTTGTTGGATTTATATCGTGGTTTTCACTTAACACCGAGCTGATTTTTATATTTAATCACCAACATGTTGTTTGGCAAAACTGAAACAAATTTTACATGTAGTCAGTACTTACTTTAAGAACACTGACATGTTCTGCCTCTCCTTTTCTCTCAGTCTTACTACAACATGGAGCTGACCCGAACATCCGCAACACCGATGGCAAATCTGCCCTCGATCTTGCCGACCCTTCAGCGAAGGCTGTTCTCACCGGTCAGTTCCACTCGGCTGTTTTTTTCCGCACATAATCTTACATAACCTTTGCAGAAGGGTCTGAGTTATGGCTGTCACTGGTATGGTCAATGGTCTCTTTTATTATCTTTTTACATTGTCTTTTTTTCATTGCATTTATTTAGTCTGTTGTGTATGTGTGTAAGTATTGTCTGTGTGAAACTATTAACTTCCTGGATAAACAAAGGATAAATAAAAAAATGAACATAAATATTACTCAGGCATTTAACCTGCATTTTAACAGTGAGTGACACATAATTATTGGACAAAGTAACAATTACTTTGTATATAGTCAACAACAGAACACATAACCAGTTGGTAAATATGTCCTTTAGAAATATACAGTGCTTAAACAATGGATGATTCACACTCCTCCACTCCAAATGGCAACAAATGTTTTGTTGTGAATTTGCTGCCTCATTTCCATGTATAAAGGCACTCTGTTCTCCTCTCTGTCACAATAATCTCTTTAAGTGGTAGAAAAAGCAAAAGTAGTGCACCAGTCCTGCTTTCCATCTTCCATAAATAGCTGCACTAATAGCATAAGTACAAAACAGTATGCTTTGATTATGGCTTCGTGAGTCATGTCTAGCTCTAATTTGCATATTTGTTTTTTGCATCCAGGTGAATACAAGAAAGATGAGCTTCTGGAAGCAGCAAGGTGAGTAAGATCTTCATCATTTTACATACAGTACTTCTTATCAGTCGAACATCCATGCACTACCTTCACATGGCAGTAAGCTTAATGGGTGTTACATAATGCTATAACATGTAGACATATCATACACAAATGTAAAAGAATGAGCATGCTCTCTCTAACAACCACAGAGAACACATGCAAATTATATACCACACAGATCCTGTATTGTTCGAAACCTCACCATCACTGTCAAAGATCATTCCGTCTTTTTGGTCTTTGTGATTCTTTGGCACATCTTTGTCATCACTGAATATATAATATCCCTGTTGAAATATCAAGGAATAGTAATTTTGTTTGGCAATACATAATGATACCTGATTTTTCAATGATATGATTATTGCAGGAGTGGAAACGAGGAGAAGCTGATGGCCCTGCTGACTCCACTAAATGTCAACTGTCATGCCAGTGATGGCCGAAAGGTAAATGAACTACTACTACCACACGCTGCAAGTACTTATACTGTATTTCATAAGGATCAGAACAATAATAACAAGAAGCCATAATGTGTAGAGGAAAACAATGTGCCGTCTGATTGCAGCTAAATTTGTTTGTGTCCTACAGATACATAAAAGATTTATGTCATTGGATTTGTGGGTGGGGGGGTTAAGTGAGATGACATTACCACTATGCCACATACTGATGATATTTTTCCCACCAATAATGCTTGTGTGACTTATTAGACCATCCTCAAAATCCATTTTCTTTGGTCACTTTTTGACTTTCTCTTCACCATTCTCATTATTCCTTTGCTGTGTGAGACTAATATTTATTTTGTGTTTCTTTTTGGTAATAGGATATTTTTGTTGTGTTTTTTCTGTATTAACCCACACTTTTCAGCACAGCAAGTTTCATTAGTGGAGTTTATATTCATTTTCTGGAAAGGTACATGGACAAAACATTCCTATATTTACAAGTCAGTGTTTTTCAGGCTGTTTTATTTGTCTCATTTGAGTTAATCAGTAGCGAAGTTGTCACCATAATCACATTTTAATACAAAAAATACTGAAGTGAAAAGATCGGAGACCTTGAAGTTTATTGAACCATGCGAGCATTCAGTCAGACTGTCAATCCAGCTTTTCTGCACAGTTTATTTCTCTACCTGATTTCTTGTAAATCTGCTTATAATTTAAGCAGTGTGTAGATTATCTAGTGTACAGTATGTTTGGTATTAATATTGTGAGTTTTCTTCTCTCATTGTGGGCGGTTGGCCTAGAAGGATAATGTACAAACAAAGACTTTTAGAGAATGCTCTTGGCACGTTACCGTCTAATGTCAGTTTTTAGCATTGCTAATTAAGATGTAGGATTGTTTTTGCATCTCATTCCTGTGTTGTGACTGGCACATTGTATTTACTGCCACTTTTTGTGTGGGTTTCATTGTTGCATTCATGTTTTGTTTTTTTTTTGGTCTACAATTGAGGCATTTCCTTTTTTATGAGACAGTAATGCTGTTTTTTTCGTAAATAACTAAAGTACTCTTGCATATTCTCAATCACCAATTACACAATGCTAACAGTCTATAATCTACCTTTTTCATATATTCCTAACTACATGTTCCTCATCAGCAGTTCAAATATGACTCGTTTCCTACCTCCTTTGTCTTATACTTGCATGAAATGAAGCCAGTGCACATTTGGCCTGAGATTTCACCATTAACAAGACTTTACTTATTCACAAAGCAACAGAGAAAGCTGGAGGATCAGAGACACTTACCCTCAGGAGGTTTGCCCTGTGTGGCCTGTTGTCACATTGACTTTGAAAGCATGTTTGATGAAGCGAGCAGCGATCCCTAACAAGGGTTTTTGTTTCATTTACTTACTGTAAGAGTGGAGACAAGAAATTCTGTGAAAAGACACTGTCATTTTGTAATTTTTGTTTCATTTTGTTTTCCGTGTGACTCTGGCAACATTTGTCGATCAGTCAACATCCCAAAAAATGCTGGTAAGTTGACCTTGATAACGGCCACTTGATTGATGCACTGTTGTGATCTTTTTGTTTTGTTTTATTCCTTTTTAATCCATCGTTTTTATTTGACCAATAAGCTGGCTGTCACTTGTTAATTGCACATCATGGACCTGGGTGTACGGGTCACTCATGTATCCCACCCTGACGCTCCTCTGTGTATGTGTGTGTGCGCGGCATGTGACTGAGTGCGTGAGTTGGGTTGGTATCATGGTGACCACTCGTCTTTATGGATTTGGAGAGGAGCTCAAAATGTCCACTGCCTGCTTTCTTCAGCGTCTGTCTTCTCCTCTGCACACTCACCCACACTTCCTCAAATTTTCAATCACTTGCTCACAAGTCAGTGTCTGATTTGGCATTCATGTGTTGATCTTTCATTTTATTTTTGATGATCACTTATGCATGCCTAAAGGCCTGCCCTCTGCATTTTGATAAGCGAATCCCAAATATGTGTCTGTGCACTTTGTGTCTACTTCACATTTCATTTTGGAACAGTTGGTATGCAGTAATGAATGGACTACATCTCACCTGTCATTCTAGTGCTATGCTACCCTTCATGGTAATGAGTTTTGGTTGACTTTTGTTTTTGGTTGATTGCTCGTATCATCACATCACTGTCTTGAGTGCTGCCTCCATGGTTCAGCTCTCAACATAGTCTGTCAGCATGGCTTCAACTGTAGCAGTTGGCCTCATGGGTTTTTTTTATTAACATCACTGCATGGAAATTCAAATGAATCAAACCCTTCTTTTCGATTGTAAGCTAGATTTCTCAGCTTCACTGAAGTTGCTGCTTTGCTGAGACTAACATTTATTTTTCCTTGGCTGAAATGAAGACATTTGATTTTATCATCTAATAGCTTGCAGAAATTAATTTGAAATCCTTAGCCTGCTTATTTTAACTAATTTGCATCTTGTTACAGTTGGGTTCATCAGCCTCCAAAAACACCATTGAATCAAACTAACATCTAATTCCTTGCTGAAAAAAAAAAACAATCATTGTGTCTGTTTATCTTATTAACAGCTTTTATCATATTTGAGTCGCACTAAGTAATGTTTGAGTCAAGTGCTGACATTCAGAGAAGTCTAATTTATTTCCACTTAAGTTACTAAGTGAATATTCTTTACTCTTAATTGAAAATGGGTGGTGTTATAATTTACCAGGCCAGGAGCTGTTATTCAGCACCCAACTGTAATTACACAGCTATTTTAAACAGAATATCCTACTTTTAACATGTGTACTAATGTTTTCTTCTCACCGTTTCACATATAATGTGAACCTAGACAGAAAATAAGAATTTTTCTGACCTTATCTAATGGAAGATAAAGTAGCTGAGAAATGAAGTTGACGTTGCTTTTTCACTCAGGTCAGACTCGGTAATGACAACAAATGAACCTTATCACTGGATTTTCCACAATTCCATTGACCTTGCATCACCATATTCATCTGCAACTCACCGAGCATAGCCTGCCGTGCCATAGCACATTGCTTCTGGCCCCTAATCAGCTGCTTGCTCTTGTGGCCGTCGAAGGCAGCAGACGTTAAAACTAGCCAATTAATTACATGTTTTAACAGTCTGTTCTCTCTTTCAGTCCACACCCCTACACCTGGCTGCCGGATACAACCGTGTCCGAATTGTTCAGCTGCTGCTTCAGCATGGTGCTGATGTGCACGCAAAGGACAAAGGGTAAGGGCACCAGGACTGCAAAATAAATGAAGACTCTGTGGAAATTTTAACCAAATTTTTATTTACAGTGTTCATGTCACTAACTTGACTGTTTTCCCTGCAGTGGCCTCGTTCCTCTTCACAATGCATGCTCTTACGGTCATTTTGAGGTCACTGAGCTTCTGCTTAAAGTAAGTAAGCCCTTTTAAAGTTTCTCATCCTATCTTGTAGCTGAATTTTTAGGATTTTTGAATACCAGAAAGTGAAACTTGCTTTAGTATTACAGGGTGTTAATGAGTCATAAAATGGTCTGATAATTGAATACTTGTACAGATCAGACTCATAAGTTCAACAAACACCAAGCCCCACTAAAAAGGTATCAGTAAATGGCTGCAGTTACCCATTATTCACATCAATTGCCAGAGTGCGACCCAACATGATGCATACCTGCAGACTAGTCACCTTTTGGTGAAATTCACCATTTTGAACTCAAGACTGGCCATCCATGTGGATCATCTCAATCCGAAAACTTTTTTATTTTTTTGGGGGGGCTGTCACGTACAGTTTTAGCCTGAGGCTATTCAATATTCAGAAAAAATTTCAAACAAAGAAGGTGTAGATTTATCAATATTAGTTAAGTAAATCAAAATATCTGCATCTGCACATCTCATATTTCTATCGAGGAAAAGTTATTTTGCGATATATACAGTTATCATTTTATCACCCAGCCCTAAACAGACCCCTTCAAGCTGTACTGAAGTTTTTCCTGACAGTCTTGCTGTTTTTTTATCATTTACTATAGTAAATTTCACTTTATTTGGATATTCAAAACTACATAGTTAATGGAGGTGAAAATAATTCTCCCATTTACTAGTCGGATTCTCTGTATCTCTCTTGCTATCTTCTCTCTCTCTCCCAGACCAGATGTGTTACATTATGGTGTTATCACTAACTCTTTTGAGTGATTATTACCCCGCCCCCCCGAAGGGGAGGTGAGGGTATTGTTTTTGGTTTGGTTGGTTTGTTGGTTTGTCAGCAACTTTACGCAAAAAACTACTGGACCAATTTCCATTAAATTTTCAGGAAAGGTGTGAAGTGGTCCAGAATAGATCCCATTAAATTTTGGTGAATGTAGATCAAAGGTCAAGGTCACCAAAAATGTGTTTTCATAATGATAAGAGATAGGGCAAATCAGGTAAAATGTTTGCGAGGGGTGGGGTTTGTTGTGCCTGGCACCACTTGTTTGATCTTACAGTGCTTGTCAAATGTTGCTTGTGGTGTAAATAAATATTTTTATGTTGCTTGAAGCAAATGTTGTATTTTCTCTTGCTTTTCTTCTCAGTGTACACCAGGACACTGAATTTCTGCGTTAAAATCACAAATTTTTTTCAGGGAGTCGGGGCAGGGCAGGGCGGGTTAGTCAGGCGGCCCCCAGGTGGCGATTTAGTTTGTCACCTTTTTCAGCCCCTCTGAGTTTGCAGGTGTGATGATTGGTCTTGCGTTGCATTCATAATGCTCTTTAGAAACTCTTAAAATGTTCCTGTGATCTCATGTAACTTCCGCAGCATGGAGCCTGTGTGAATGCCATGGACTTGTGGCAGTTCACTCCTTTACATGAGGCAGCATCTAAGAACCGAGTGGAGGTTTGTTCATTGCTGCTGAGCCACGGGGCAGATCCCACACTGCTGAACTGTCACAGCAAGAGTGCCGTGGATATGGCCCCTACCCCAGAGCTTAAAGAGAGGCTCACGTGTAAGTTTCACGTCTGTGTTCAATCTTTGTTTCTTCAGAATCCACCAGTGAACTGCTCACATTGCCTTAAAACTCAGTGGCTGCTGCATGTTTACATTCTCTTTTTTCTGTCTAGATGAGTTCAAAGGTCACTCACTGCTGCAGGCGGCTAGGGAGGCAGACATGGCCAAAGTAAAGAAGACCCTGGCACTGGAGATCATCAGTTTCAAGCATCCACAGACCAATGAGACTGCTCTGGTCAGAACCAAGTCTAAATTTATCAGAATCAGTTAGTTGAAAGGGATCTTATCAAAGCTGCTTTGTAGTATTAATGCTGACTGACATTTGTTCAAGGTTCGCTGACCTTTTATTGATTATGCCTCCACTAAATTTAAAGCCACTGTGTGTTTTAGCATTGTGCTGTGGCCTCCCCTCACCCGAAGAGGAAGCAGGTGACCGAGCTACTGCTGCGTAAAGGTGCCAATATCAATGAGAAAAATAAAGAGTAAGTGCACCACTTATACTTGTCAACATCTTGCATTAATTTAAGACATTTATACAGAGAGCTGATACCTCTCATATGCTCTGTTTCTTGCAGCTTTATGACTCCCTTGCACGTCGCTGCTGAGAGAGCTCACAATGATATCCTTGAGGTTCTACAGAAACATGGAGCAAAGGTATGTTTTGCTAGCCTTTTTCATGTTCTGCTGCAAATTTGTTGAAATAGTTTTACAATCTCAGAGGGTTGAAAGAACCATTTGTAGTAGTAACCTTTAATCCCTTCTCTTTTCCATCCACAGGTGAATGCTGTGGACACACTAGGTCAAACAGCCCTTCACAGAGCCGCGCTGGCCGGTCACATTCAGACCTGCAAGCTGCTGCTGAGCTACGGGGCCGACCCTTCCATTGTGTCTCTGCAGGGTTTTACTGCCGCCCAAATGGGCAATGAAGCTGTACAACAAATACTCAATGGTAACCACTCTTTAAATTAGTTTACATTTTTCATAGCTTCAGAAGGAAAATGCATGTAATCCATATTGGACTTCTTTTCCCAAAAGAGTAAATCACTGGTCAGTGTTAAGATAGATTAATGAGAATTCACATTTAGATTTTATTTTTGATAACAATGTATTAAACCGCGCACAAATCAATACTCAGACCAAATCTTAAACATAGAAACACACAGAGGATACATATAACAACAATATAATAACAATTTTAATAGTTTTTATTGTTCTCTGGATGTCCCTTTCATTAAAGCATACGGAATTGCATTTGTGTGTTAGATGCACTTAATAAATAAACTTGCCTTGCCTAGTAATGCTGTTTTAATTGGTTTTGAATTTCCTTTTTGTTTTCTAGAAAATGTCCCCACACGAAACTCTGATGTGGACTACAGGTTTCTCGAGGCTGCCAAAGCGGGGGATCTGGATACAGTGCAAGTATGTTATGGATCCTGTCGTCATCTCACTTATGGTGATAACATTGTTGATCAATCAGTGTAATTTAAACAGCTCAGTTGAGTAAGCTTTATATTGTCCTGTTGTGGCTCTGCAGCAACTGTGCACGCCTCAGAATGTAAACTGCCGTGACTTGGAGGGCCGCCACTCCACTCCTCTTCACTTTGCGGCTGGTTACAACCGAGTGGCTGTAGTTGAGTACCTGCTTCATCATGGAGCTGATGTCCATGCCAAAGACAAGGGGTGAGTACTCAGGATTGTGCAGTTTAACTTAATAAATAAAATTATATATACAAATTTACCTGGAACTACTCAAAACAGGAGTAAACAGTTTCATTTTTGTTTGTTTTATCGAAATAGCCAACACAGTTTTACACTGTGTGAAGAAAACAAAATGGCTACAGCATTTTCATGTCTGTTTTTCCTCTTCCAGTGGTCTGGTTCCCCTTCATAATGCATGTTCCTACGGTCACTATGAGGTGGCTGAGCTGCTAGTCAGACATGGAGCATCAGTCAATGTAGCTGATCTGTGGAAGTTCACCCCACTTCATGAGGCAGCAGCCAAAGGCAAATATGAGATCTGCAAACTATTACTCAAAGTAAGGATCCATCACAACCTTTTAATTTCTAATTGACACCACACGCACACATCTACTAATGAGAATTATGTGAGAAAATGAGCCACATGAAAGATAAATGCATAAGAAAGCAGAGCATAGCATCCTAATACACACAATGTAGTTTAAAACTGTTTGCGTAGAATTTATTTGGTAGCACTCAGCATTGCTTGTGATATGAACAAACCTCTTGTGTTCAGCATGGTGCAGATCCTTCCAAAAAGAACCGTGATGGTAACATGCCATTGGACATGGTGAAAGATGGAGATACAGACATCCAGGACCTGCTGAGGGGTGACGCTGCCCTGCTGGACGCTGCCAAGAAAGGATGTCTGGCCCGAGTTCAGAAACTCTGCTCACCGGAGAACATAAACTGCAGAGATACTCAAGGACGCAACTCCACACCACTGCACCTCGCAGGTAATCAACACTGGCTGTGTTGACATGTTTCTGATTCAAATACAGACTTGAGCCTGATTGTAGACTGGAAAATGAAAGTTTGTATTGTAGTGTGTGCATATATTCTCATCTCATTCCTCTGAATATTCTTCAGCTGGCTACAACAACCTTGAGGTGGCAGAGTATCTGCTGGAGCATGGAGCTGATGTCAATGCCCAGGACAAAGGAGGCCTTATCCCCCTCCATAATGCTGCTTCATATGGGGTGAGTGTCAACAACAAACACACTTATCAAATACCTTGCAGAAAATTTACTTCCTAAAGCCATACTAATGCCACATTGAATGTTATGGTATTGCACATATATTCACCATTAATGATTTACTGATGCGCTTTAACAATGCATTGGCTCTTAATTAGTTGTTCTAAAACATAGTCAAGGCTCATTCTGATTTAGCTTTATTCCTGGCACTTATTGAAAGGAAACTGTTAATTAATGGCCTATTACTTGAGATATATTAGATATATAGGAATTGCATTACTAAGGAGCCAATATACATGAAAAAAATTATGATTGCAAGCCAGCTTTGTGTGGCTGTTTAACACTGAAGAAATTTACCGTCATAAAAGTAAATGGTATTACCAAGCCCAGATTTCTCTTTTGCTTGCTCCCATAATCAATTTTCTTTAAAACTTGATTTAGTTACTAAATATTAACATACAGCAGTAAGAATTAAAATAACTGGTTTGCCTTCTGCTGCCTCTGTTCCTCACAGCATGTGGACATCGCAGCTCTACTGATCAAGTACAACACATGTGTGAATGCTACAGACAAATGGGCTTTCACACCGCTGCATGAGGCAGCACAGAAAGGTCGTACCCAGCTCTGTGCGCTGCTGTTGGCTCATGGAGCCGACCCCACCATGAAGAACCAAGAGGGCCAGACTGCCCTGGACCTGGCCACAGTAAGACATCAACAACTTAGAAACTACTGTGCAAACTTGTTTTTTAGACCTGGAAAAGTCCTTATATGTTCCTTTTCCATCCCTGCAGGCTGATGACATCAGAGCTCTGCTGATGGACGCTATGCCTCCAGACGCCTTGCCCAGCTGCTTTAAACCCCAGGCCACAGTGGTCAGCGCCTCAGTCATTTCTCCTGCCTCCACACCATCCTGTCTATCAGCCGCCAGCAGCATAGACAACCTGGCTGGACCGCTTGCTGAGCTGGCTGCTGCTGCTGCCTCCGGGGCATCCGGAGTTGCAGATGGAGCCACAGGTGCTGAACGCAAGGAGGGAGAGAGTACGTCTTTTTAATTCATTACATTGTGCTCTTTTGGTCTGCAAAAGTAGTCACAAATGTCATCATTTGACTGTTTGTGTTAATTTCATAGTGGCGATGCTGGACATGAACATAAGTCAGTTCCTGAAGAGCCTGGGTCTGGAGCACCTCAGAGATATCTTTGAAAGAGAGCAGGTGAGTAATGGAGAAATTCTAAATGCATGATACCTGAATGCACAACAGGTTCAGTGACTTCTTTCACAGAAGTATTAACATCTGTA
Organism: Apogon hyalosoma; assembly: GCA_037367295.1. NCBI lineage: Eukaryota > Metazoa > Chordata > Actinopteri > Kurtiformes > Apogonidae > Apogon > Apogon hyalosoma. Next base: position 20,703,055 of record JAPQRP010000030.1, read on the forward strand.
ATTCAGTAGATTTCTCTGTTGTTTTAAATAAAATAAAGAATAGTTCTGTACATCAGCAGCAGAAGTTTATTTTATTGTTCAAGATAAGTGGTTTTTTTTTAATACCTTTCTGTGTTACTCTTTTCCAGATCACCCTGGATGTGCTGGCTGACATGGGCCATGAGGAGCTGAAAGAGATTGGGATTAATGCCTATGGTCACAGACACAAGCTTATCAAGGGTGTTGAGAGGCTGCTGGGAGGCCAGCAAGGTGAGGAGGCTTGTTTTTTTGTGTTTGAGTAACAGCAGCACAATATGTTCTCTGCAAACTTATTTTTTATACTATGACTCAGTGGTCTGTCATTAATCTCATATATTGTGGCATATTCTGTATTTTGCAGGTGCTAACCCATATCTGACATTCCACTGTGCCAACCAGGGCACCATCCTCATAGACCTTGCCCCAGATGATAAGGAATATCAGTCTGTAGAAGAAGAGGTGAGTGACTCAACTCTACAAATCTGCATGGGGTGAATCTATCCTCTCCATCAGAGGCTTTCAAAGGTCAGGGGGTTATATGGTTAAAGCTTAAATGCTAGTGACTGATATAAGGGGTTAATATCCTGAAATAAGAATTTCAAACTATCACAAGCCATTAGAACTTGTAGAACACATAGTCCAAGTTTAGGGTGAAAGAAGCTGCTTAAAGCAAGCAGATTACACTGGTCAGGCCACACAGACTACAGCTGCTCAGCAAGGCAGTACACTGAAAGGGCAACGTGCTACAATGGTTTACAGGCTGCTTTCCCCTGCAATTACATTCAACACAGTAGACAGTTTGATTTTTACATGTTTTTTTTTTAAATTTGCAGGATTACCTATTGAATATTTATTCTAGCTTTATTACCCTTTCTCATGTATATCCTGTCATGTACATCCTGACTAAAGGCATTTTTTAATAATTGAACTAATGAACCTAATTCATACATTCCTCCCTGTTAGGGTTCAGCCCTTGGTTAATAATGGAGAAATGACAGTGAATGGTTGGTAATTGTTTGTCGAACCTAACACTGTATGATTATGAACTGTATATAAGATGTTTGTTTGTTTTTGTGTCCCTCAGATGCAGAGTACAATCAGAGAGCACAGGGATGGCGGTAATGCAGGCGGTGTGTTCAGCAGATACAATATTATCAAGGTTAGAACCAGATATTTCAGTTGACACTGTTGCCTTTATAATTAGGTATCAGTGACAGTAAAATTCATTATGTGTCCATCATGTCACGGACAGATCCAGAAAGTGGTAAACAAGAAGCTGAGGGAACGTTACACGCACCGACAGAAAGAGATCGCAGATGAAAACCACAACCACCACAACGAACGCATGCTGTTCCATGGTAACCATAGAGCGACAGATTAATCCCTTTGTTTTCTTACACTAGCATCTTTCTTCATAAGAGGATCTATCATGTGCAGAGTTTTTGTTATTGTAAACTATATGTTAAAGAGATGCTCTATCAGTTTATTGTATCTGGTTGAAATCAGGCAACAAAATCTCTTGCTTTTCTTAATCATTCATTTTCACATGCTTCAGGTTCCCCGTTCATTAACGCCATCATCCACAAAGGCTTTGATGAGCGTCATGCATACATAGGAGGGATGTTTGGAGCAGGAATCTACTTTGCAGAAAATTCATCAAAGAGCAATCAGTACGTCTACGGAATCGGGGGAGGCACAGGCTGCCCAACACACAAAGACAGATCCTGCTATCTGTGCCACAGGTAAGCTCAGCTTTAGATCGTAACTCTGCAGAGTGGACTATACTGTCAGTCTTTTCCCAAGTATTTTGGTAAGATCACAGTCTGTATCTGACCTGTCTCTTTAATCCTAACTCGCAGGCAGATGCTGTTCTGCCGAGTGACCCTGGGGAAATCCTTCCTACAGTTTAGTGCCATGAAGATGGCCCACGCGCCCCCAGGACACCATTCAGTCATTGGGCGACCCAGCGTTAATGGCCTGGCCTATGCTGAGTATGTCATCTACAGAGGGGAGCAGGTAAGAAAAGCATTTAAACAGATATGTTACACACATTTTTTTTACACTGTATCAGGGTTTCTGCAGGTTCTTAAGTTTAAAGTCCATTCTGAATTGTAGGCTTTAAACTGTCATTTAAAAGGATTTTGTAAGCTCTTAAAAATCGCTTGGATGAAGGTAATATTACTTTCATGTTGCCGCGTTAATGGGTAATATCATAGTTCCTCCATTTACTGATTACATACAGTCTAAGGCATCAATCACATGGAAAGTCTAAAAACTAAAATTGGCCAAATTTTGTTCTATATTCACATCTGAAATATCACAAACCACTGGCCCTTTGTTCTTTTTTGTTATTATGGATATGAAATTGGTCTTGGGTTGCATTATAATCATTTGTCTGAGGTTTTAATGTGTTGAACCCAGCCAGAACCCTGAATATATGCTCATAAAAATAAGAAAGAGCTTCATTGTGATGTCTCTTTAACCTTGCTACGTTTGTGTTTCAGGCCTACCCAGAGTACCTCATTACCTACCAGATCCTTAAACCGGAGAGTGCAGCCCAGTCTGCTGCAGGAGCTGAGCAGAAGTCGTAGTTACTTTGTCAAACACTCACACAAGGACTCAGTGCTCGTTATTTTCTCCCTTGTATTGCAAATGCCGAAGAACCTTTTATTTCCAACACTTTCAGTGTCCTGTCTAGTAGAATCCGTGGTGACCAGTGCTTCAGGAGCAAATATGGTGTATAATCTACTCTCCTGCTCGTGGTGATGACACGTCCGTTTCACCCTTTTTTGCATCGGCTGCATGTTAATTAAAAAAAAAAAAAAAGCATGTGTGGCCCAATAGATTGCGTGGGTTAGTTCTTTCAGTTTCCCCTCCCTGCCTCCTCAGCAATCAGGAGGGTGCTTGTAGAGACTTTGAAGTATGAACATTAACAGTTTGTCACTCATGTCACCTCATGCCTTGTGACTGTAGAGAATCACCAACCCTTCTTACCACACACAATGTCTCACTGTTAGAACTGAAACCTGTGGTCTTCTACTACTACTACTACTACTGCCCCACCGTATCCGGGTCCATCCGTTAGAGAATGGCGTCTGGTAACTGTGATTTTAATGAGAAACTATTAACACTACCCAACAAGCAACTGTGCATTTGCTATGCTGTAATTCTGACTTCTTTCCGAGCATTTGTATGAGATCACCTGAACAACACTACGAAGTGGTTTGATTCATGGCTGGACACACTCGACTCAGAAAGGGCTCTGTCAAATCAGAAGTTGAGAAGGAAGAAGACGTGTGTGCTCAGTAACAAAGCTTATAAGGCATCATAACTACACAAGATAATGCTACAAGTGTGAATGCTGTACATTAAAAGCATTATGTATGACTTTGCTTCACAGTTGGTAAATGTTCCATATGATGAAATGTGCTTGTAATGCCTTACAAGTTAACACCCGGTAACCAGTGAACTTACCTAAGCACCCTTCTGTCGCCATGGTCTTACTCACAGACATGCCATGCATAAGGATTTGCACTTTTACATAGAAACCTATTTAAGTTATTTTGAATTAAATTACAAAATTTGCGGGAAAAAAAATATTTGTACAGGTTGTGTAAATGGTTGTGTATAACTGTTGCTGTTTAACAGTAATCTTTAAGTTCAACTGTAAATGACATCTGAATTTTCTTTCATGCCTTCTTGATTCTCCCCAACTTTTTTTTTTTTAAAAATAAATGTCCCATTAACAGCTACTTGTCGGTTTTGTTTATTTGGAAATTGGGTGATAATTCTCTCAGCCTCACCATTTTTATAGAGTTTTGTCAAGTATGAGACACTGCAATTACAACTGTGGAAAACAGTTGTGGTTAAGGTCTGGAAATTTGGAGTGATTTCACATTTTGCAAAGCTACATAGCTGAATACATGTAGTTGCATGAGCAAAAGTGTAATAAATGTAACTGTTGAATTAACCAAAGCTAAAATAAAATGTGTACCTCTTAAACTTTCATCAAATGGCTAAATACCATGAAATTACACTTTTAGATGAGTTGTCATTGTCTATATATTTAATGACCCTTTAAAATGCCTTGCATCCTAATCCATACATCACATCTGGAATTACAATCCGTTTTTCTTGCACTGAAAGCTGGTTTTCATTATAGCAACAAAATTAACATTTATCAATATTTTATTAGGATTTGGATCAGTGTTAAGAAAATCTGCAATACCTTAATTGTGCTAGTTTTGCTATAAATTGTCTTATAAACAATTAGTGTCTTTTCTAACCTACAGTTGGTTTACGATAATACATAGCCATAGTTGTCACATTGTCATATTATTTATTAGCTTTAGTCGCATCGTTTCGCAAAAAAAATTATTGAAAACATGTTACTCATAAAATGCCTTTGTTTCCATAGAAGACTACAACATTGTCGCATATATATGACGTCACGACACTGCTGACTTACTGCAGGACGTGGTTTTAGTACAAATGACTGTACTTGGTGTTTTCATCTGTTTATAAGATTTTGTTTCCAAAATGTTGGAGGCTTTATTTTACTCTGACAGTATGCGCACCTGTTGTGTTTAGCCTGGATGTTTTGAGTTCACATTTTACAGGTTTTATATCAACGCGACTCGACAGTCGTGATGCTTAGTCATGAGGTGGAAAACTTTTGTGTGTGTATTATTGTTGCACCTTTGCGACATAGTGGACACTTCATATGTGATCACAGTGGACGTGGGAAGACCAGTTGGAGAACTTAAACATTTCTGGAGAAGTACCGGTTTCTGGTAAGAACAAACATTTTGGCAAACAAAAAACATTGTTGGACTGTAAATAGTGGGTGTGAATAATGTCAGGAAGTTGAGAGTTTATTAGAATATAAAGCACATTGTATGTGTATCTTTACTTAGAAACATATTAGAGTCTGCGTGATTTTTACACAAGGAGTTCAGCGGTATTATACCACTGGAATATTTTGAACAAAAATTATACACATTTAAAATGTACGTTTTTTCAGTGAATACTTGCATTGTGCAGGGTGTCTTCAGGACCTTCAAATATCTTAAATTCACTTTTATAGATGTTAGTCTTTCACCCTCCTAGACCGTGTCTTTCTGTGCAGCCGTCTATATTTCTACCACTGACTTTTTACTTTATAGTTGCAAAATGCAATCTAACCTAACTCACTCTAATAACCAAATTCCAACATAAAATCAACCTTTATATTTAGCTGCAATCCTTGAAGAAGTAAAAAGATGATTCAGACTTACATTTGGTTAAAATTATCTGTATAAGGTCCTTGAAAGTGTCAGACTTAAACGTCTGATTTATATTTTCTCAGAACACAACAAAATGTAGTTGGGTCCCTCTGCCAAATCACAGCTCTTGCCAAATGCTTACTGTGCATCCATACCATTGTCTTGTGCCGCTAAATAACAGTGTTTTTGAGAGCAGATTCTTTATTCATGTCCAGCCCTCCTCTCCCTCACACTGAGGCTGACCAGTTTGACCTGAGCACTGACCAGCAGCTCAACCTGGCCTATGTGGGCTCTGTCCCCCATGGAGGGATTCAGCAAGTCAGGATACACTGGATGCTGGAGCTGGTCACTGCACAGTAAGTGAACAGAATGAGCATCACACAAGTAAAATGGCATGAACCAAGGTTAGTTATGTTAAAATAATATGCTCAGGTTTTTGATTGCTTTTGTGGGTTGTTTTTTTTTTTTTTTTTTTTTTTTTTTTATAGCTAATTTTTAGTGTTTACTTTGAGATAATTGAACTGTCTGGGTCTGTTTGTTGTAGAGACATTGGAGGAGAACCTCAATATAACTTCACTAAACTGGACCAGCTGATAGATCTACTGTGGATTAATGGACTTCGACCAGGTGTATATTTCTGACTTCCATGTTGTGCTGTATTAATCCTTAAAGTATTACACCAGTTTTCATGTTTTCACCTGATTTCAGTCTAAATCTTTTCATAAATTCACATCGGGCATCTTTTCATAGCTCCTTCTAAGTGTTTGTGCTCCCCACCAGTCACTCTATATACTTAAAGTGTCATTATTCCTGCGCTTGTTGCTGTCAGGTTTCGAACTGATGGGGAGTGTGTCTAACTACTTCACTGACCTGGAGGATAAATCACAGGTGATCAAGTGGAGGAACCTAGTTTATCTCATAGCCAAGCGCTACATTGGTGAGTAACCTGTGGATGATAAAAAGCTTTGGTCAGATGATTTAACTGAGTGGGTTACAGGTCAGAAGTCGAAACAATACCAAAAAGGTAATTTTGGAAAGAGAAAAGTGTATCTTGTTTGACTTTGTGTGTGTTTTCATTCCTGTTGCTCAGAATTCATGTTGTTCACTATCACCCTAATCCCAGTCCTGTCTGTATTATTTGTGAATTGCAGATAGATATGGTTTAGGAAGTGTTTCTCAGTGGAACTTTGAAACATGGAATGAGCCCAACAATCATGACTTCGATAACGTCACTATGTCAATTCAAGGTAAGCCCAAGTTTGCCTGTATGTCGTATCTGTCTGGAGTTTTTGAGCAGTGTGTCATTTAAAAGTATTTTATACTGTGAGTTTTTGTTGATAATCCTAAAAAATGCATTGGTGGACTAGTTCAGACAGTCTCATGTAACGCTTCAGGTTTTCTGAACTACTATGATGCCTGTTCGGAGGGTCTGCGTGCTGCCAGCCATCTCCTCAGGTTTGGGGGTCCAGGAGACTCCTGTCATTCCCCTCCTCATTCTCCATACTGCTGGGCCATGCTGCAGCACTGCTACAATGGCACCAACTACTTCACTGGAGAAAAGGGGGTCAGAATCAACTACATCGCCCTGCACAAAAAGGTACAATTTTCCATTCTGAGATCACGTAAAAAGTTAATGTGATCATTTTTATAG
>JAPQRP010000030.1:20710087-20745613 GCA_037367295.1 Apogon hyalosoma
TGTACCCCGCCTTCGCCCTTAAGTAGTTGGGATAGGCTCCAGCGACCCTAGTGAGGATAAAGCGGGCTCAGAAAATGGATGGATTTTTATAGATGGTTAATGATGAGAAACGTCTTTATGTTGTTGTCATTTAGGGAGGAGGGTACTCTTTTCCCATCCTCGAGCAGGAAATCCAGACAATGGCGGAGATCCATGAGCGTTTCCCCTTGTTCCGAAGCCTGCCTGTTTACAACGATGAGGCTGACCCACTGGTGGGCTGGTCCAGGCCACAGGAGTGGAGGGCTGATGTGACCTATGCTGCCATGGTGGTCAAGGTGAGGTTCAGAGAGAGACAAAACAAAACAAATTATATAGGTACAGTCGAGTTTTTGGTTTCCGACTTCTTGTTAGAGGCTGCAGGAGGGTTTATCATAGCCAGCAAGACTAGTTAAAACAAAGAACAAAGCTTGAGCCTGCTTAATAGAAAGATGAGGAAGAGAAATCACAGCCTCTGTACTGAAACACATAGCATCAGTCATGTTTGGATAGAAATCTAGGCTCACCAATCCAGAAGCAACACAGGTAGAGAGATGATGTCATCTGCAAATGTTATTTTGTACAAATTTAGTTAGTACAATTTATTTATATATAGCACTTATCACAGAGAAACCTCACAAAATGCTTTACAGATTAAAAGACATAAGACACACAAAAGAGTACAAAGTGCAGAAGCATAAAATATGAAATTCTAAAATACCCAATAAAATCAAGGAATACCCATAAAGGCAATAGAATAAAGGTGCGTCTTAAGATGCCTCTTAAAAATGTCCACTGAGGCTGCTGCTCGTAGCTTATTTTGCTTGAAATTTGTGTTGTGGTGCCTTATTAGCCAGTGGAAAAGTAAACTGAGTTATAGAGGGTTCAGAAGTTGAACCAGTGCTGAACCTGAACTATCAACAGATTCACAGAAACAGGAAACAGAAAAAGAACAGTGGAGAGTATTGTCATATTCAAACACTTAATGGTTATTTGCATCTGCCCCTCTGTTGTGATGTATTGTGAAGTAGTATGTACTTGGTAATGTGCCCACCTGCCTGTTAAATAAACTATAACTCATCCTCTGTCTTTCTCAGGTCATCAACCAACACCAGGACCTGGTTTTGGCAGACCCGAACAGCACCATCAACTACACCCTGCTGAGCAACGATAACGCCTTCCTCAGCTACCATCCTCACCAGTTCACCCAGCGCACACTGACCGCTCGCTTCCAGGTCAATAACACCCAACCGCCTCATGTTCAGCTGATCAGGAAACCCGTTCTCATTGTCATGGGCCTGTTGGCTTTTCTAGGTAATTGTTTCTTTATAGCTCACATCATCAGTCCATTCTCATATAGTCCCTTGTACAGGCCATGGAGATGCTGTGTGTGAATACTGTAATGCTTCCTCCGCCGTATGCTTTTTCTACCTTGAGGAGAGACCCAGGTCCTGGCTCAGGTTATGAACTCAGCAGGAACCACCAACAGCACCATGGGAGTTCTCGCCAGCAGCCACAAGCCTTTCATACCTGGTACCTCAGACAGCTGGCAGGCAGTGGTGCTGGTCTACAACAGTGATGACAACAAGACCTCCACAGATACTGATGATGTCACTGTCTCACTGAGAGGACTGCCTGAAGTAAATGGTGGGTTGTGTAATCCAGGAGTATTTCAGTCGGTTTAGTGTCATTTTGATTTCAGACCAGTATAATCTGTCTCTTTCAGGTCTTGTGTATGTCACATATTATATGGACAATAACTCCACCAACCCATATCGGCTATGGCAAAACATGGGCAGCCCTGATTACCCCACACCTGAACAGTTCAGACACCTTCGGAGTGTGCAGGTAGTGCATACATGACACCGCTTTCTTTAAAATACATGCATATGCAGATATATTGTACCTAAAAGACAAAAATGCATTCTCTGTTAAAGCAAAGCTGCACTAGAATGAAACTCCATCCCAACTACTATTAGAGAATGGATTCTTATTATATTATTTATTTTTTTATTTTATTTTATTTTTTTATTTATTCATTTCAGGCAGTTACATTCATCAGCACACACATAAATGAATGCACAGTTCATCATTTTTCAAATAAGGATTACAATATAATATTCTTATCTTATGAATTACTCAATTTATTTTAAGCACATTTAAAGAATTGGTTTATCAATATTCACCTCTGTCAGCACAAAAACTTCTTTGTACTTTATTTCTTCTCAGTCTTTTGATGTCTCAGTATCTTTCTGTTGCAGTCTGTCCTCATATGTCTGTATGCAGTGCATGTAGTGGTTATAGTAGCATTTCTCTTTTGTTTTTTTCACTCCTGCAGCTTTAAATAGTACATATGTAAGTAGCACATAATGTAGCGTAGGGGTATTTTAAATAATATTTTTATTGACACAGTATTTTTTTTATTGCTAATGCATGATTATAAAGGATCAACATAATTGTAAATTGAATTACATAATTTTAAAGTAATTATGAGGTACATAGATATACCAGGAATTCAATTTGTCCGTCCAACTGACATTTTTGTTCCCCCAATTTCTCGGACACTATTCACCCGATTCTTTTCAAATTTGACACGTTTTTTACATGTGCCTTTTTTCTCAATTTTTGCATTTTGTTTTACAATTTAAAAAAAAAACTTTTTTAAAAAGATTGAAAGTTGACACTTGACGTTAACCCCTGGGTAGGCAAGGTATCAGTGAGTAGGAGGGGCCCATTCACGGGAATGAGTAAGCTCCACTTACTTTTTCACTTGTTCTGTATTTTTTCTTTAGGGTGACTAACACTGGCACATACAGCAATATTAACATATGTGCTCTGTCCCTGTCTAATAAACCAATAAATAAATCAAAAATAAATTACACTGTCACCCTTATATTGCCCATAAAAACTCAGTGCTGCTTTTGTGGCAGTTCCCAAATGAATTTTTCTCTATTTGTGACCTTTCTCAAGTGATTTATCACCATTTATTCTAACATTGTGCTCTGTATTTTGCATTTTTAAGTGAAAATCAGGAATTTTCCCATATTTAATGTTCTGATTATGTAGATGTTCATTAAAGCTCAGATTAAAGTTAAGGTTTATTGTATCTAAAACAGAGAAAAATATATTTTTTCTGCAAAATATATTGTTAACTGAACATAAACCAAGTGTCTCCGTCCACTGTCATTGATCCAACTTCATGGGTTTTACTGGAGAATCAATGTTGTAGAAGATGATGGTGTTTCCACGTTCACTGCGAAGCCTCTGAACGTCCAAATGGGTCATATGTGATGACCATGAAAAGATGACAAACTGCATTTTACACCAATTATTTTCATAGGATTAGTGGATTAGCACATATTAAACATTTTATATCGGTGAATGATTTTTGTCGCTGTTGGGTGTTTGGGTCTTTAAAAAGTGGTGACTATATTCGCCTTCACCTGCTTTTAATAGTCTAGTATTTCTTTGTTGCAGGAGCCTCATGTTGGTGGACCCTGGCCTGTTCCTGCAGGAGACACTTTGACTCTTAAGGCCAAATTATCCATCCCATCTGTCCTCCTCATCCATGTTTGTGCCCAGCCCAAAGCTGTTCCAGACCAGGTTTGTATGACCATAAAGAAACATCAGGCTAAAATGACCATGTTCTAAACGCTTACTTTTTATCCATATCTCCGAGCTAATGTCTGTTTCCTTAATATTTAAATAAGAGCCTGTTTTTAGGGTTAGGACAACATGTAGTTTTGAAGAAATGTATGTGTGGACTCAATCTTCTTGAAAACATTAGTATACTGCTGCAGTTGTTATATTTATTTAATATATCTGTGTTTACCCTTTTAATAGGTAAATGGTTTACGCTTCATCCGAATCACCAAATCTCAAGTCCTGGTTATCTGGTCCGACCACTGTGTTGATTCTAAGTAGGTCCACATCATTGTAGTTTATTTCTCTGCGTGTTGTTTTCTGTGGATGAGCTTTTAAAGCAGTAAAGGTACATACAGACTTTATTTAAAACAGTGCCAATCTATTTATGTGCAACATCACAGGCTGTCAAGTCTTGATAACACTGTGCTATAAATAAATATTGCATGATCATGACAGAAATATAATTTATTGTTATATTATGTTTGTATTTGCAGATGCATCAAGACATTTGAAGTCGAATTCTCCGCAGACCTCAAGAAATTCAGGAGAATCAATATCCAAGACACTATTTTTACTTCATATGTTTATTCTCCTGGTAAGAATCCTAAAATACAATAAGTCCCTGAATTTTCTGTGAAACATATTTTGACCTTAGGTTTATTGTTGTGTCTGTTTGTTTTGCAGTTGATCAGGAAGTCACTGGGCTTTACAGAGTTCGAGCTGTGGATTATTGGGGAAGACCTGGACCATATTCACTGTCTGAGAGGTATTCAGAGGAGCACAGTTAACACAAGACCTGGCTTTTAGCATTGATATTTCCTTGTTGAATTGTACAGTGTAAATAATAATAATGTAAGTATATATTTTTATGGGTGGACTGAAAATATTAGTCTGGATTGGATTAGTGATCAGCTCCTCAGTCTGTAATTTACCCTCAGTTTACTCTTAGGGCCTGATTTACTAAAGGTTTGCACGTGTAAAAACATGCGCAAACTTGACTGCGCACGCAAAAACACCCTACGGCTTATCTACGAACAAGACGCACTGAGGATTGCGTCTCTCAAATGGGCTAAATAGCTCACGGAACCCATTTAGCATGTTTGCCTTGATGAATATGCAGTTATGGGCGTTTCTGCCAGAACGCGTAAAATTATTGGGAAGAGTAGATGCAAATGTTTATTTAGCACGCACAGTGTGATTTACCAAACCTGAAACTCATTGCGGTGGCTGATTTTGCATCTATATTTAGCACATCTGAAAGGCAGGTTTTAACTGGCACAGCTTCGTGCAAAACTGGCTGCAGTTGTTGTGGCGAGGAGGCGATATATGCCCAACCAAAGGAAACGCAGAGAACCAATCTGTTCTAATTACATCAACATTTTTGGAATACGGAATAATAAAAATAAATAAAAATGGAGACGTATGCACCCCATCTCTCTCTCTGTCGCTCTCTCTCTCTCTCTCTGTCTCTGTCTCTCTCTCTGTCTGTCTGTCTCTTGCAGTGGACACAGAACAGGACGGGTTCTAGCGCACACACACACATAGTTCTGTCCACGGTGTTATGACTGGACTCCTGAATCTTCTATATAAGCACTGATGCAGAGGGTTTTCTCTCATACCCACGGGCTTAAAAGTTTTCATTCACCATACAGAGCGACATACAGAGAGAAGCTATTTATTTCACTAATAACACACTTCACCACTGATAAACAACAGAGAATTACCTATCCACCCCTCTGTGTGGAAAAAGAGCAACTTCATATTCATGAGTGCTGCCGTATCCCAAAGCAGTTTTTATTACAGTGTACTGTCTCCATGACGACAACCAGTAGCACATGCAAAATCTACATTTAAATAGGGCGGTCTCCAAGACTTTGCGCCTGTTGTCATTTGCGCAGGCAATCTTAGTTGATCACCAGTGACATGCAAATCAATAGCACACACATTTTTTAGCGTGAGTAAGCACATTTGCAATCTTAGTAAACCAGGCCCTTAATCTTCTGATTTAAAAGTTTTATATTTTGTTTTATTAAAAAGTTATCATTAAGTATTTCTAAGAGAGATTTCTAAGATCACCCAGTCATCTGAACAATGACAAAGACAACAGCAAGTTTCTTTACAAAATTTATTGTCACCAATATCACAGTAGTATCTCTTAACAGTGCAGATGTTACCCATCAGATTGACAGTACAGTACAGTTGGTTGTATCTTCACTCTCACCCACAGTAACAGGTTTCATTAGTTTAGGCTTTGGGGAATATATTTGCATTTTGGCAGGGTTACTTATTTTTCCATGGGAAGTTGAGTTGGATTTATTCAATAATTCTCTCGTCCGTCTCTGGGACACAGCAAATAATAAACTTGAACATAACAGGATTATTGTGCTATTTGTGTCTTTGAGAGGAGCTTCACGCACATGCAGGGCAGGATGATCAATGCTGTGTATCAAACTCCAGCTTGACAGACTTAGCAAGCACCTGTAGGGAAAGAAAGAATGAGAAGTGTCAAATCATTTCATGTATAACACTCTTTTAATGATTAACTCTGCATATAAAGGCTAAACACTTAAGTTTCAGATAAACACTGCTGTAAGAAGTGATTTTTATCAACAAAAGTCTACACAATAAAAGAAAACAGGGATTATTTGAAGTGATTCTACCTACTATGTTCTAAAAGTTAAAGCTTCTCCAAGAAACATGCACAGTATTTATGTGGGAATGTGAAAGACTGGGTACGTACCAGACTGCAGCACAGGCTGGAACTGTCCACCCATGCAGATTTCCTCCTGCTTCTGGCGGACCACTCTCTGGATGGCTGGGGGGAGGCCACGGGGGTTGCGGGAGAAGACCAGGGAGTATCCATCATCGCAGCTTCCATCGTCCTTCAGGGTGCGGCAGGCGTAGGTGATGGCATAGTTGTCATAATCGGTGTCAATGACCCAGTAGTTGTCACCTGGAGAAGCAGAGAGCAAAGTTAGATTTGTGTTTGTGAGACAAAGGTGTGTGCATGTGTATGTATCACACCGGATGCTTACCGCCGCTGGACAGGTAGCTGGCCAGGCCCTGGTAGTTCATGAACATCTTGCCGGGGGTGGCAGGGTCAGGAACGGAGTACTGAGCAGCCATGTCAGCGCACACAACCCAGAAACTGGATGCAAAACACAAGAAAAATGTCAGCAAAGGAAAGGAAGCTCATACTGGATTAGACACATGACAACTAGACTGAAGCTAAACCGATAATTTCCACAAGTGCTCACCCAAAGAGTGTGACTCTGCCCCTGGAGGAGGCAACCATGGCACCATCATCTCCAACAGTGTATTCAGCGGAAATGTTGTCCTGCAGGAACAAACCCTCGGGATCCTTCTTCTGCAGAGCATACCACTTTCCGGCATACTGCAAGAAAACAAGCCCCAAAAATTAATATTGGCATTCTAGTTAAAGGCAGTTCATCAAACTCTAGAATCACAAATATGAAAGCATTTGTACTTATTTACTGTTATTGCCATAGTAATGTATTCACTGCTGACTTTCTAAATCTAAAATCCTCTCTGTTGTATTTTTACTCACTCTCTGGGGGTCAAAGTCCTCCTTGACTGTGAAGCTGTCCACCACACAGGTGGCCAAGCTTTGTTCCACACAGGCCAGGAACAGCATCACCAGGGCAAACATTTGGAAGTCCATCCTAAAGGCAAACCCAAGCTTCTGTTAATTCACTCACTTACTTCTTAGCTCCATTTAAAATAAAAGATTTCACTGTTTAAAAGGTGTGTTTATGAGAAAAAAGTCCTTCCGAGTCCAGGTTTCTGTTGTAAAAGTTCATGAAGCCTCCACGAAGCAGTGCATCTTACCTGAGGAGTAGTAGGAAGCTTTAGAAAGTTTTAGAGCAGAGTCGTTGCAGCGTCTGAGACAGAGAGGAGACGGTGTGTGAGCCTTTTTATACCCGACGCACAGATTGGCTCACTGATTATTTTCACTTCTTGGACCTAAATGCAGAGTTTAAATCTAGCGCTAATCCAGTTAACAAAATCCCCTCTGTAAGCTGATGAACCCTCGCATTCAGCAGTGTATAAGCTTTATGTAATTGTTTGCAGAGCTACATAATGGGATGTATAATAGCAGATGCTCCGGGGTAAAAAGGTGGCCTGAGCCTTGAGTTACACACCCACAGCGGAGGTGTTTACATGGGTAAATATGTACTGAAGGCACAGAGGTTACATGAAAATATCAACCTGTAAGAATAAGAGTGAATAAGAATAATTTGGCAGATTGGTTGAGAAGTGTCCCTGAAATGCAGTTTTATTTAACATTGGAACTTTATATGTAAATCCAACCATTTACTTTACACCATATTTATATAAAATGATCCCTTATGTTAGAACTGTAAATCACCCCCCCACCCCAAAAAAATTAAAATTTTTAAAAAGTTTTAAGAAGATTTTTTGCTAATTTATACCTAGATTTCCCAATAATTGCAAGAAAAGTAAGATACTTCCCTAAAAATACATAAGGATAGGGCTGCAACTAATGTTTATTGTCATTATTAGTTAATATTTATATTATTACAGTTGTTTCTTTTATAAAATATCACAAAATTTTGCACAAATTACTCCTTTTGTCATGTAGATAAGTTATTTTAGATATTAAAGAATGCAGTCTGTTTTTACCTGAATGCACTCAAGGAATAATATTTACCATAGTTCATTTTGACTATATGTAGATGTCTGAAATGTAGAAAATACTCACTTCCTTGTCAAACAACCTTAAAAAGATATGACAAAAATAAGGATGTAGTCTGTTATTATAGCATTCGGTAATGAACTTCTGTCATGTTATGTCATGTCAGGTGTTCCCATCTGCTGTCACTCACTCAGTTAAGTAACTACCGTCATAATGTTCCGTAAATGCTTCTAGAGCCACAAACTCTAATCCCAGGCCAAGCGTGTCATAAGAAACAGCTGATGTGTGTTACCGGAGGTAAACGCCACAATAACAAGTCAAAAAATGTGAAAAAATGATGATTCCCTGGCACCTTAAAGCTAACTTTCAAAACCAGATATTTTCACAGTTTTTAACACATACATTTTTATCTCATATTACAACAGTTCTCTGTCGTATCAAAGTGTTTTTAATTGTATGCAAGTTATTTTATTTTATGAGTCTGAGTTTTATGAGTATAGTTTTTATTTGCTGAAAAAAATGTAAGCGGCTCAATGTAATCCCATTCATCCCTTTGCAGCACATAACACGTTTCCCTGTCACCCTCAGGAGGTATTTTTGGGAACTACTGGAGGTGAGCACTAAATAAAGCCAAGTTGCATGCCCGTAAGTCAGCTGTATTTTTAGATGGCTGTGCTATTGTTGTTGTTCTATATATACATAGACAGGTGACTAATGAAAGAAAAAAATACAATATAAAGATGCTGTTTCCCAGACACGGACTAAACCTGGTCTTAGACTAAACCTTTTTCAATAGAGATGTTTATTTCATTTTTCTTTTAGTCCCGGACTAGGTTTAATCTGTGTCCCGGAAGTTTGCTGAGTAAGATTTCCCAGTAAGATGTTTTTCCAACACATGGAGCCAGAAATGTTCACTGATTTCTTGGCATTGATTTTATAAGTCTCTACTGACAGAATTATAACAGAAGATGTTGTGTATATTTGGTGTGTTGGTGGTGGGAAGCACTAATTCATACCAGGATTTGTACAGGTGCTTGAAATCCTTGAAAATGCCTGAATTTCAAGGTCTGAAAAGTGCTTGAATTTTAGTTTAACCCTGTAAAACCTGAACCTTTAAATCATTGACAGAAAATTCCAGTTCTTTGAAACTGGAGCTTTTATTGATCCTTCTGAACCACCAAACAATTTTTTTTTCAAATATTAATTTCCATGTATGATTTTCTATTTTGTATGTATTTAATACATCAGGTCTCAATGCTCAAATATTATTATTTTTGAGCAAACAAAAACATAAAATAACACAAACATGTCGAACAAATTGGTCATTCCTTTTCAGAATTGTCAAAGTTCTGCCTCCTTCCTCATTAATTTAATTTTGTAGTGTCACTGGAAAGGCCTCTGTTCAATGAATTCCTCCCCCTGGTGGATTATCCGTGCATTGCATGTATCTAATTATATACATCAGGTTTTTCAAGAAACAAAATTTCACACTGATCATGTAGAGGGCTTCAAAACTCGTATCAAATATGATTAATTTGGCGTTATGGGGTTAAGTACTTGAGAGTGCTTGCATTTATAACTGTGATGTGATTTATCTCTTCATTTTTTAATATTAACTCTGCCAGGTTAGATAACAAGCCAAAGCTACTTACAGAGAGGTGGTACATTTTGAAAAATCAAACTTCATGTTAAAAAAGAAAATTAGCGGATGCTCTCAGGTTGATTCCAGGTAAATTTTTATCTTAATTTTTGGCTCAGTGCGAGTGTGTCTGAAGAAGACCAAGTGGTTTCCCTTTTTTTGGATACAACTTTGTGTTCTCCTTTAATTTCTAAACTTTTTGCTATTATTATGAAACATAATGTTAGATATTTATAGTATAATACAATGTACATCATTGATTAAAAAAGTAGAAAAAAAAATTATCAGGAGTATATGTATTCCTGTAGATATGTACTTTACCCCAGCGATAAAGTGCTGTGCTGGAAAATTTTGAAAATGACCGCTAAAAGTGCTTGAATTTGACCTTGAAAAATGTGTACAAACCCTGCATACATGTTTAACTGATCTGAGATTCAGTAACTGAAAGCACAGCATTTTCATGATCATAAAGTCATTCTGTGATGCCTGTTGACATGTGGATGGAGACATTTTTGTCCTAGAGAAGACCACTCCCCTCAAGATCAAAATATTTCATCATAACACAGAGGAAATACCGGTAAGTAACAGCCACTGATCCAGTTGAGCACTTTTTAAAGTCACTTAAACATCAATCTAATGTTTCATTCTCACCTGCTTACTCTGTAATTCAGTGGAAATGGCTTGCTACTCATTTATTTTTTTACATTTTATCCTTATTTATTGACAGTGGTGTCTCATCTTTTATGTATATTATTTTTAATCACACTGGCTCTTAATTCTTGGGATGTTCTTATATATTTTGGTATGGGTTTAGGGTTGTACAAGTCTTATTTACTTACCTATTGGTGCTGTATACTGTCCCAGGCTTCAGGATGCCATGTCATTGTATGGTTAGTGTTATTTATTGTTGTCATGTGTCTGCACCGTGATGTCTTTTTGTTTTGTACCATTTTTGTTTTTGTTTTTTTGGTTTTTTTTGTATGGCACTGCAGCCCCCTTGCACTATTGCTCTTATCTAATCTTATTTTTTTATTTCATTGAGCTGATTAAGAAAGTGAATTTCTCCTTGGGGATCAGTGAAGTTAATCTGTATCTGTGTCACACACCCCATGAAACCTCTGATCTTTTCACTACTGATCCAGCTTCCTCTTCCATATGTGGTCCTGAATCAGGTACAGACGTGTTTTTAATCAATGCGACTTCAGTCTGAACAGTCAGATCAGAATTCATTTGACTTTTACGTCACTTTAAATGGAGATTACGTAGTATGTATGACTGCAGCAGTACAATGAATCCAAAACATATGTCATTTAAAACACTTTACTGAGCTGTGACTAGTGGAAATATTAGTGTCAAATGCACTACTTGTAATGGAAGATTTTCACTGTTTATTGTTGAAGGCCAGTTCACTACACTGTGATATTGGTCATATTTATATAAAAAAAATGTGAAAGACAAAAATCTAATATGAGGCTTGATGCTTGTAGTGTGAACGCAGCCTTAGGTTTTGTTTTTTTTTTTTCTCGGATCCAAATTAGAATCAACTGGACTGTTCTGCATTATTATACATCATACTGTAATTCAGTGTTAATAACTCAATTGTACGATCTGTGTGTGTGTTACAATCCTCCACTTATTTATTTAGGCTTTTCCTAATTTGTCACCTGATAGTAAGTTCAGCACAGTCAAAACTATCAGTCTGACAAGTCATATGTCAAAGGTATTAACTCTCAATCTGCACCTAATCTGAAAACAAAAGCTTAGTTTACCTGATCCTGTTACAGACACACACTAGTCTGGCTCACTGAGTACCTTGCCGGGAATAAATGTGAATATTTCCGTCACACAGTGTTGAGATTTCCATTCCCAGACCCTCTGAGATGCCACCACTCTGTTGACAATGGCAATTTTTGAAGAAAACACATCTTTCTGTGCCATTTTCTTTTGTATGGCTTTAGTCGTTTTAATTCCACGACACTTCCTGATGTGCACATGCTCTACCAAAATAACTTCTCTCCAGACACAAGTGACCCCGCCCCCCCAACCCAGGATAGCTGAGACTAGAGGAGGTGATCAAGTCTGAACTGAGGACACCGCAGGTCATGAACTGCTGACCGTGGACAGGACAAGTTACATAATTGTCATTTGTGAGTAAATATACTTCTTTTTAAGCCCTACACTGCTCATGTCGAAGACAGTTTGTTTTATTTTATTTGCAAAATCTACATAGCAGTGATTATTTAGATTGAGTTCATTTTTAATGTGATGAATGCTATTAACATTTGGGCAGCAGGATTGGGAAAAGCCTAGAACATAAACATAAAAATGGACTGCAGAAAGAAATCATTATGGTTTTATGTCACTGATAATTAAACATTTATAAGTAAATAAATGATCCTCGTGTTTAGCTTTTCTGATTTGAAATAAGTTATAACTAAACAACAAAATTTCAGTAATAATTAGAATAAAAAATAACTAACAATGTTATTCTAATTTCAGAAAGTAGAGATTTGTTACTAAAATATAATTTCAGCTGCCTTTCATAAATACATTTAACTACAGGTTAGGGTATGTGGTAAAGTCACTCATATTATTACACACATGCCACCAGTGTTCTACGTAGACACACCGTATGTCCAAAAAAAAATTACAATCGGACTTTCCGCATTGATAACTTACAAAATAATGAATCAATCTAAATGTTATTTCAGGGTATGAAACTATAACTTGTTACCTACATCTTGCAGAAAACCCCATTTAATTTGGTTCAGTGGTCACAGAGAAATTTGGATCTTTGTAAAGCACGTCATGGGTTCGTTTCTTCCAAGTTTGGCACTTGGATGCTCTTGGCATCCATATGAATGAAAATATTTTGGTCACAACTGACAGGGCAACTAACGAATTCAAATTCTGTGCATAACATTATATCAATGGTGTGTACTTGTGTGAGGTTTTGTTGTTGAAAGATGTATTGATCATTCAATTACCACAACGTGCATATACAGCTAGATGGCCATCAGGTTGAGGACAGGTCTGCCAGGGAATAATTTAGTTTTGTCAGGTGTTAATATTAACTTTAATGTGCTGAGTTGAGCATTTATATTATTTTGTTTTAACCAAGAACCAAATTTTTTTTAGTTTTTAAGGGAAGAGTTCAGTGTAAATATGTAAATATTATTCAAAATCATGATGATGACAAAAGAAAAAAACAGAAAGCCAGAAAGGAGGAAGAGCTCATTCCAGTCTTCCATTAATAATAGCTTTCTTTAATCATTCATTTTTGCACCTTACCGTTTGCAAAACTCAAAAATCTGCTTCCTTTTTGATGTAATTCATTATTTATATTGTTAGTTGAAAATGAAAAGAAACAGTCACTTTTTCAAGAGATATTTTTGTTTAAGAACGCAATGAACAACTTCATATTTGTGAGGCGTGAACACAGTGGACAACGCATCTCCTTACAAAAGTTGGAGGGAAGGGACTTCTGACATGCTTTACCAAGATCCCCATTTCTCCATGACCACTGAAGCAAATTGAATGGGGTTTTTTGCAAGATGAAGGTAATAAGTTATAATTTCATGCCCTGAAATTGCATTTTGATTCACTATCTTTAAAGTTATTGCAGAAAGTTCTGTTGTAATTTTTTTTGGGACATACGGTAATACACCCTGATAGTGATTCCAACTCACTTGATCAATTAAATAGTGTCTCTCTATATGAATAGAAATATATAATCGTTCTTTAAAAAACAGAATTCCATTTGGTTAAGTGTTTCATTTATTTACAGAAAGTTAAGATTTTTCTCAGGATGTGACATGGTTCAAGACCTGTTTGAAGTGCAGCCTAGTTACATCTGTAGTGGTTTTAAATGCTACTAGAGAGAAAATTGTCTAACTCAGTTCACAAGGTTTTACTACTGTTAATGCTGTTTCGTTTTTTGTTTTTTTTTTCCTCAGTACCTAGGGGTAACAGAACAAAATACTACTAGTATGCTGTTTGTTATAGTTTGCAGTAAATCACAGAATGGACACCTTTAATGTAACCAGTTATTTTGTGATTTATGCCACACAATATGATGATTCCTTTACCCCATCTATGAGCATGTTCTTTCAATTTTTTTCCTACTCAATATCTATGGAAAATATAAAACCCTGTGATAAATATCATGATAGAAGTCAAATATTATGTTAAATTGTCAATCATCCATTTGTGAAACATCATGATCCCAACTACAGTTAAGGCCCTTAGAAACCCAGGGAGAGCTCTCCAATAATTGTAATGAGTAAAGATTTAATACAGGAATGGTGACTTTTACTACCAGTATTAGTTCTGTCATGTTTTCTCAAAGTAACTGGTAATAAATAAGATTGTGAATACATTTTATGAGGTTGAAGAAGAACAAAGCTCTTATTTTGAAATTGAAAAGTTTTAATTTTATTAACACATCTGCCCCATCAGTGCTTTGACAGGAACTAGGAGTTTATATCCAAACGTCACGCATGGATAAACAAAGAAAAACTACAGGGATTGTGTAATTCTGTATTTATGTCATTACTTCTTTATAAACATGAGCTTAACTTATAAATACAGCTGCATTTGTAATATTACAGAGTTAAAGAGTTTTATCTCGCATCATGTAACAAACAAAAGTAATGTGGCTGGTAATCTGGAGAGGGGTGTTCTTATTCAGAGAAGGCATGAGGTTGTTGTGACATGACCTTCCCTTCAGGGACCAAAGTCGGGAAAATTGCACAAGTAAGTGGACATCCTCGCACAGAACTCCACAGCTTTATTTCAGGATGGTGTCTTCATTTGCTGTAAGGAGTAAAAAGCAACTGGAATTAGATTACACATTCATCCCATCATTAACTACAATATGGTGGCCATTATTGTGGGCTTTCTCAGTGTTCTGCACAGTAAACACACACACACCAAATGAGAAAACCAATGGGCACCAATTGTAAATATAGTAAACTATTGCAGTCGAAGCTGCTGCAGAAACTTTCATTTTTCCAATTGGCTTTAAAAAAGAAAACTGACCATTTCTGAACCTCTACTGTAAACTCTATAATAAGCATGAGTAGGCTACCTTCTGCTAGCTGCTTGGCAATGCGCTCCTGCTCCTCGCGGGCCTTCTTCTCTTCCTCCTCAATCCTCCTCTCCTCTGCAGCGATAGGCTTCAGGTGATCTGAGCAAATGAAGAAAAACAGTATTTTTAAGTGATACTTGGTTACACTAACAGGGATTTAGTTCATTTAAATTATACTCTACAATTTATTTGATTACATTAGATAAATTTTATTAATTCATATTGTGAGTCTTATTTTGTACCTACAGTTCAAGTGTTCCATGTTTACATGAGGTATGTTATTTACCAACATGTGTTAGGCCTGTAGTTGTTTCCTGCCACAATTCAACATTTATACTTCTACAGAACATAAAGTTTGATTTTAGTATTTTTGACCATATCCACATTTTAGCTCTATACTTACTTTATTTGGAACTGAATTGAACATTTTTAAGAACACATTTCATTATGTATTCAACAGACAACATGTACTAAGGTTCTAAATGAAACGGAATAGAAGTACTCTTCCAAGTGGCTATTCCATTTACTATTTATTTACAGAAAATTATATTTTAGTCACCTTAAACATCATTGTCTTGATATATGACCTCCTTTTGGTCATATTGCACTGCCCTGCTGTAAAGTGTACTGTCACTTGTCTCATTAGTAACTATGCATAATTTATCTAATGGTATCTTTTTTGATAAAATAAGATGGTTTAATATTATTATTAGTGTATAGCACTGAAAGATTATCGTTACTTCACATCAGCTACATCTAGGATTAAATAGAACTCAACTCACCATATCTCCTTTTGCCATAAATGATGCCAGCAATCAAAGCAGAGTACCTTGCTGTCTGTAAAGAAGAAAAAAAGATGCAAACAGTGGTGATGTAATTCATTCAGAACATGTCAAGATCAGATTGTCAAATTACAAAACGATTAATGCATCTGAATTTCAAATAAACATTTTAAATTATCTGTTCTAAATAAAGACTAATGTGCTAAAATCCCAGGTAGTCCATTGACCTCTTTAACATGCCAACAGACAGTGGACCTGATGGATTTCATCTGAACATCCTGTGTTTCTTCAGATGCAGTATTTGGTTTGACATGAAGTGCGACCTCAGATCCCTCACTGTTTTCATCAAAACTAAACTGTGGGACGCAGTAAAGATAACGTACACCGCAATTTATATATCATTCAAATACTGAATGGTCTGCAATGTTCATTTGGAAGGAAATGTTAAAATATACTGTTTCCAAAAACTCAGAAGTTGGTGAGTTCCCAGTGACGGCTACCAATAAACGGCTACTAAATAAAGTGACGTCGTTTCAATGGAGCCGCTATTAGCAGACTAATTAACATCGTCAAAGGTGTCGTTTCCAGAATGCACGTTTTACTACACAATATCTTTAAAGCGGTGCAATATTACAAAACACAGCAGGATTTTATTTATTTATTTACGACAACAATTAATGTCACCGCATCAGTTCAAGCAAATGTACGCGCTAGCAGTTAGCTAGCTAGCATGCTCATTAGCTAAAGTTAGCAGGTTCGCGTGCTCCTGGTAAACTAAACGCATTGGTGATTTTTTTAGCAAAACATATATAAGCCGATTTTATTACACGCTCTGCAATACTAACCTTAATCAAAGGCGATACAGCAACTGGAGGAGCCATAGTGTAACAGCAGGTTGACAGTTAACAACAGAGGTGACTTTACCACTGCAGAGGACTATGGGAGAGGAGACTTCTTCTGTGGTGTTTTATGGCATCTGCTGTTAAGTTTGTAACATGGCTGCCACCTTGTGGATTGTTTTCCTCATTGCATTGTGGACGTCATAGATTGAATGTAAAACGATGGAGGCAAGGCAAGGTTTATTTGTATAGCACAATTCATACACAGGGCAATTCACTGTGCTTTACAAAAATGGAAAAGAGACAAGTTAAAAACACACAATTATAGTTAAAACATAATCAAAAATACTTAAATAACAATCAGTTAAAATAAGGTAATTGTAAGGTAAGATGAAGTCTGACCTCAAGGCAGTGATGGCAGTAGATCAAATCCTAATAATACCACACTGTGAAAATAATCCTTCACAAGTAAAAGTTCTGTATTCCAAACCTTAAGTAAACAAACTGAAGTATTCACAATAAACTGTACTGAAAGTGTGAAAAGTAAAAGTAGTAATTGTGCTGTAGATAATCAAGATCAGCATTTTGGTATTGTATATGATGTTTGAGGGTTCTTTTTTCCCACTATATTAATGTGTATGTTGCATTTTACGATTGTACATCTTTAGGTTTGATTTAATGGTTCATTTTAACTTCATATACGGTCATGCATCATAAGAGAGCAGCGACAGTTAATTGAATGATTGTTGACAGCTAAGTTAGTAAACTGTTCATAAATCGTTGGTTTCCTTTTTTTTATTTATTTGTTTATTTATTTTTCAGAAAAAAGTTGAAATTGTCTGATTCCACTATCATAAATATGAATGTTTTCTGTGTAGGGATGTCATATTGAGCTTTGAGATTCAATTTTTCACATTTTATCAAATTTTCCAAACAATTGATATAAAATATACAGTAATCAATAATGAGAATAATCATCATTTGTAGCTCTATAACATTATTACATATTTGTGCATATCCACTGCCTAACCATCTATCTCTGAAAAGTCAGCCTTTCAGGAGGTGATGAAATTAGTCATGTTTTCAGCTTAGTGACAATGCATTTTCCAATTAATCCAAAAATCTACTTAGCTTGAGAAGTCGGAGAATTGCTGCAAATATTCAGCTTCAACACATTTGGAAATGAGATGTGTTTTTCACTTGAATAAAAGGAGTTGAAAATCTCTGATGTGAAAAGTAAGTAAAGAATGCAGTGTAGTAAAAAGTACACTGTGATGTAATGGAGTATGATTCTAAAGTTATAAAATTTCAAACAGGTGTGTACTTTGGGGAAAGTAAGCTTGTTGCATTAATTATTTTCTATTTATTATTTATTAATTTACCAGTGGTGCATCTGGTTTGTCGTGTGGTTAAACTGTAGAAAGTTAAGTTAGGTCTAATATTGTGTCTGCATGCACTGGTATTGGCATCATATTTTATACAAACATGGCTCTGAATACCAACTGTAGTCTAAAGTCTCACTTGTGGGAGAAGTTTTATGTATCTTGTAGTTGATGTCACTTTGTTCTCAGCTGTTACAAATTTTCATGTTTACATCACTTTGAAATTACTTTTCTCCCCTTGGGCTGATCTGTTATCACTCACTGAAGTAAAAACAGGACACAGTAGTGAAGGTTTGCAGTAGTGCAGGTTGTCCAGCAGAGGTCAGTAGCGGTGCATTCTGAGTCTGTGTTGGCCTGAAGCTGCATGAGAACATTGTCAATGAAGAGCAGACTTTTATGAGCAGTGTTTATTAAAAACCGTATCAAACTGCATCGTGTGACTTACTTGTATGCGTTGTGAGTGAACCCCACTGCATAATGCGCAGAAATAACATAGCATACACAGACATTACAAGCAGCACTGGCATTAAAACATGAAGCGCTCAATACAAAGCCACTGAGCAGCCCGTGGAAGTAGACAGATTCATAACACTGCAGCTGCACCTAGAATGGATTTTACAGTTTTACTCAGACCTATGTTTATTCATGTTTATTAGCAGCTAAAACCAGTAAGGCTATCAGAGCTGTGGCTGTAATTGCACAGACTTTTCATTCATTCTTTAATGCCTTGTAACAAATCAGCTTGACAAAGTTTAACCTGTCATGGTGCATTATTACAGTTTCCTTGTGCTATGTACTTCAGTCACATTACTAAACCCATTCTGCACAACAAGATGTGGCACACTAAATAAGAATTCATATATATATTCTTAGACTTTGTGGACTTAAAGATCACTTGAGCATACAGTATAATATGGGTTAGCAATAGTGGAAGGTAAATCTTAATAAATATAAAAGTGTAAGTACTTTCAGTTTTGTACTTCTCAGTGTAACTCTCTATGCCTGTGTCCATTTAGTAAAAAAATATATATAGTTTACTGTATACAAAAACAAGACCTGTTTTAATCCCAGATCTCCCTGGTTCATTTCACTCAGAACTGACCATAAAGCACCCAACTTTGTAAACGCATCATGACCAAACTGTCAAAACCTTCTCATTCATAATTTACAGCAATGTGTTGCTTTATATGATCCACAGCAGCAGTTTTAACTGCACCACCCCTGCAACATGATCACATGAATTTTTACATAATTTTGCAAACACACATGCAATAAATTTAGATGTAAAACAAACAGTGACGTAAAAAATCAGTTTGGGTGACATTGCCGCTTCCCGAAGATCTGGTTGAGTGATTGGATTGTCCTCTTGGCGAATCTAATCTTCCCTCGTTTCTTCAGAGAGGCGGTGTACTGATTGGACTTGAGTTTAGAGTAATAATCAGAGAATTTGTTGAAGAGGATGGAAATGGGCAGACCGTTGAGGATAATTCCAAAAGCGATGCAGATGAAAGCGAAGATTCGGCCCAGTACTGTCTCTGGGTAGACGTCTCCGTAGCCCACAGTGGAGATGCTGACCTGCAGACGAGAAAAATCAGTCAGTTCCACTAGAAAACAAGGATCACAAGCCAAAGACGATAAATATTTAGATACTTAGATATTTAGATAGATAGTATTTAGATACCACTGTGTAACTAAAGTAAAACAGCTCAATGTATTCAGTACATAATAGATACAAGAAAAAGTCTGAATTGCTTTTAATTATATAAGTATATATATATATTATTAACTGTCTCAGTATTGTCAGCCTTATAATTGTGGACAAATGAAAATGATTAGAATGATCTCACTGTTGAAAATGAAATCTTATCAAACTATTAAAGTAACTATGGGTGCTGACTGTGGACTGTAAATGTTCATTTGTGATCTGGGAGACTCGCCATTCCTTTCCTTGTCCTTGTGTCCTGTCTTTTCTCTACTGTCTGTTACTGAATCAAGACCAAAAAAATTAGGTTTAATGTGTATTTTATATAATACATTAATTACCACCCCCCCCTTCAAAAAAAAAAATCAAAATCAAAGTAATGTACCAAATAGTGATTTATAGAGAAAAATAATGCATTTAATTCACTAAAATCTTACTAATAATTGCTGTCATGAAAATACAAAACAATTACGGAGACACAGAAGTAGAATGTGATAGAACTGAGTCACTGATGTGATCATATAATCTGCTTCTACATGTTCATTCTTCCTGCAAAAAAACAATATTATTTTACATTAAGAGATGCAAATACATTTTTACTGAACTCTTTTAATGTTTTAGTTCTTTTTCTTAGGCTAAGTTGAATAGAGCTCTCGTTTGTTCCTTACATCTTCTATAATCTTCAAATCCTCTATTTATGCTGTTTTATGGTTATTTATATATTTTTAAAGTTTCCTGTTTTAAATGCATTTACACTTTGTAAAGCACTTTGCATTGCCTTTTTGTCAAAATGTGTACATATAAATAAATATATTTAATGTATTTATTTATTTATTTTGCCAGTTTTACCAGTTTTTCCCCTGTCTTGTATGGACATAATCAGCACTGATCAGTTTGTCTGACTTGATTAGGATGTATTTTCACTATGGTCAGCTTGGTGAAAGATTTATAAGAATGAATTATCAGGTTCAAGTCCTGTCAACAGGAAAAACCAATGTGAAAACCGGCGATCCACTCAGTTAAGACCATGAAGATGTCACAACACTGCTTCTGCTCAATGACAAGAGTCCATTACTATGATTACAAGGATTATCATTTCCTTCCCCTGGATTAGAAGCAAGAATGTTCGACTCAAACACAGAGGGGAGTGACCTGTTGCCGGGTTTATTCATTGCAACGAGCAGACCGGTTAATCAAAGGGTTGTGTTCACTGCACGCTGTCAATAACCAGGCTATCACACTCATTTGGATAAAGTTCCCTGTAAAAACCCTGGACAGAACTTGAATATTTTGTCTGACTGGCTCTTAAGTCCTACATGCCACAGAATGAGGAGATACATTCTGCAGAACAGTCATTGTGATGTGTAATCTAATAACGTTACAGCACTAACACACCATTAAAGTCCTATGTAGGTATTTCAGGGTTAGGACATTTAATATTACTTAAACAGGTTACTTCAGTTTGTTACTTAGGTCAGTGACACATTTTCTCATATTAAGTCTTGCTTGTTGTCTATTTTTGGTATTATTTTAAAATTTGTTCTGTGAGTCGTCTACATTTTCAGACTCAACCTCCTGCTCTTTCATCCTGTCAGACTTTATATACATATACTCACCGCTGCCCACCACCATGCATGAGGAATACTGGTGAAGTTTGTGCGTGGCATGTCATGCTCTACAGTGTAAACCATAGCAGAGAAGCTGAAGATTCCCATGGCGATGAAGAGGAAGAGGCAGCCCACTTGTTGGTAGCACTGCCGCAGAGTGAAACCGAATGCCCGCAGACCTGTGGAGTGTCGTGCCAGCTTCAGGATACGAAATATACGCATTAGTCTCATGATCCGCAGAACTTGCCCTAATTTTCCCACCTGCCCCACTGCCTGCATGTCAGCCTCATGTTTCATATAGTTCTCGTCACTATCAAAAAACTCCAGGATGGCCTGTAGGTACTGAGGGAGGATGGCGATCAGGTCCACGGTGTTCAGTACACTCCTGCTGAAGGATCTGAGGTCAGGAGTGGACACCAGACGGAGCACAAACTCCATGGTGAAGAAAGCAATGCACATGGACTCCACATATTCCCAGTATGTTTTACCACTGAGCTGACCTGTGGCTGTTCTGTACTGCATCGCCTCCACGGTGTTGAGGGTCATGGCCACCAGAGAGATCAGGACGAACAGGCTGGAGGCCACTGCCATCAGCTTAGCCTTGACAGATGAAAATGGCTTCTCCATTAAATTCCAAATAGCTCGTCTCCTGTGACCCATGAACATGTCTTGGAAGAGTTCCTCATTCTCCTCGATCTCCACCTCGGCCTCCAGCTCCCTCTGGATTTTCAGTTGGTCGTTCAGTTCGTCCTGCCTCTCCTCGAAGGAGATGCGGCAGCACCGGTGGGTGTTCTTGATCCTCACACCCCAGTAGTTGATTTCCTCCAAGAAGTTACGGGGACATAACTCATCTCTGATCCACAACACACCAGTCCTGTAGAAGTTGAAGATGCTGTGGAAGACGTCCGGATCCCTGTCAAAAAAATACTCATTGCTGGTCACAATGTAGTCGTCGCACAGGTCCAGTTTCATGTTGTGGTCGGTGTAGGTGGCCAGGCGTCCTATTCTAGTCTTGGGGTACTTGGCAGCCATCTTATAGGCTATCTGATAGGGCTTCCCTCCAACATTGATGTTAATGACATAGTTCTTCTTGGAGGGTGATATCTGTTTGGAGAGGCCGTATGGAGGGTAGTCATCCTCGTCATCTTCATACTCTGCATAAATGTCGTAGATGTCCCTGCTCAGCTCCTGCATGGAGTTCCATGTCTTCACACAGCTTTCCTTGGCTAATGGATAAACTATCTCTGAAGGTCTTCGATCTGTATCACTGACTTTGTAATTGGGGAACAGACTCTGTCTCCTGTTCCACAAGTTGACCATCTTGCTGGTGCTCCCCATGTCGATCCCCCCGACTATGCAGCAGACAGAGCAAACAGACCTGCCAGCATTACTGCCGTCTAATACCCCTTTACCTAAGCATGGAGGACATGAGCAGGATGCCTCATGGCCCCATTAATGTTGCTGACTGAGAGGATCTGATGCTTACGGGACATCTAAATACCATTATCCCCTGCTGAGCTCCCAGACTGACATGGCATTGGCTGTGGGGCATATCTCAACCAATGCCCATCATAAATTCAACACTATAAATAACTTAAAAAGGTGGTAACTAATGCATATAACTACAGAAAACATAAAGGCATTAATAGAATATAACATCTGTTGTTTTGGGTTTTTTTGTGGATGTATATGCATGTCATGTATTAATCTTCTTGCAATCCCTACAGATTATTCAAACAAAGTCATATATGATTGGAAATACCATCACGTGTCGTGTCTCGTACGTGTTGCCTGAACTTAACTTATTCACTATATAATGATTATTTAATGCTACATTACTGAATTCTTGACATTTCATTCTACTTATCTTTAAAACCTGTCTATGAATTATTTATGTTGGTTATTATTTTGTAGAGCTTCAAGATTCCTATAGTGACAGGGGAACAATGAGAGGCTGGTACATAAAAGAGGATAAGGCTTTAAGCGTTAGCCTACTTCCTGATTGGGTGGGGGGGTGGAGGATTTCTTGAACAAAAAGTGAGACATGAAAACCACAGACTCTCAGAAATAATCCTTTGTCATAACATTACAACTCGGTAGATCTGTCAGTTATAAGGCAATGGTATATTTTGGCATGATTTCAGCAAACGATAGCGTTTTCACTCAAAAGAAGTCAAATACCTAACATAACTTTGGTTGTAACTGAATCCTCTTATTGATCCTTCTGATTAAAGTGCTCTCTGACCAGAGATGTCACCCTCCCACTGACGGTACTATGAGTCATCAGTCGGTTTATTCACCTTTATTTACCTTCCTTGAGCCAACTGCAGCAGACTGGTTAAACTAATTGAGGAGGATTAAATCTGTTAAAGCAGTGACATTTAAGTAGAGCTACCAGACTAATGCTAGTCTTGTTAGTGAAATGTGCCATAAGAACAGGTAATGAACTGGGTTTGGCATACAAAAAACAGGCTCTTAAAGAAAAGAAAAGAAAAGAAAAGAAAAGAAAAGAAAAGAAAAGAAAAGAAAAGGGGAGAATGAATGATTAGAATTTCAATTCAGGATCAGTAGTGTATGTGATTTGAGCTGCTGCAGATTTATGATGCTTAATGGATCTCTTATCTTCTGATTCTCTATAAATGCAAACTTATGATAAGCAGCATCTGTTAATATTCTTATTTGGTAAAAAACTGTCCCAAAATTCACATTGCAATTAAACACAATGCAACCACAAGTTGTTCAGTTATAATTAAACAAAAAGAGTTTAAGATTTTTTTTTTTTTACCGTATTCAACAAGTCTTCCTGAATCAGTCTTCTAATAGCCCTGGAAGCAGAGTTGCAAAAACAAATCTACATCTCCATCCTTGAATTTCACAAAGATTAATATCTGCTCTCAAAGTCTCCAGTTTCCTGTCAGTCGATAACTATTGTTTTCAAAGATTTACGGATCAAATTCAGTAAAGTCCCTTCAAAGCAGCTTAGTAAAACAAGAATGCAGGATATAATCCTTTCTGTAGGTTTATAAATCCTTCTGTCAAGTCCATTCTCTCTTATTTACAGCTGGAAAATCTAAACACAGATTGTTCTGTAACGGTAAAAGCGTGTGTTAAACCTGACCTTTGCTGATGTGCTTACAGTTAAAACATGCAGTGTCTACTAAAATATACAAACATACGGTGTGGTTTGATTATATTATTTATAATCTAGTATAAAGTAAAATCTATAGCTGCAGTTATGTTTGTTCTGAGTAAAATACATCTAAACATAGAGCTAAGGAAAGATTTGGGGATTTTTCAGATCTTCTACAAATGCATATTGAAACTGTTTATGTAATTTTGCTGTGATTGATGCTCTAACTTTTTACCTGGATGTCTTTGTGCAGACCATGGGTTCCCAAACTTCCCTAAATTGAAATTTAGTATTGGTATAGATACACTTCATTAACCCCTAGTGGGGAATTTAATGATGCCATGAGTTTTACATTCTTTACTGACTTCCCCACCATTAAAACAATGTTTCATCATGTTTTCAGTGTAGATTCAGGAGAAGTGAGCATACAGCAAAACACTCTTCTTCCATTCAAACTGAGGAAATTCACCCACACATCAAGTCCTGACCTTAAGTTTGGAAAAAGCAGTTGCAGACCATTTTTATTTTTTAACCATGTACAAATCATTTTAAAGATTAAGAATTGGTTTTAGGATGAAAATTGGAATTTTGGGTAGGTATTGTGTTTAAAGCAACTTGGGAATGCATTGTCAGTGTGTCCCCACAAAGACAGTGAGACACTGGTGTGTGTGTGTGTGTGTGTGCATGCGTGCATGCGTGCGTGTGCGTGTGTGTGTGTGTGTGTGTGTGTGTGTGTGTGTGTGTGTGTGTGTGTAGAGTAAGCCTGATCGGTGTAATTCATTACATCTTTGCTTTTCCTGCTGGGTGACACATGTCCAATCTGTTGTGGAGGGAAAAAAACAAACTGCCAAAGGGGAAAAGGCTGAGATTGGGGTGATCAGTATGTGAATATCCAGGTGTGTGTGACAGGAGTTGATAGACATCAACATGGCAGAGGATCACAAGACATCTGTGGAGGACCATGTAAGGCACAGAAAAGGTTAGTGTATTTATTTATTTTTGCAATTTTTTTGTAAATTGATTTTTACATTTAAAAGAGTCTTGCCTAGAGATTTTGATGTTTTTCTTGGCATTGTGTCCTTTCAGTGTATTGTAATAAGAGGTCTGAGACAAAACAAGAAACCTTTCAACTTCTGTGGACTCTGTTTTCGGGCTGCTAATGAGAAGTGGATTCAGACAGATTGCAGGATTAAATATGGGTCTGACAACTGTCATTTCTGATTCACTCAGAGGGGCTCTACTAGTTCTCTTATCCTTGATGACATTGAGGGAAATATTAATGTTTTGGTTTGGACAAAGTGGAGAAAGCTGCAGACGGAAATAGTATCCCCTCAAATTGTGGTGCCCTATCTGTCTATGTTGCGTATATGCTATATTTAGGATATTTTTGCTGTTGTTCTTCCCTTTAAAGAGCCATGCGTTATTTTGTTTGTTTGTTTTGTTTTAGTTGTATATCCTTACATTTTATGTGTACTATCACCAGTATTGATCTCTTATAGTAAATCCATCAGTTCTGTTTACAGCTCAGAAAATACATTCAAGTGTTTATTGTCATTTTAATCACAGCTGGATATGTTTGGAGACTTATTGCCTACATCATTTTGTTTTATATTAAGTGCATATTAAGTGGTCATTAGTTTATTTCCACATTAGTTTCTGGTGGCTAATTAAATTGGCCTATTCCATGCCTCCTGCAATCTGTAATGATATCATTCCAACTATTTAATATTTGCAATATAGCTGTTTGGTTGCTTTGACAGATTCATTTCCTAATTTAAGATGCAAAATACAGACCCACAATAAATGTTGTGGGTTATGCAAAATGTAGCTGATTTGTGTAAAAATTATTGAAAATGTAGCTTTAGTATTTAATCTCACCACAATTGTTTGCATCATTTGAGACAGAGCATCTTACGGAGGTGACACTATTGCATTCATTATATGTACAACACGGATTTGAATACTCATAGCACTTTGCACTGCGGAGTCTCACCTTACAGATGCAGAGTTCTAGCGGCACAGTGGGCCCAATGTAACTGAAAGCTGTGTAAAGTTACATGTACTACAATGAGGCCAGAGATGGTGCGATTGTGCAAAAATAAAAGCACTGCATGTTAGTGACAGATAAGAAATTGTGCAATAAACTGCAAACAATAGTATATCGACAGGATGGATAAGATTTGATATATATACAGTGTGGTATAGAAAAGCATTAATGCTGTGTAGTGGCTGATAACAAATAAACAGAAATTAGACTTTGAAGGTGGTGAGTATCCTTCTAATTTGTAATAGGATGTTTGCATGAATATCAGTAATGTAGTCTGTACTTTTGTTGAAATGTAAGAGGCACTAAAACAGTGTAAAAATATTATTTTACAAGTAAAAGGCCTGCATTCAAACCCTTATGTACAAAAGTAATGGCGTCAAAATCATAAAATGCTTATAATTATCAAAATACACTCAAACGTAAATGTACAGGATGATGTATATCTGCATAACCTGATCATTACTGATGCATTAACATGTTCATATTTAATGTTGGTAACCATGGGGCTTATTTTAACAACTATATTTACTACTAGGCAGCTTAATCACTAATACTGTGTGCCTTTTTTTTTTTTTTTTTTTTTTTTTTTAAATAAATTTCATCCTGTTAAAAAAATTCATCTTCTTCTTGCAGTACTTGTAATAAATATGGTTGTGGTCAAAAGTTTTGGTACTGACTAAAATGGATTATTTGCTTAAATGTGAGTTATTTGTCTTTGAAACTTGCATAAGACTTCCAGTTGTAGAATGTACCTCAAAAACATGTGGATATTGAATAGAGAAAGAGAATTTGTCAATCCCAGAATCTTTGGCCACGGTTGTACAATAGAATAAAAAGTACATTTGCCTCCAGATATTGTGGAGTTAAAGGACAACGCTGCAGAAAATGGAAAAACAATCAGAGTAAAGTACAAATAGGCTACCTGAAAATTAAACATATGTAAATGTAAGCAAATTAGAATATGTATGTATTTTTTGGAGCATGTTTCATATTCCAGGACTTCTTAATACCTTGAAAGCCTATAGAAACAACCAATTATTTAAAAAAAATAAAATAAAAAATAAAAATAAAAAATAAAAAAATGGTTGGACTTAAGATTTTTGCGACAGTAAAATGTCTTATTTTGAAAACCACAGCCGGAAATCATGTTGCGGTTAGCTTCATCTGCTAACAAAACGCTGTTTTTAAAGGGAAATCAAGGTTGTTGAGGTCTGGGGTGGGAGTAGCAGGTTCAAGGTAGGTGTAGTTTCTTATCTGTGTACTACCTGTCTCATGAGTATCAACATTCCGGTCCTCTAAGTGCGTCTTGCTGAACAGCTTATCTCTTAGGTTAGCGGAAATCAAGATGCGGCCAACTGTCAAGTCAAGACAACTGGTGAAGTGCAGGCTAGCCGGCTAGCTAGCATCAAGCTAAGGATGCTAACTGAACCATTATTTACCCGGTTCAGGTGACTTACCGGCTGGACTGAAATGTTGTTCGGTTCGGTTGGTTCCCATAGGTGAATGTAACTAGTGGACATTATTTCAATAAAATGTAATGTCACAGTTATGGTCTGTTAAAGTATAGTGGTGAATGTTTTATTTAACTGGCTGCGGGCAGTGGGGGTGTTATGGTGCTGGTGGTACCCCATACATTACTCAGATATTAGCTTTAACAGGTCTAGACGATGTGTTTTCATGTCTTTACCTGTTATTTTAAGGCTTAACAGACACACGATCGTGAACTTCCACAAATATTTCCCACAAGTAGTCTTTGTTGGATCTATTTTATTAAACTGCTGACTTTTGTTAGACTGTGAATGGCCCTCACTTTCCATATAAGTTTTCTTCTATCAGTTATCGGTTAAGTCGAACAACTAATCGAATATTTGACTCTTTATAATGTTGTTAGTCTTTACTATATATTTAGTGTTTAAACGTGACTGTTTTTGTCAACTGGGAACTGAGTATCTAGTTTCAGTCTTGTCATAAATGACAATTTAATTTCTTGATCCTAATAAAATCATCAAAATTGCAATAGCTGCTTTTCTGCTGTAAAGGTGAAAGGAGTCACGACATATTCATTATATTTCAAGAATAGTGGTTCTACAGAGGTGCTTCAACCTTAAAATCACATTTTCCGCTACATGTTCTAGTAGACTGCAGCAATAATCCCTTTTTTCAGTACAAATGAAATTGACATTCCCACTAAAAGGTGGCAAGTTGTCAACAACCTTAAATAATTCCAGCCCAGTTATTACGTATGTTACGTGTAGTAATTTTTATTTTTTCCCAAAAATTGAAAACATGTAGCAGTCAATAGAATTTCTAAGGACAAAATCTATTCTTTGACTTGATATAGCCTAGGCCTAGCCATGTTTTGTAACCATACATATGTCTATTACATGTAGATGATGATGTATGTTGACTTTTATTTTGGTGTTCAAACGTCTTTGACTAAGGGGAGATCTCAATGTAGATGCAGTGAATATTCATTCTTGGACAAGCCATGCCCGCCAGAAAGCACAATGTCAGGCTGTAACACAACAATGAAGCCCTTGTCAGACATATTTAAATATTTCAAAGAAGAGTGGACGACAAAACACAGCGAGATCGAGTTCACTACAAACAAAACTTATTTGTTGCAAAGGATAATGAGCCGCTGTCAAATGTGAAGCTGAGAGCAAATGCCCATATATCCATGGTGACTGAGGGTCTGGTTGTTTAATGATGCTCATGCAGATGGAGGTTGTGTAGCAGATGGGAAGGGTGAGTCATTGTCTTCTAGAGTAGGGGGTGTCTGTAATGGACATTCTGTCCTCGGAAGCCTTCCCCCTCACCCTTAATTACACCAGCGCCTTCCCTTAAAAATCACCTGTCATATACACCTGCTGAACAGATACTCTCTGAGGGCACAATTGGTGGAAGTAGAAATAAATTATGGTTGTAATCGGTTCCATGTCAAGTGTTTTTGGGGAAGCTGTTGGAGTCTTTTGACAAGTTCCAATGTTTGAGGGAAAAAAGGACACATTCTGGTATCCTGTCTGTTTTGCCCACTTTGGATTTATTTTAAAATAGGTGTGTCTGTCTCAGTAAAATGCATAATTATGTCTAGACAATCATTTTGGACCATTTTTCAGTGATGTATGACTCAGTTGCTGAAGCAAAACAGCAATATCAAGCATCTCCAAAATGGACCCTTTTAGTATGATAATGGCTGTAATACTAAGTAATACTCATGATTTACTCAACTGGAAATGAGTTTCATTAAGGCAACAAATACTTATGATCATAATAACAACAAACATTTGTAAATAGGACATGTTTAGGTGATCAGTTGGGATGTTCCATTCACTTTTGCATTCAATGTATAATTTTTAAACCTTCTTAGTTTGCCTTAAAATTGAACATCTTGCCCTCCTTGTAGGTTCTAAAGCTTGATATATTTTATGTATAAATGTAATGTATTTAACATATTTCAAACAATAGAATCTACAAGGTGGGCAATAATGTTATTTTAGATTTTAAAAGTCAAATCTAATGATTTTGCTGTATTTTCCAACATGATATTCAAATGAGTTCAGGTTGAAGGTCATGTTTGGTCATTATATGGAGCTGGATACATATTAAAGGCACTATTTAAGTATTATATGCATGAATGATATGTAAGTTGATAAAATTGCATAATAGCTTTGATGTGATGTTTAGGAAATATTGCTGGTGCAAGGTGATGGCAAATGGTGAGTTCAGCTGCTGCTGTAGCAACATCTAGAGGTTTAGATAGTTGTAGAATATCAATATATGGCATCATAAGATGAATCCTTCTTGGAATCAAAAATTCAGCTATTTCTGAGTAAGTCTATGAAAGTGGGCCAGGTAGGGACAGAAAGGAGACAAACCCTTAGGAAGTTGAACAGACCTTACTCTTACTGAAGGTGACCAGAAAACTGAACTGAGAAGCTTCCCACTTTTGTCTACTCTTGTAATTTGTGCAATGAATTACCTAGTCTAATGGTATTCAGTAATGCTGTATTTTCTAACTTTCTTTCAGATCTCCTTTATTTGATTTGCTTAAGATAAGGTCATCTTATGTCAGTGTCTGTTCCCTTTTGAGCAGGGGACACATGTGTAACTGTACACGGTATTAAGTGTAAAGCGATCTGTGTTGCCCCGTAATTCCTTCCTTCAGCACCTGACCTTGGCTCAGTTGTTATTCTTTTAAGAGTACATTTTGTTCTGACAACTTCACTGTTGAAAGTGATACTGCCTTTCTAGCTCACAGAACTTGATAATAACATTATTTATGTTGCAGTTTTTAAAATGACAGTTAGTGTGTTCTACAGATAAGAACAGCAACAAGGTGGTAGAATAATCACTGCCCATTAGTTTAAAGGCAATTAAAACATCCAAAAGGATACAAAATGATGCCTAATAATGAACTAAATCAAGCACCAGACAAAATACTTAAAAGACCAGATGGTAAAAGTAAGTCTGGAGATTATTTTAAATGAATGCCGATAATGTTTTATGTCATTCTTAGAATTTCATGTGTAATTATTAGGCTAATGTTTGTAGTATTAAGGTGAGGGCTGTTACTAAGGTAAAGGTCACCATGTACATTGAACATCACTAAGTGGCAGAGGTGTAGTAGCTTTGTTTTCTCATTTTCACGTTTTTGATTCTGGCTGATACTAGTTTGTTTTTGTTTTTTTTCTGGAGAGTCCAATACCGATATTACAAAGTAGAAAAAGTTTCCGATATGAAATCTATCTGCCTAGGTTCTTCAGATCTCTCTAGTAAATTAGGTCTTGTTCCCAGTCCAGTTTATCTAATCAGGAGACATCCTGATTAGATAAAACAAAAATAGAGTAGATGTCAAATTCAGAATAGTTTACAGTATATCAAACATTATTTTCCAAAATGAGCTACCTAACTTTATGTTAATAATAATAACTGGTAAAGATAACTATAACTTGTTTTAAGAATTGTTTTTTTTTTGTGGTTTTTTTAAGGTTCGTATTGCGCATACTCAGAACATACGTGCCAGTTAGCATGTCATCTGGCTGTCAGCTTTAGTGTTTGTGGTCTGACAAAACATGTTAAATGTGTCTGTTTGAAGTCAGCTTTGTAGGTCAAGGCTCAGACAGAACCCAGAGTCACCCAAAATGCAACACAGCTGCAGTTACAGTAGATCCTTGGAGGAGGAAACATCAACACTGCACTGTGTGTGTTCCTACTTCTAATCAGATCTTGTGTCTCCTCAGCTCGCTGCTGGTTGCCAGGCCTTCTGGAGCAGAAGAGCTGTGCTGTTCCCCCTTTGTCCTCTCATGCCCCCCCTTGTGTGTTTCCCTGTGTGTTAGTAACCCCACACCCTCACCCACCCCACCCACCTGATCCCTCGTGTTGTGTCGCCACTCCATCCCGAAGACCCCGTCTCACCCCATGCTTGGGACAAAGCCAGCTCACTGCCAGCCCAATGACTGCCTGGATCGTCCTGCCTGTCAGCCTGTCTGCCTTCTCCATCACAGGAATATGGATAGTGTGAGTAAAACATTTCTGCTTTAAGATGATGCACAGGCTAAGAGTTAATCTGAAATATAAAATATCCTTCTGGGCATGTGTGGCTTTTCTACAGTACAGAGCAGAACATCAATAGAGTATGTATATTAAAGGATACAAATAGAAGAAATGGGAAAGAAGCAAACAGTTCCACTTTTAGGAATAATTGTCAAACCACCTGTGATTTCTTGCAGAAACAGCCTTTCAGCATGATCTTTTTTATATTTTATTTCTTTGGACTATTATTTGTAGATTGTTCAGCATCAGATATTATTCATTTGTTATTTGTAATTAGAAAATTGAGGTTTTGTTCATTTAAATGTTAGTTCTTAAATAAGTTTGCAAACTAAATAAAAAAAAATAAAAAGCTTTTGCCAGGATTTTTACTGACTTATTTTTGCACACAAGAAAACATAAATGGCTTTAAAAATCACATTTATGACAAATCTTAACTTTATCACATGAGTGCAGCTGTCTGGTACTTAAAGTTACACTGGGTACCAAACCTAAAGACTTATGGTGCTAATTGAATTAGTCATGCCCTTTCAACATTAATATGGATATTTTTGTAAACGGGTATTCCACACTACTTTTTTTTTTTTTTTTTTTTTTATCAAATATCTCTAGACAGCAACAAATCTAGTACAGACACTCAGAGCACTGTAGACCTTCAGATCACGTTGGACATAACAGACACACTATTCTGTCATGTATGAAGTTGAGCAGCAACAAGTTCAGTTAAGTTAAACCTGTCCATCTACTGCAGTCTGTTTAGGGGCATAAAACAGTTTACATGTAGCTAGATGAGACCCAAATATAGAGGTGAAAAAAAAAATTAGCTAAATAACTGTATTGGTGTGGATAGGGCATTGGATAATGTAGAATCTAAAAATGTCCAAATTTCAGTAACTATGGACGAAACCTCATCACTGTTATGCATTCACTATGCATACACAACTTGTATTTTTATTAATGATATGTTAACAGACAATTTCAAGTTGTGGTATTAGGTTTATTTTGTATGTTGTAAAACTGCTTTGAGTGCTAAAGAGCTGAAATGGACAAGAGTGTAAAATGCTGCAGAGGAGGTGAAAATAATGTCTCGCACCATAATGTCCATAAATGTGTAATGTTGTTCTGTCTTTGAAAATTGATATTGGAAAACAATCATGGAGAAACTGATATTGAAACCAAAGTATTAGTATCAGTGCTGGTATCAAAAACCGCGTTGATGTGCAAAGATGCATATTGACATATCCATACACAATCCAGTTTATGTCCATGTGCTCCAGTGACTGCTCTGCTGAATGACTCTTCCTTAAGCAGAGTACAATCTTGTCTCTTTCACAGCTTGCTCTGACTCATAAAGCTGTTTGACATTTGCCTTTTCTTGCATTGAATTATGAAGTGTTTTTACCCTCTAGGTATGCCATGGCTGTGATGAATCACCATGTTTGTCCTGTGGAGAACTGGTGAGTGATTTTTCTTCTTAAAGATGCGAAAAGATAGGTATAAAAGCAATGTATCTTCATACGTGGACAGTTTCATTCCTCAGAGACCACTGGGGAAATTAAACGAACTGAACTCATTATGTCACTCCTATAGGTCTTACAATGTAACATGCATGGAGGAGCTGCCTCGGCCAGGCTTCCCCAAGACATGTTGCACCATCCAGGACATTCCCCTCATCAGGTTTGCTGCTCTGAACTGGAGTTTATATTTTCGCAGAATACAAAAGCAGTTTGTCAGCAAAAGCCCTGAAGCATGAATTTGCACCTTGTTACACTATGGTTCTGACAGTCATTAACCCATGTTTTGCATACCCTGCATTTATTTAATCTGCAAATCAGCCTTCAGCCGTGTATGAGTACAAAAGCACTCTTGTAAGGCATCATGAGATCAGCAGGATTTTTTTCCAGTGTACATGGAGGGAAGCTACGATCCAAAGTTCAGTTTTATGTTTTCATATTATGGCAAGGTGCTTTTACATTAGTTTATCTTTTTTGATCCAAGCACAAAAATCACAAAAACAGCCCGTCTTAGTGGAAACCACTGAAGTAATAAACACTGACAGATGGTTTAAGGATTGTGGTAAGTTAATCTTCTACCTTTTAATTCAGAGGGCCGTTTTGTTTCCCTGTCTGTCCTGTAGTAAATGTGGTTCTTATCCTCCTGAGAGCTGCCTGTTCAGCCTGATCGGCAACGTTGGAGCCTTCATGGGTAAGGCCTCCAAATAACTGAAATGAGCAGAAACATGAATGTACAATGTTACGGTGATCAGAGATAAGGAAGTGGTTTGGTTTGCACAAATAAGTCATTTCCACTATATAACAAGGGAACATAACATTTTACAATGTTTTTTTCCCACACACTCTTTGAATTCCATGTAATTTGCATTTAGAGATGTGTTTCTAAAAAAAATAAACAATAAAAATAATCTGCACTTAAAAAAAAAATTATGAGCTGAAACCTAGTGAAAGTACCGAACTCTGTTGCACTGGATTGTGTTATCAGTCCTGTTATTTTGTTGAGTTCAGGATTTTTTGTTTTTTGAGCCATACTCCTTGTTTCACAGTATAAGTATGTTATTTAAAAAAAAAAAAAAAGAAAAAAGGAGCATATTAGAAGTAGCAGTTCTCTCATTTGATCCCAAGTTACCTTTACTGTTACATGGTTCCCACAGGGTCTTAAAAAGTCTTCAAAGTCTTGAATTTACAAATCTGCATTTAATATCTTAAAAAAGTCTTTGAAAGCTATTAAATTTGATATGGTAGGTCTTAAGTTGCCATAAACTTGTTCACTGTATTTGTTTAGATGTGTCCAAACTGCAAAGAAAGTAGCATTAGTCTACTAGGTTCCACCCATTATATCCTGACTATGTTGAAATTAGGAACCAATTATTGTTAACTTTGCAGCCCCAGGTGAGAAATGACTTAGAACGGTGGGAATCAGGGTGTTGGTATAAATACATTTTCCTAAATTTGTGGAGTGATAAATTTTGGCCAGTATGGCCATGAAATGGGCATTAAATTCTTTTCTAAGTTGTCTTAAAAAGTCTTCAATTTAATTTATAGGAACCCTGTATTAAAAAATTAAAAAATTGTTTTGAAAAGTGTCAAAATATGCTTTATATGTTTATTGATATAGGCTGACTTTATTTTCTTGCGTTATGCTAGTTAGTAACACATACTGGGAATGTTATGTACTAATGCTAGGTGAGTTAACCTTAACTTTGTATAACTAACTTGTATAAATGTATTTATACTTGTATGGGGGGATGACCCATTCTGTTGCAGACCTAGAAGCAGAGGATACTGGGCTACCACAGAATTAGCCTTGTTTCTGAGTTAGAAAACATCTAAATCTTACCAGGTGTATTTTTCTCATTTCTAGTCCAAATATCTCATCACACTTAAAATAAGACATAATCACC
>JAPQRP010000030.1:20745713-20756024 GCA_037367295.1 Apogon hyalosoma
AACTTATTTTTAGACAATAGATCTTGAAAATCTTATTTCAAGAAATCTTACCAAGATCATTTTGACTTGTTCTATTGGCAGATTGATTAATTCAAGATTTTTTTTTGCTTAATTCACGCAAAAAAAAAAAAAAATCTACCAATAGAATAAGTGAAAATTATCTTGGTAAGATTTCTTGAAATAAGATTTTCCAGATCTATTGTCTAAAAATAAGCTCTTATAGTTCACTGAAAAGTTACTCTTAGGTGATTCTGTCTTAATTTAAGTGTGATGAGATATTTGGACTAGAAATGGGAAAAATACACTTGGTAAGATTTAGATTTTTGTAGTGTTTTTCTGTATTCACATCAGGAGCATCAGTCGAGTCTGGCCTTAGTGCAGCAGGACATGCAGTGCATTTATAGTGGTCTTAAAGCCTTAACCCATTGATTAGGTTATGTATGTTTTCATTTGGCTTTTTTCCCTTTTTTAATCAGTTGCCTGGGTAGTTGGTAACACATTCCAGATGACAGACTCGGAACTATTATCAAGGAAGTGGTGTAGTTGGGGTGAAGAGTGTACGGTCTGTTGTGTCTTCTGTTCGTGCTGTACGGAGCCCACAGACGTCAGCCTGATATAGAGGGGCCTGAAATAGCCCACGCGCTCTAATCAATAATGAATGCGGATTTCCTTCCACTTCCCCCCTCTGTCCTCTCTCTCCTGCATACATCCTCTATGGCCTTCCTCCATTACTCCTCCTCCTGTCTGGTTTTATCACCTTTCAGTCCTGCCCCATTTTTCCCTTCTGCTTTAATCGCTGCTTCCTCCTGCTGTTTTCACTCTGGCTTCATTTTGCATAACTTCTCCATTTCGTATGCATTTCCAGTGTGTGTACACTGCATTTCTTCTATCCCTTGTTTCTTCAGCTGTGTGTCTCTTTTCTGTCACGGCTGTCTGGATGCTTAGGTTGTGACCTGTTGTTGATCTTAATATGTAGTGAGTTTCACTGCCTCATCATGGGTGACACATGACTGCAGTTTGCATATTTAGAGTTATAACCACAATCCAAAGTCTGCTGAGGAAAATGTTTTTCTTATGCAATCAGAGATGTCAATAGTGAATAGAAAGTGTGATTTCTGCAAGAGCACTAAAACAAATCTGCTGGTCAGCAAATCGTGCAGTCGTATTACAATTGATCTGACTTCTCACTCAATATTAAACTATAAACAAGCAAGAACATTGTGTTGTTTTAAGCATTTTTGGAATCTGAAAATCTGTTGGAAAACCAGCCCTATTCATTTTTCATTTATAATTGATACAGCAACTAAATGAACGATTAATGTCCACTGACAGAGTTATCTTAAAAGGCTCCTGCAGTTGTATTATTCATTTAATGTATGTTTGGTGCTCCCCGCATCAATATGACTATGCCTCCTGTGTGTTATAGTGGTGATGGTGTGCCTTCTGCGCTACGCCCAGGTTATCGAACACAGCCACCGATGTTGGGTCAACACCAGCGCTCTAGTGTCCGGCTGCACCAACGCTGTGGGTCTGGTAATGGTGGGCAACTTCCAGGTAAACATCATGCAGATTTTCTCAAATTTCTTAAATCATAGAAATGCCTGAAACCTTCTATAAGTGAAGAGAATAAAATTGTTGTGCCCTGACTTCCTCCTGAAGGCCATTTAATGTTTCAGTCAGTCAGTATTTTCATGAAACCAGGTTAATTTGAAGCAAGCTTGTACTGCCATGGTTTTCCCCCTTGTCCTTTTTTATTTACGTATAACTGATCATAACTTAGTACAAAGCCTCATTTTGAT
Organism: Apogon hyalosoma; assembly: GCA_037367295.1. Lineage (NCBI taxonomy): Eukaryota > Metazoa > Chordata > Actinopteri > Kurtiformes > Apogonidae > Apogon > Apogon hyalosoma. The sequence continues at coordinate 20,747,513 of JAPQRP010000030.1, forward strand.
ATAGTCCTGTTTGGTCAGTAAAAATTACACTGTTAATACAGTCTCAACACTTCCTTTTAACATGTGGAACTAAAAGCTCTCAATGTCAAGTGCATGTGGCATATAACTCACAAAACTTCCCAAACAGCACAAACTGTAAAAATTATGTTGCACATTAACACAGCTGTGATTGAAATCAGACACTGACACTTTATATCAGTAAATCATGTCAGGTCAGGGTGTTGAAAATATAATGTATATCTTTGTATTTAGTCCTAATTTTTACAGTTGTAATTAAGTAAACAGTTGATCTAAATTTTTTTTCAGCTTTTGACAGATATAAAATATCACGACATGGCACTACAAATAAACCACTGTGGTGCAATAGGTACTCTGGTCTCCAGACATATTGGATACAGACTAGGGTTGGACAATATGTCGAATTAATCTAAGTTTTGGGATTTTTTTTTTCTGTTTGAAAACCATTAGAAAAGCACAAATCATGATAATTATGTCTCCTGGAGTTCCTTCTTAACAAAGACAAAAAAAATTCACATAAAATGTGGTGTAATATATACTTTGTGAATGTGTTTCTATAGTCATTGCTCATCAGTGATGCATAATATTAAATGTAGTTTACCTGAATAAACTCATTGTGTTTATTGATAATTACTCATTGAATGGTTGGGTAAAGAGTATCACAACTGACTGTTGAGTTCATGTAGACAAATGGTGTACTTCATCACACTGTGACTCACTGTGTTTTTCTGTTTGACAGGTTGACCATGCCAAATCTCTACACTATGTGGGTGCCGGTGTGGCTTTCCCCGCAGGGCTGCTGTTCGTGTGCCTGCAGTGTGTGCTCACCTACAGAGTGGCTGTGACGGCCCTTGACTACTGGATGGCCCATTTTCGAGTGGCTCTAGCACTGGGAGCGATGGTCTCCCTCGTCCTCAGTATCCTTTATTCACTGTGACATCCATCTGCCTGTGCAGATGTCTGTTATGTAATGCGTGGTAAAACATTACAGCAGCACAAGTATAATGAACTAGTCATCTTCTCTGATACAGTGCACGTATGCTTACTGACTTATGACAGGGTTTCTCCGGGACCTTGAGTCTAAAATCCAATTATTTGAATATTACACCTTTTTAAATGTCTTAAATACAATAACTGTTGGTATAAAAAAAAAAGATAAACAATGATACCAATGTTACAACTATAGAAGTACATTATTTCAGCCTAGTTTCTAAATGTTTTTGAGAAGTGCTGGTGATGATCAGTTTATAAGTAAGATGGTGCCAACCATGTTTCCAGATTTGGACTTATCCATACATCAGAACAGCCTAAATCAGACAAAGCCAAGCAGTTAGATGTGAAATTGATTCATCCTTTATTTGGACTCAGGCTTTTTTCCTCAGTCTTTTTTTTTTTTTTCATCAAAATCCAGGTTAAACAATTAGTAGTACTGAATAAGTGTAGCGATAATTAAAGGTAGTTCAGTAAAGTAATTAAACCCTATCAATACTTATATTTTTGCCCTAACAATAAATCTGTCTAAATTTGTTCCATTGGGCAGGGGTCTAGTGGTTAAAATTGCATGTCCAGTCTTGATAGAAGTATTGAGTTGAAAGTATTGCATATTATCAAAGCTGCAGAGCCTCATGCATTTACAGGTTGAGCCGCTTCTATTTCAGTTTAATTCACTTTTGTTTTCCTCCAGGTCACCTCTAGATTCTGAGTGTATAATCATAAAAAGCGTCTTTCTTCACTCATTTGTGCCACAGATGTTTGTCGTCCTTAACTTTCCTTCCTCTCAGGCGGCATCTTCTTCATTCATGAGAGTTTCATTCTACAGCATGCCGCCGCCATCTGCGAGTGGGTCTTCACAGTGGACATCCTGGTCTTCTACGGCACCTTCACCTACGAGTTCGGCACCGTTACCAGCGAGACCATGATGGCCGGCCTGCAGCAGAGCCACCATCACGGGTCAGGGGTCATCATGGGGCCCAGGGGGCGGAGTTCAGCGTTGGGTGGGGCGACCAAAGGCCTCAAGTCCCCCGGGGGAAGCAGCACGTCCACACATCTCAACTGTACTCCGGAGAGCATAGCCATGTTGTAGCTCTGCACCCCAAAGGTCTGAAACGTCACCGCAGAGTTTCCTATGAGCCACAGGGAGGCAAGTGACAGGGGCAGCATGTGACGGAAAATGGGTTCTAGTGCTGTACGATCCTGTTTTTATTGTATTTTTTTTTGGTCCTCCCCTAATGTTGGCTCCTGGCGTTCAGTCAGTGCTGAATATCTGGAGCCAAAGTGAGTACTGTAACCATGAATGTTTTCAGGACACTTTTTTTTCTTTTTTTTTTTTTTTAAGTAAGCTGTTGCATCATTGGTGTTTTGACGGAAACAGAAACTTAATCCACACAAGTTTCCCCCTTCCTGCCGACATTCCTTCATGATCTGCCCTCCCGATGCTTAACGTGGCCCGTCTGTTTGGGCCTTTAGCTTCTCACTGCACGGCACACTTTCTGAATAGGGGAAAAAAAACTTCATGTTTAAGATTTGAGTTTGCATAGTGTGTAGAAAATACTGAATGTGTGCAAAGTGAATAGTTACCAGTCCTTTGTTTGTTTTTTTTTAATAGGCTGTCAACATATGGCCTTTTTTTTTTTTTTTTTTAAATCAATCAAGCAAAAGTGATCCGGCAAAAAATTTTAACCCGACAGTTTTTAGTTGCACTCTTTTTGCCTGATCCCTGCAAAAGATGATTTTGAATGCTAATTTTGATGGTATTTTTAAATAGTTTTACTTATACATGTGTCCACTACGCGTCATTTTGTGAGTTTAGAACATCTGGATAAAAACTACTGATCTGTTCTGCTGTTACAACTGCGGCTGTACGCATTCACCTTTCAATCTGTCCACTACTGATGCATGGTTTCTGTTCGGTATCGTCATGTCATACTACCTTTTGTCATCATGTCCAGTGCAATAATCAGTCATCTGACATTTTACTCTCCATCAGAGTGGATGATGCCTTTTTTCAGTGTGTTGGAGTGAACACAGGGCTCTTAGTTGTAAAAACAACAGCAAGACATCTGAAGTGCCCTATGTGAGCTAGGAAAATGCATGAAGGAGAAATTGGATGAATCTGACACGTTTGCATCCACACTTATTTAATTTGATTCAAGGCTGGACCCTTGGAAGCCTTATTTTGAGAGTAGGTTTTCTTTTAAAGCAACATTGTTCAGAGGAAAGAAGTAAATGCTTGTAGACCTTTGTGCCATAAAACTTGTTACAGTGGTGTCAGTACAGTGTTGCAACCAGATGACATACAGGTTGTAGATGGTGTGTTTTTATTTAATGTTGCCAATTTCATTTTCATTTTTTTTTGTTGTAAATTAACTCAACACCAAACTGCCAAACTCTCACTGCTCAAGCTGACTAATGCCACCTGGAAAAGTGTAACCCCATATTAATTTTATTTTTTTTTTAAATGTGATTGTTTTTGTTTTGTTTTTTTTTTAAATATACATTTCATAACTACCCTTGCACAGTATTTAGCTCTCTGCATAGTGTTGAACATTTTAACCTGTCTTACTACTGGATGCCAGCAATACTTGTTTTTAAAGGTCGCATCACCTACCTCTTTTATCTTCTGTGGGTTTGAGGTGAAATCGAGAGTTCTGACATGTTTTCCATCTGATAAAAGGTCAGAGGTCAGTATTTTTGTTACGCTGGTGATTATGACTGACGGGTGAATCCAACGTTAGCAAAGATCATGTGTCAGGTTGTAAAATGTCAGTTTTCTTTTTATGTTTTTGCCTAAGTTCTTGTTTCTTCACTGCAACAAACTTGACAGATGTGTTTATATTGTTCTGTCTTCTCTTGCCAAAAAGACTGGAATCTACTGGATTTTTTAAATTTTGTCTGTTGATGTATGAACTGTCTCAGCCTTATCCCTCATACTGTGCCAGAGGCATGTGTTCAGATGTTTTTTTTTTTTGTTCTTTTGTTCAGCTGTAGCCTGTTTGATCATACTGTAACCAAGTTACTTCAAAATGGCAGCTTGTATGAACCCTCACATCAGGGTTGGATTTAATCTGTAAAACCATCTACCATCTTCACAAGCCAAAATTTAAGAGGTAGACTTTTTGTTTCTTTCTGTGCATTTCAGTCGATTGCTTTAGTAAGATTGTTTGTGAGAGAATCCTGTATTACAAAAGGTTGCCTGACCTGTACATGTCTTGAACTCTAGCAACAGCAACACAGAAACAATCTATCAAATATTTACCCGTCTAATTTCCTGAATCTGAAGTGTGTGTAAGAATGGTAATGGAAATGTTGGAGAAATCCCTGAAAACAAAACACAGATTTTATTTCCTTTTATAAATTCTGTAAATATGTATGATTTGTCTATCATTTAGGTATTTTGATTTGACAGAGATTTATATTCAAATATGAAATTAAAAAAGATAAATTATTAGCAAATGTTTTGTTGGGTTGTTATTTAATCATTAAAATACTCGACAGTAGGTTTGCAACAGAAGCTAAAGTTTGCAGGGTTTTGTCTGCTCTCAAATAGTGAACTTGTCAGATTTACACACTACTTTCGTAAGCTAGAGGGTTTTGTTTGTATGTCTTAAATAGTATTGCTAATAAGTGTTGACGCTAACCAAACAAAAAAGTGAGAAAACTTTTTTTTTTTTATCAAAAGTATGTTTATTTGCAAGGACAACTTGGCAAACATTGACTTGTTTAAAGGTCAAATGAGACATATCAGTGGCTTTTTTTTGAAGGCTACTGCTCTGATGCCAACAAATTTCAGGTCCATCCATCAACAAACATTTCCCTGATTATTGCTTTGGTCTGAAACAAGTATAATGTAAAATCTGTTAAATTCACTGTAGGGGATGCCAGAGTTATCTCTGCTTGGGCTCAAGGTTCTAAATTTTAACAAAGAACTCATGTTAAGAAATGGAAAAGTGAAGTTTGAAATTGTTACAGCACAGTGACTCCTAATGAAATCAAGACTGTATTTATTGCAGCTCAACACCATAAATTCACCACGAGGGGCTTAAAATCTGCCAAATGTTCTGCACTCTACCTTAAGACCAGATCCTCAATGCGCAACTCATGGGCCTGATGTGGCTGCGACATATCTGGTCAACCATTTTCTAATTCACGATGAAAATACATTCATTCTTACATGAACCTATTGAAATATATCTGCATTTAAAACTAAAGTGCAGCTGCAGTGACTGAATGCAGTAAAATATCTGAGGTTTCTGCCATGTATTTAGTTCATTTCATTACTAAGTCAGTTAATTTCATCTTTCAAGGACAGATATCTTTAGAGTTAAAATTAACTGGACCATGGCCTCCTGTCACCTTGTAAAAATGGTCCAAGCAAAGCAAGTCCTTGCCCTCGACCCTCAGTTCAGGACACTATTGGATTCAGATTTATTGAAGCCTTGGTATTTAGAGTCTTGTCATATCAGCCTCTTAAGACCATGTTCCTTTTATCTGTCTATCATGAATACAATAGTAAACTGTTCCAGTGACTAAGTTTATAAAAGATTTGAGTAAATTAACTTTATGGAATGATTTATGTCTAAATTTTAACAATAAATAATTTCTATTGTCTGGTCAAACAGCTTTTTATACATTAGAAGTTCACAAATGTATTTAAAAAGTAGATAAAAAGACAAACATTACAGAGTCTAAACACTAACACTGTCAGGTCATGTGTACATGGCTCCGTGTAGATCTTCCAGTCTATGCTCCCTCTGTTTTCTTCTCTCCTACAGGACAGAGAAGGTTGTTCAGGCAGGGACTAGAGCGAGATCATCTATTTACTATTTCCACATTCATATTTATACACTAACCTTGTCTTTTTTGAACTCCTCATACTCTGGATTATCTGTTGGCAATTCAAGTCGGCACAGCGGGCAAGAGTTGGTCTGGGATTGAAAAAATATGGAAAATAGTGGGAATTCTAAGCAGCTGGGAAAAAACAAATGTATATCTCAGAGGTAGAAATCCAGTGCTTTACCTTCCCTAGCCAGGGCAGAATACATCCTGAGTGGAAGAGGTGTTTGCAGGGCATTTCTCGAACCGTCTCTTGTTCCTCAAACTCCAGCAAACACACAGGACACTTCAGACCTTTGTCTGTAACCAAAGAAAAAAAAAAAAGCACAATTATTTATAGCTTCAGTTTACAATTCAAAACACTCAGTTAACACAGATGCCTAACTGTTTCTTACATGTGACCCTAATAACTTTCATTAAGCTCAATAAAAACAGCACTGAGGTAAGGGGAAAGCAACTGATTCTCTTCTTTTCCACTTGTGAATGCTGTAAAATCATGTTAGATACAGTGCCCTAGAAAGTATTCACAGCGCTACACCTTTTACATTTTCTTGTGTTACAGCCTTTTCGAAAAATAGATTAAATTCATTTTTGCCTCAAGAAATATTTTAAAATATATAACATGTACATAAGTATTGACAGCATTTACTCAGTACTTGGTAAATTACAGCCTCAGGTTTGTTTGAGTATGATGCTACAAGCTTAATGCACCTATTTTTGGGAAGTTTCTCCCATTCTTCTTTGCAGAACCTCTCCAGCTCCGTCGGGTTGGATCAGAAGCATCAGCGCACAGCTATTTTCAAGTCTGGGCTCTGGCTGAGCCACTCGAGGACATTCACAGAGTTGAATCTTCTCCCCAGTCCCAGGTCTAGTGCGCTCTGGAGTAGGTTGTCATCAAGGAAGTCTCTGTATTTCTGCCTTCATTAGATCCAGACTAGGCTCCCAGTTCCTGCTGTTAAAAACATCCACACAGCCTGATACTGCTACTACCATGCTTCATTATAGGGATGGTATTGGGAAGGTGATGAGTGGTACATGGTTCAATCTTTGGTTCATCAGACCATAGAATTTAGTTTGTCATGGTCTGAGTCCTTTGGGCGCTTTTTGTTAAACTGCAGGCAGGCTGTCATGTGCCTTTTATGGAGGAGCGGCTTCCATCTAGACACTCTACCACACAGGCTTGACTGGTAGAGTGCTGCAGAAATGGTTGTCCTTCTGGAAGGTTCTCTCCTCTCTCCACAAAGTAACACTGGAGCTCTGCCAAAATCACCATCAGGTTCTCGGTCACCTCCTGACTAGCGCCCTTCTTCTATGATCGTTCAGATTGGTGGGTGTCCAGCTCTGGCAGGAGTCCTAGTGGTTCTAAACTTCTCCCATTTACAGCTGATGGAGGCCACTGTGCTCATTGGGACCTTCAACGCTGCAGAAATGTTGTTGTACCTTTCTCCATTATGTCTAATCAACTGAATTTGCTACAGTTGGACTTAGATCAAGTTGTGGGAACATCTGAAGCATGAGTGGAAACAAGATGCACCTGAGCTCAATTTTGAGAGTCATGGCAAATGCTGTGAATACTTATGTACATGTTAAATTAAGTTTTTGGGTTTTTTTTTTTTTACAAATTTTCAAAACTTTTTCACTTTGTCAAGATGAGGTATTGTGTGTAGAATTTTGAGATAAAAATGAACTTAATGTATATTGAAATAAGGCTGCAACACTAGAAAATTAAAAAAAGTGTAGTACTGTGAATACTTTCTAGATGCACTGTATTTTAAGAAAAGCCTTGAAAACCACTTTCAATTCATGAAACCCTTATTCTACTTATCTAAATGCAAAAATCTTCTTTTTTTTTTTTTAGACACAACAATATAGGCTTTAAATATTCTTTGGCCTCTTTGGGATAATAGTTTCAGTGAATGTTTGTCACCTGCTTGTTCTGGAGAAATAACAACCACGGAAAGGGTCTGAACAGCAGCTTTGGCTGCAGGAGGAGGAAGACGCTGATCCCAGTCCGACAAATCAAATGCACCAGGGTCAAATACATCCACACCCTGCATTAAAGATCTTCAGAAACAACACCATCATTTAATCAGAGAATGCATTAACAGTATGCAGACTATGGATGAAAAACATAGATCTCTGAGCCTCACCTGGCCGGTTCAAGCAGTACATTCTGATGATACTGTTCCTCTGGGTTTGTGGGCTCACAGTCATGTTCATCAAAGTACGACGCCATTCTACCTCTTTAACTTCTTCCTGATGGTAATATAGAAACTGACAGCTTATTTATATTCAAGGGATTTCTTTCATTCCAGTTTTCATCCAGTTCTTTACAAAGGGACAATGTACACTAAACACATTAAAAATATAAATGCAGCAATGTTAGCTACCAAGGGATTCATTGGTAGTCCCATTTGTCTGATGTTACTGTAGCATCCACAAATGATATAACTCAAGTAAAATCATTACAAAACCTTACATATAAGCAATGAAGATAAAAAGCATAGACAATTAATTTAAAACAGCATATATGGTACATTTATATTATTGGTGATTTTCAATGAACCACCTCTTTAAACTGTTACCGTGGATAATAGGATGTGGACTTGAATTCATTGCGGTACTACATTTCATTGATAGGAAGGCCTGCCTAAATGTATTT
>JAPQRP010000030.1:20760101-20813874 GCA_037367295.1 Apogon hyalosoma
TTCCTCTCCATGATATTGATTGATATGGAAAATTTGGAATTTCTAAACCCAATATTTTTCAAGTTATTGCGTTAATACGAAGGATAACCGGTGGCGGTGGAGCCGGCGGGGCCAGCGGCAGCGGTCGGACCAAAAACATAATATCCCTGAAACTGCGTTTGGGATATAATTATAGATACAGTGATATGGTGAGATTAAGATGCTGAGGTTGTCTTTGGGATCAGATCAAAAATGAGTCCATCAGAGGAACGGCACATGTTAGGTGTCTTGGAGGAAAAAGTCAGAGAAGCCAGACTGAGATGGTCTGGTCATGTACAGAGGAGGGATAGAGAGTATATTGGTAAAAGGATGCTGATGTTGGAACTGTCAGGCAGGAGGTCTAGAGGAAGACTCAAGACCAGATTTATGGATGTAGTGAAAGAGGACCTGAAGGTAGTTGGTGTGAGAGAAGAGGATGCATGCAGAGGATAGGGTTAAATGGAGGGAGATGATTTGCTGATGACAGGCGTGGTTACCCCGGTAACACCCCTGCTGGCACTGAAATGTCGTAAATGGAGTAAAAAGGACAAAATGACACCAACCTCGGCCCGTTTGAATTAAAATCAGGTTGTAGATAGTTCTCTAACTTACTACAGTAAATCCGTATTATTTGTCTTTCAATAACATGCCCTATATAAGTTAGTTGGATCCAACAATTTTTACCGTCTGTAGCTTGGATCTTTTCTCGTGAACTATGGGTGTAAACTTTTTTCCTTAATTCATGAAATGCGCTTCCTAAAAACACAACTTATTTCATTTCTGTCATGAAACGACAAACGAGGACACGTATAGTTTTTCTCTTTCATTCGGGTACATTTGCATATGACTCTGGCTTGACTGTATTCAACTTAGATAAATATATTTAATATCTTGTAAAAAGGCCGAAAGAGCAAAATCATAAACCACGTCTTGACAAACTTACTAGCTTCACCCATCTTAACTGTTAGCATAAATATTAACTTGTCCTTTTTCCGGGTATGACGTAATAGAATTTTCTTCTCTTTGAAGTCCTGTAGATGTAAACGCTTTACCGCCGCTAAGTGATACAGACTGGATCTCCTTTTTTTATTATTCAGAATTTTCATATTTTTCGTCAAACTGTTTTTTCTACATACAAAAGAGCTGATATTTTTTTATTTTGCATGTTTATGTAACAGTGGAATTATCTTAACTATGCATTTATCTTTCTATATGTAATTTCCTACCTTTTTTGCACGTCTTCAAGTAGTATAAGGCAGTGTGTAGAATGAAAATAGAGGGTAGTACAAAATTGACACTATTATTTCATGCACACTCTTAATGTAGTAAGTACACACCACAGATAAATAATATTTTGATACCAAAACAGAATTTATTTGCATAATCAGACTAGAGGTGAGAAATCTCACTATTCAGAACTATTGACATTTGAAGTGAAAAGGGAAAAAAACGGTGAACGGACACAAAACAAATCAAAGGTATGGCTTTGGTTAAATAACACTTTACTAAAATGAAAAGACAACTGTTATATGATCTCTTAAATAGAGTGAGAAAAGATTTAAGGCTCTAGAATTCCCTGAACAAGACAAAGGCCAAATATCTGATGTTTTTCATGATTAAAGGTGTACAGACCAGACCTGGTGGTTTACAGTAGATGCTACTCAGATACTGAGGGAAATGACCTACCATTTACACTAACAGACCACCAGGCTTCTGTTTTTACAGCCTACATTTTTTCAGTGGACTCACAGACTAGTAACATATAAACATGACTGTGGACTTTTCATCTAACAGTATTCTGCTGAATTTGCCAGTGTTGTTAGACATGTTACTGATACAATGGCACAGCCTGTTATTTTACAAAAGATGCTGACATACAAAGTGTTAATCCACAATTGCATAGTATTACTGGAATAGCACATGCTTATTTTATGGATTCCTTGCATTATGTACTTCTCTTCTAAAGTAGTGTACATTCATCAGCTTCACAATACAGTAAAACAACATAAGAAACACCTTTGTTATGTCTTGCCACCAGCTCCTTCTCTCTCTCTCTCTCTGAATGAGTGGTTATTAAAGATGTGCACATGCCGAGCATGTCAGCGCTTCACTTACAATGTAGCTGCATCTGATATTTACATAAAAAAAACTCTTCAGGATGTATTTAAAACTGTAATGGCAGTGAAACATATACATGTTAACAATATGAACTCCCAATGTTTTTGTGAGGTTTCACTTCACTGTATGAAAAAACTTACAAGAAACTGTTAGTCTTGTGTCATCTGTGAAAAGATTAGGAATGACTTAGCTGGTAAAATGTGAGGTTTGTTTAAAAATGTGTTTACTCAAAATGCAAAAACTTAATTTTCTGGTAAATGGATACAAACAGGATGTCTTCAGTGATGAACACTTAAATACTGGTAAATCTTTTCAGACTTTGGATAAAAATAAGATCCAGATTTCTTTTGTATACAACTTGATTAATCCATCCTTGCTTTATCTGTAAAACTGTAAAGCGTAAATTTTTTTACCCTACCCATTTCCAGTTGATGCTACAATAATGTCATTGATTTATTTTTTGCACAAAGAAAAAAAAGTCTCTACCATCCTTGTCCCCTTATCTGTTTTGAAATGGGTTAACACCATAGTAATAAAAATAAAATATTTTTATGGGTTTTAAAAGGACACTCAACCAGTGAGCAACAATGCTAAACACACAAGGTAATTCATGAATTTCTACAGTGTTTCACCGCCAACTATAAAGAAAAGATAAAAACTCAAAATATGTGAAAACAATGCTCCAAGTTACAGACAACAAATGACAGGTCTAATAAAAATCTTGACACAAGGGAAAATCATATCCATGTTGGTTTGAAAAACATCAGTTTATGATGTTGTAATTCATTTAAATATCCAACACCCACTGAATGCATCATAGAGTAACTCATACATCATACAAGTTTTAAAAATCTGCCATAAGAGTATGAAGATTGGGCTGATTAACACAATTTGAAGTTTTTCTTGAAGTTTTTAGCCCCACAGAGAGTGTGCCACTTTGATCACATGCACAGACCTGACCCATACACACTTATGTCATCATCAGTACACGGACAACTTTCTACAATCCATTCCCACCTAACCTATGCTAAAGAAGCTTTAGACACGTATCTAATACCTGACCCATGTGACACTGCCCTAACTGAACAGCTTCACAAAGCAGCCGTGGCAGTATGGTTTGTCATTTTGTTCTTTAAAGGTGCCTTTGTTGAGTTGTTTCAGGCAGAAGGCACAGACAAAGTGCTCTGGGTGGAACTTCTTGGACATGGCTGTGATGCAGCGGCCTGTGATCGGCTTCTGACAGCCAGAGCAGAGGGAGCCGCGGCGCTCATGGTAGTGCACTTCACAGTAAGGTTGACCATCATGCTCAAAGAAACTTCCATTCACAAAGGGGGTGAAGCACTCCTGCAGACACACATGGGGGGTGAGAAGACATGTCATTTCAATGCTTTCATTCATAATATCTCCTTACATCTGTTCATTAAGTTTTGGGAAAGGCTGCATGTTCACATATACCTAGGCTAAATGCATTCGAAAATATCTTTTTCATTATTCTGAGCATTTTATTTCAATACATGCTCCTTCTGTAAGTTCAGCTAATAATAATTAACAGTAGATGGAATTATTTCAGGTTTTATTCTTTTCTATTCACAGAGCCAAGAAGTTTCTCTTTCTCTTCATTTGTATCTCATGGCTTTAAATTGTGTAACTTGAGTCAAACACTGTGGGTAGACTTTCACAAGCTTTGCTCAACATCTGCAGAATTTTCAGCCCATTCCTCCCTGCAGAACTCATGCAATTGAAATAACTTCAGTTGTTAACGTGACCCAGAGTCTGGCTCAGTCTGTTTGAAGATCCTCTGGTCTTCTAAGAGTATGACAAATAAAAACTGAAATAAAATATCTCCCTATTATTATTATTACAGTATTATTATTATCATCAGCGTTTAAATACCCACGGTGATGGTAAACTTCAGATGTTGACTGTGTGTAAGAAATAACAAGAACACACCAGTATTAGAGAAATGTATGATACAGACCCTGCAAACAAAACACTCAGGATGCCAAAGGCTGTTCAGCGCTGAGATGTAATTCTCCAGGATGGCTCTGGCACAGCCACCACATTTTGGTGCAAACATGTCAAAATAATCCTTCCTGCAGTAGGCCTTTCCATCTTTTTCATGGAAACCTTCAGGGGAAAAAAAATAACACAGAAGACAAAATATTTTAACAACTACTGCAGTATCTCTGACAGTAATACAAAGGGACGCCCATGTAAAATAATCATTTTTAAAAAATACAATGATAGCTATAATACTGCAAGTTTTAGTTAACTCAAGAGTGATCAGGAGAATTTTTCAGTGAAATGACCCTTTATAAAAAAAATGAATATAATTCAAAGACATCAAAATACCCTCTGGACCAAAGAAGGATCCACACTGAGCACAAAAGAAATGTTCAGGATGCCATGTCCTATCCAGCGCCGTCACAACTTTCTATAAAGACATAAAAACAGTTACTGCTGACTGAGCTTCAACAAGCATGGCAGATGCAAATGCTTATCATAGATGAGCCAGTAATGACTGGACAAGTATTATGACATTGTGCTCAACCATAAGCTTAAATGGAGCCTGTGAACTAACTTTAGAAGCATGAAGGCACAACAATCAATGTAACTTGTAAAGGAATGTAAAAATGAATGTACACAAGCATAACTTTCCCATGTTTTACTGCACTTTCACTGAAAGTGTTTGGCCCTGTGCATCATCTGCTCATTTAGAAATTCTACTTGGTCATAGAAAAAGTTAGAAAAACAGAAACAGCAGCCAATAAACTCCAGAGATTACATTACCAAGTATGGAATGAATCTACAAGGATGGAAAGATATATAACACAAATAACATGCCTCTTCATTTGAATTCTTTCCATCTGTTGGACAATGATATTAAATCTTCCATCTGATCACTAGAAAAAGACCAAAATGCTCATTCAATCCATAAGCCATTATATTTTTGAACAGGTAATGGATGCAAAAGGCTCAGCAGGTCTGGTTCTGTCTTATGTGCTAGGGTATGTGCATATGTGTACTGGTGACTTTCTTTTGTTGTGGTGACATTCCTCTCCATCATTCAAACAGCAGTGACTCACATCCAGTATAGGCCCGTTACAGTAGTAGCATCGAGGGGAGAACAGGTTATGGTAGTCTTTCTCACAGTAGGGCTGTCCTTCACGCTCAAAAAAATTCCTGGAGCCTATCTCTTCTTGACAGTGCGTGCACACAAAGTGTTCGGGATGCCATGTGCGACCCATGGCAGTTACCACCTACATCAAGGGAAAATTAATGTTCATTTGAACTATGCAAACAAGGTTTTCCTTTCACTACTTGCACATATGAGAAGTAAACCAGGAGTATCTCACCTGTCCTACAATTGGTTTACAGCAGGCACCACACACTCCTTTAGCTACTGTCTGCACTCCCAGTTTGTTGAGGTCCGACTGCAGGCTACCAAGCATGTTGTCAAGTTTGTTGACCTGTGTCGGGGGCCCACCAGGCACACCCTTCCCTTGAGCCATAATCTGAAATGTTAAAGATTTGTTTGATACACTGTTTTACACAGATGTACAAATGCAGCAAAGTTCACTCCTAAGTATGCAAAGATAAGGTTTAAAGCTGCTACAAATAATTACTATGTGTGTTTCAGAAGTGTGAAAAACAAAGGATAAGAGACAGGGGTTCATGCCTGCATCGGAGGGAAGACTGGGTCATACTCTGTTTGGCAGCCTACAGACACCAGGACTTTAGGTGCAACAGGTGGCTCTGGCTCCACAGGTGGAGGTTGGGTTGGGGTTTTAAGAACAGGGGGTGGGAGTTCTGGTTTGGGTGCAGGGGGTTCCAGAATTGGGGCTGGTGGAGGTGATGGCTTTATAATTTGCCGAGGTGGTGCGGGGGCTGATTCCCTTACAGGTTGTGGAGGTGGCGAGGGAGGTGGAGGAGGGGGTGGTGGGATAGGAACAGGAGGGTGCAGCACTGGGAGAACCCTCTTAGGTTCTTCTACAACAGGGGGTCGACGAGGGGCAGGGGGAGAGAGAGGTGGAAGCACCTTCCTCACAGGGACAGGCGACTCAGGGGGAATTATGATCTGAAGAAGAAGAGGAGAGACAGACACAGAGGAAGTAGACACACAGAGGAACGGCTGTAAAGGTGACTGAAGTGGAAAATTTGGGATGATTGTGGAGCACACTGAAGCCAACCTTGTCGACCTCACTGCTGGCTCCCTCAGGACGGAAACGTTGGGGTTTCGATGTGACAATGACACCCTCAGTCAGCCAGTCATCAGACTGTTTACGTCGGCGTTCAGCGCGGCCGATCCCAAGTTTTCCCTGTAGCTCTTCTATGAGGCGGTCCTGGGAACTGTTTTTGTTGACGATAATGGGTCCCATTTTCCTGCGCATGTGTCCATCTCGATACATAGGATGGACATTGGGAGTTTCCTTGGTGCGCCTAATCACTGACTTTATCTAAGGGAAATGGTGAGCACCACATTACAGGATATGTCCAAACATTCACAACTCAGCTGAAGCAGAGACAAATGCAGAGCTCCTGGGCAGAAGGTGAGTCACACACATTAAGATACTGTGTTCACAGGCCAGGATGCAGAGGTGAGTGGGCTAAGAGTCACCTTTCATGCACTTCTTGCATGCTTGAATCAGATGCCTTGGGAAACTTGTCATCTACACTCACTGATGTCCCAGGTTAATCAAAACAATGCCAACATGGTGACATTAAGGTCCTTCAAACTAAAGTACTGCAACAGGTGACAGAGTCAAAGCACTGTGGTTTACATGTATCATGCTGAGAACAGACAACCACAGCCAGTCACAATTTACAAGTGCTGTTCCCATAAGCAAGCTTCTCATCAAATAACCTCTGTCAGATTCCCACATATTTTCTTTTTCAAATGCTGAAACAAAATACTTTTGTGTCCACATTAACCCAGACTGAATGGAACTATAAGTGGGTAACTTTCTTCATCAATCCTTGATTCTAAGACTGTTCACCTATTCAAAAAGGTAAAGGTTGCACCTGTAACCAATAATACAAAAATAAAGGTGGCCTGACTCATCTCATCTCATCTCTGGACTGGATCTGATCTGCTGCCTCTCTGTCTGTAATCACAGCTGTGTGGTACAGTGACAATCTCAGCTTTTTTCAACACAGTCTCAAGCTGTTGAATATTTAGAACTGTTTTACTAGTGTTAATCTTATTTTATCTAATCTAAGAAACTGTCCTCAGAGTTCATAATGATAAAAGGATTCTCTAATCCTATGTGTGCAGCACCCTACTAAATAAATACTACAAATTATGTTTCAGCTTTTCAAAAAGACACATGGACACCTTTGAGAAGAGGCTTGTCAGACTAGTTTGTAAGAAAGCTTTAGTTTTAAAAGCAACAAAAAAAACACAGCAAGGTGAGAACAAAACAAGCCTGTCCAGTGTGGAACAGCATACATGTCCAGAGGCAGACACCCTGTCTATATTGGGTGTCTGTAGCAGGGGCAGGTCCAAGGCCACGTCAGGGGTCCCGGGGCAAGAAGATGGGGTCATGGACTCATCCATCCAGCTGGCCTCTGTCAGTGGGGTCATGCTGCCATCTGTGTAGGGCCTCTCCGTGTATGGTGTCATGGTGCCATCCAGTCCGTCATGGAAAGACATGGACAGCTCCTCATCGGCCCAGTCCAGATCTCCGTTCCCATCAGTGCCTCCGTCCACAGACTCATCTGTGATGGTGTTGGTGGTGCTGGTGAAGGTGTCAGGCTGTACGCTGTTTCTGTCCATGGGCAGGATGAGCTCCTCCTGCACTCCTCTACCCAGACTCTGTGCTTCCATCTTTACCTGTGGCTCCTCTGCTGACATGTTGTTCTGTACAAAACTCATTGCCAGTAGTTTGTCTAATGCCTCATCCAATGAGGGTTCCACCATGGCAGGCGGCTGCACAGAGAGGGGGCTAGCTCTTGGAGCTGTAGATGCTGGCTCCGTAAGCTCTCTGCTGGGGACTGCAGAACTAATGAAAGCTAATGGCAGAGATGGAGATGATGAGGATGTTTTTGAGGAAAAATTGATAGGGGGTGTAGATACAGAAACAGCAGGGAGAGGAGAGGGAGTCTTTGGAGTAGAAGCAGGAGGAGTGAGGTTTTTGGATGGAGAAGGAGTTGAGTAATTCATATTTTCAGGTCCACATGAAAGTTTACCAACAGAAGTTGAGGGAGACATCCTGTCTACAGATGGACTAGGGGACTTTGATGACTTGTGATCTAGGACAGTGTTAACTGAAGTAAGTGAGGGAGTAGTGGTTGTGTTGGAAGGGCTTGAGCCATTTCTGGTCAGGTTGGAGTTTGGGACAGATGAAAGGACTAGGAGGGACTTGTTTTGGGAGGACAGCATGGGGGCAGAGACATCTATTACAGAATCCAAGTCTAAATCGCTGGCTGCAGACAGTGAGGACAAAGGGCTGAGGGGAGGAGGAGCTCGGTTCTGATGGGTTAGCGATACGCCACCATCACCTCCCTCTTCATCTATGTGCAGCTCTAAACCAGTAGGCAAAGAGAACAGAGGAGAGGCACAGGTGGACGGGCGGGACAGATTAGGGAAAGGAGAAGCCACTGGGGTGACGGAGAAAGACACTGGAGGATGAGGAGAAGAGCTGGAAGGTGCACCAGTTGGGTCCAGCAGAGAGCCCAAAGAACTGGGCTAGAGAACAGAGAAATGAGAAAAATAAGCAGAACAAGAGATAAAGGACAGAGACATCATAAAGAATAAGACAGGAGAAGGTACCAAAGACCTCAGAGAAAGTATTCTCTTTGTACATCAATTTGTTTTTCTGTTCACCAATGCTGCTTTGTACCTTAAAGTCAGACAAAGAAGCCATCAACTCATCTAGTTCTCGTGTAGCACAGGATGCTGAAATTCTGGCTTGCTGTTGAGAAGGAGTGTCCAAATCACTGTGGCGAGAGGAGGGGCTAGAAAACATGAATTATAACGGGATATATAATTACATACAATCATAAAAACCTGACTTAGAGCAGAACCTAAAATATGCCCTTCTTCAGAATGGGACGGAGTGAATTAGTGGTTGTTTTCTTACAAGTAGCCAGATCTTTTCATCAGCTTAGGCCACAAATTGGACAGCTTTAGAAGTTTGACAACAGCTCAGTTGTGTCTAACAGCTGATGTCAGGCTTAGGCTGCATTCAGAATGTTGGAAAAAGTAGACTAAACTGCTTTTTGTTGTTTATTATTTATTTATTGTTTTATTGTCACACAGCTCCGTTTTTTCAGAAAAAGGTCTCATGTTTTCAAGTCCACAGCTATTTGAACATATGGGCTTGAATTAAATTGACTTTTCCAAGAAGTCTAATCCAAAATTTGTCACAGTGCTGCACTGTTGTAGCCATCTGTTTAAAAGCATATCGAAAGAAACCACAAAAGAATATGGCTGAGAAAAGAGAAAAGTTCACTTACTATTATGCTAACTTATTATCAACTCTAGTGAACTTGTAAATAAAACCATAAACCTTACACTAACGTCAAAGGCCTCAGTATTTATTTTTGTACATCACACACACATAAAAAAAAAGATGAATGCCCAAATGAAGAAATTAGATATGAGGGATAAATGTAAACTGAGCACTAAAGATTTCAGTATGGCCAAAGCTGAACACTTTAACAATACAAGTATAGTTGAAGCTGTAGACTATACCTGGGTGAGGGCACTGAGCCCTCCAGCTCATCTAGCAGACTCTCCACAGTGGGTCGGGCTTCATCCATCTTGGTTCCGTTCCTTTTGGGTTTCTCCTGAGGGGCAGGGCTTACCATGATGTCTGGACCGCTGCCATTTTCATAGTGGGTGATGCTGCAGGACGGTAAGGGTGGAGCTGTCTCCTCTGTGGACACATAAGGGTACAACTAATTCTGCTCAGCACAAACAGAGCTGATAAACACAGGACCTTGTGTCTACCTGTAGTGGGGAAGGAAGGGGAGCTCTGTTGCACTGCATTAAGTTCCAGCAGCAGTCTGTCAAGCTCTGATAGGTTACTGCCCAGGGCAGAGGTCATGGCCGCTGTTGATGAGTCTGATGTCTTCTGTTTGTTTGGAAAACTGAAGGACAGAGCGCAAAACCTGTTCATAGTTATGTTCCAATAAAACTGCCAAGGAGATTTTTAGTGAAATTTTGATATGTCACAAGAAAAAAGAAAATGTGAATACATTGTGATCATGTTAAATGGCTTGAGGTGAATAAACCAGTCAACATAGTGTCATCACAATTTGGTGTTAAAAAAGCTACACATGGCTACAATAAACAGCGAAGAAGAAAGAAGTCACCGTTTTCCATTTAGAATGACTGATTTTTTTTATTTATTAATTTTTTTTTAAATGGAGTCCAAAGTATAATTTGGTCTCATCATTGATACTGGCAATGTTTTTGCATTCTGTGGGAATACAAGCAAATCAGCTGATAACATGACTTATATGTTCAATACAGCATAAGTTATTCAGAAAAGGTCTTACTGCCTATCACTCACCAGATTTAACAGGAAAAAAAAAAAAAAAAAAAAAAAAAAAAAAAAAAAAAAAAAGAGTACAATTTATCAAATTTGGCCGTTTCCTTCAACTATTTCTAATATGATACTTCAAGATGCATGTAAAAATGTTCGTGGAAACAGCTATTAACAACTGAACAAAAAAGAAAATGGTACATAGGAGATTCAACTTGATAGAGCTTGTGTGCAGCAAGTCACCTGTAGACGTGGTCCTCCTCAATGTGAGACAGTGGAGAGCTGCTACTGTCCCTGGACCATGAGCTCTTTTGTGCTGAGCCTAAAGACTGTAGATCACACAGAGCATCAGTCAGTCAAGATAAACCACTGAGATAAGGAAGATGAAATCAGATCAATTTCACACAAATCTGTCTCAAGGAGCTTTATGATATAAAACATCTCCCTAAAAATCTATGACTGCTTAGAACAGAATTGAATGACCATTTCACAGCCATAATGGCAAAAATTTGCAATTCCTCAAATTTAGAACAATGTATTTATTTCCTCCAATGCATTGATTTCCAATGTTCAGAACTCACTGGGGGCTGCAAAGTTAGCGAGAATTGGTTCCTAATTTTGATAACTTGTCGGGTTGGAACAGGTGGAACTGAGTCGACAAATGTTACTTTCTTTGCAGTTTGGACATTTAACAAACACATTTAAACACAATACAGCCAACAAGTTGATGGCAACATAATTTAAGACCTACCATATCAAATTTAATACATTTTAAAGACTTTTTTTAAGGTATTAAGTGCAGATTTGTAAATTCAAGAGTTATAAGACCCTGCGGGAACCCTGAGGAAAAAAACCTGAGTGTCATAGCAGAGAAATCTGCATATGTATTCTAAACAATGAATATGAATATTTAAAAGCACTACCTGCTGAGAAGAGTGGTGGGAGTCCAGCGGATCGATCAGTGAACCATTTAAAGCATCAGCGGAGGGCGGGGGAGGGACTGGAGGTGGGATTGAGACATCCTGGTAAGAGTGCCCTCCAGTTGGGATGGAGTAGGGGGTCTCATCAGGCAAGAACACCGGCCTCTTTGAGATATGGGAAGTAGTAGATTCCAGGTCTGCAAGCAACGCGTCTGAAAGTTTTAATAGTTAAAGTTAAACAGTTATAGGTTTTCTACCAAATAAAGATGTTTGTAAAATACAAAAAAAAAATCTGTTTTATTCAGTTGGATTCATGCACTGATTTTTAAGTCAGGCATAAAAAAAAAAATTTGACACATGAATGTCTCTTGTCAGCTGAACAAATACATCACGGTCAAAAACCCAACCCATTTTTGTAAGACATCTGCAAGAGGTTTCATCCTACAAACACAGCTGACCAGGAGACCTATGAATTTTTTCATAGGGGTGTTGGCTGCTATGAGGCAACTACTGAGGCCATAAACAGACAATAATGAGGATCTGACTCAGTCCAATCTAAAAAAAAAAAAACACAGATTATGAGTAATAGGCTACTCCATCAGTGTCATCTTAACAGCAGGAGCTAAATCACTTTCTACACCTAAATCCATAAGGCCTTGATTATACATCCACCTTAAATCCCAATGTATCTCTTCTATGAGTCCTCCACTATAAATACAACCCTGCTGCCAATGAGCTGCTACCTGTTTTTGGTACAATGCATATGTGACATAGTTATCTCTTCAAATAATTTCTGTTAGAGGTGGGAACCAGAGTAACCAACAATACAATACTATCATCTATACATCACATGAAAACAATGGTATGACAACACCATGTGATACTTAATATACAGAAATACATTTATTACTGACAATCACTGGGTATATGTAGTTAAAAAAAAAACAAAAAAAAAAAACTTAAATGGGTAAAAAGATACTGGTGTAAGAAAATAATGTACAGCCTCAGCTTAGAGACTCACACACAAACTGGCTGCATTTGTGTGTTACTGGTTGTAATGAAAAAATATCAACATCTGAGCCCAGTGTATTGATGAAATATGGCAACAAGCATACTATGCATATACATTCAGACATGGATATTTAATCCCAAGGAACAAAGAGTCTGAGCATTTCTGAATACTGTCCAGGGTTGAGGGGGTACAGTGTCACGCTGCTGAGTGGTCTGTGGAACACAGGAACAAAATAGACTCTGACATCACACAATCCATCCATCGTCAGTCTGTCCAGAATAGACTGCAATCACTGGCTGCATACTGTTACACTACAGAGGCTTGGACTTGTTACAGTCTGTTTCAAGGAATCACCGGACTTTTAAACTCATGACACCGGAGAACCAACCCAAAAACCTGCTAAGTAACTGAACCATCTCTACAACACAATCTGTGAACATATGCAAGTTGTTAATGAACTGTCAGACTTGGGGAGAGAAGAATTACAACTTTACAAAAGAAATGTAGGAGTTAATCATGTTAAATCATTCATTAATCAGTAACTGCTTATTTCTACACAAACTAAACATTTACTTTCTGACAAATTTGTTCAGATACTCAGCTTTTAATTCATAGTCAAGCAGTAAGCTATATTATAATGTAAACACTTGTGCTGAGGTGAACAAAAGACAGAGTCTGATCAAATTTACCTATTAGACACTCTAAAGGTCACCACTGACCTTATAAAACAAACTATGTTCAGATTATAACAAATATAAGTCCCTTCTGCCCTGCTGGAGTACTGAAAACAAAGGCAGATCATATTAAATAAGCAATATAAACATTTAACTGTTAAAACACTCTGGTATCTGTACTCACTTTATTTGCTCCACCTGCTGTTTCTATAAAGTCCAGCCAGGGTTATATGTGTGAAGCAGACAGCAGCACTGACAAAGATAGTGTGAGCAACAAGGAGCACTAACATACTGCCAGGCTAATGGGGGAGTGGTCTGAGAGGCACACATGGGTGAAAATATCCCTTTAATAACAGGGTCCCCTCAGTAGGCTTTTTATCTGGCTGAACAGTGTGTCACAGTCTACCTCAGGGGTTCCCAAAGTGGGGTACATGTACCCCCAGGGGTACTTGGAAGAAGCCCAGGGGGTACTTGAAATTTTTCTAGAAAACTACATTAAATAAGTCATCATGTACCAAATACAAAATAAATAATGAGAATTACTGCTAAAATACAAAACACAATAAATATATTCATATAATAGTTTTATTGTCAATCATCTTGTTTAAAATTTGTAACATTTTAAGAACATTTCTACTTTAGATTATTCAAAATGAGATTAATTGGGTAGCTAAGTAATTATGTTTTGTTGATGAAAAGTTCATTTATTAATTAATGACCAATTTATTTATTTTTCTTATCAAAGCCAGAGGGCACTTTTCAGTTTCTATTCTGCACATAAAATTTAAAATTTTTGTTAAATCTTAGCTTATATATTACAGTTAAATATATGTTGTTTGTTTACAAAGTTTTGAAAATATAAACAGGCACCTTTGGCACAGGAACAAATTTTGCCTTTTTTTTTCCAATCAAAAATGCTGAAGCAAGAGTTGGGGGTTCTTAGTTAAAAAAAGTATATTTCAGGGGGTACTACACTGTAAAAAGTTTGAGCACCACTGGTCTACCTTATCAGTGCACTTTCACTCTAAAAATCCACGTCCCAAAAGCAAATAAGCTTTAACATCACATTTTAGATCAGTTGTACACCTAACACCAACATTTTAAGCATGAGCCTTGAACAGTTCATTAAACGAAGTGCAGTACATCTCAAATCATTACACCACTGATTTTAGATTTGACAGTCCACATGACATTCCTGCCCAGAAGTTTAATGTCTATGAAGTTTGACAAACCACAAGGGAGCACCAGCCTATTTAAAGCCGTAAGCTCAGTGAGTAGCCAATGTGTGTGCAAATGTGCTGAAATATCATGACCAGCTCAAAATAATCTGCACCTGGTGCCGACATGCTCAACGAGGTCTTACTGAGGATGACTTTGTCACTTATAAAACAAAAGGCTCCAAACTGAAAAATAACACAGCTGGTTTCAGGATGAAGGTAAGTCCTCAGAAATACAAGACTTCCACACAGATTTACACTTCTAACATAATACACCATAAATGCTGTCAAATTAAACAAAAATACCTCAAGACTTACTAATTATGGGAATGTATTCCTAGAAAGTTCCTCTCGGTCTTGGCAGAGCTGACAGCCATCCTGCCTGAGGCTTCCCTAACACTTTTACATGGAGCCAAGTTCATGAGACGTTGCTCCTTATACTGCCTCATTATACCCCCTCCCACCTGCTGATATGACACATCTGTGGCCCGTGAAATCAATAGAAGTTCCACGAGGGACATGCAACACAGACCAAACCATTGTTTAAATCAAACAATAAGGCCTCAACCATTATTATACTTATTCCTTGGTTGAAAAGTACAAACACTGGATGTGAGGAATTTTTCTGTGGGCAAAGCTTCTTCCAAATTCCTGAAAAGGTTATTGTTTGTACAAAGTCCCTGTAAAAACTGATATGGTCTGTCTGTTACTTTTGACCATTTGGTGACAGTGTAACTTCTCTTCTACAAAAAAGAACTTTTTCCATTTGTAGCACTGGTTCAGCTATTTCTACATCAACTTTAAAAAGCAAAAACAAGATAACAGGAACAACCTGCAACACCAGTCAACAGTTTTTAGCCAATAATTAAACTATTTGTCAGAGAAGTGTTGACACTAAACCAAAACTTCCCTGCTCACAACCTCACATGATATGTACCAGGTATGGAAGAACTAAGCAAAAGTACCAGTATCACAGTGCAGAAGTGAAAGTCATCAATTTACATGAAAGCACTGAGCTCCTTTCTCAGTACATGAGGTACTAGGAACAGAAGTGTAATATTTGCCTCTGACTTCTACCGCAGAAGAAATATGTACTAGAAGCAAAAGGAACAACTATATAGTAAAGTATGAAGTTGAGTAAAGTAACTCAAAATTGTGCATAGTAATCAAGTAAATGTGACATTTTTCACCATAGCCTATACCACTCACAGACTAATCCTAACAGCATCTTTGATACAGTTTACTGGAGGTCATAAAAGGATACTGAATGTCCTGCTTCACTCCCTTTCCTGAGGAGGGCAGCATTGACACAACGGCAGACGGACAGCGGGCCGTTGTCAGACAAGCTTGGTCCATGAAGAGTAAGAAGCATTAAGAATGCAAACATGCACTGTAAGCCAAGTAACAGGCTAATCTTTTCCATTCCAGACAGGGGGTAGGAGCCACAATGGACAAAGTCCAATTCTGCTCTAACAGCATCCTGACTCAATAGTCCATTGTGCAAGATGTGGAGGAATAAAGCTGTCATCAAAACGGATATGACTGAAACTAATAATTCAAGAGGAACTCATCAAACAATAACAGATTCCCCTTCCACTGTCAGGGGAACCATCTGTGGTGACACTGTAATTACTGATCTTCATAGTGTTCAACAAAACAGCTCTGCAGCTCTGTGGATACTGTACACATTCTTGTGGCAGTGGGTGCATGTACAGTCTTGCTTGTCCACGCCCACTCACCCTCACTCACTGCCACGGTCCTGCAGTCTTTATCAGATGAGAGCGAAGGTGCATGGAGAATTCCACACATTCCTTTGTCCACTAAGGAGAAAGAAAGCAATCAAGCTGGGATACGTTGAGGAAGGTGGCTCAGGAAAGGGAACGAACACTACCCCCGTTCAGAGAAACTAGTGAACCTGTCTCAACTGAGGAGAGTAACAAAGACAGAGCTAAAATGATGCTCTGCAATAAAATCTACTCGAGCAGAACACACATTCCATTAATACCACAGGAGTTGAGGTACAGAACCAATGAGGAATGTGCTCAAATACAAAACACCATCTGTCAGTCCAGAAAATGAAAATAATGTGTTGACAATTACAGGACCCGTCCCGCAAACTACAGCGTGCTTTGAATTCCAGGATAAAGGAGATGTCAGTGTTTTTACTGCCCATTTCCCACAGAGCAGGGAGTATAGTGCCGACAGGCTGGACATCAGTGCTGTCTAATCCTTTCTATTAACATGTGGGAGAAGGTGATGGGCCACCGGGGTCCACAGCTCACCTGTTTATAGCCAGAGCAGAACTGGCCACAGCCCCAAACCGAAACTCTACCCCATCAGGCTGGCCCGAGGTGATATTTATATCAAACAAGACAGGCAGGGGCCAGGCAGAGGGGGGCAGATGGTGGGATGCCAATGAGACAGGCAGGGAAAGCTGGGTTCAAACCAGTGACGGAGAATGGAAGTGAATCCACTGAAGCAGTAAACAAATAAAGAGGTACAAGCACAAAGAAGGAAAAGGAGCATCTTACAGAGCTTACAAATTCTGTCTGTACAGTAGATACAAAGGGATACAAACAAAAGATGACTGAGTGTAATAACATAGTATCAGAGACACAGGAGCATCTCAGGGTGATTACTTCAAAATAAACATTCCTAAAAATACACTCCCAAGCAGCCCCATATCCGAAAGATGACACTCCCCTTGCAAGAACAGTGGACCAAAATAAAAGCACTTCCCCATAGAGAAGTAAATCAGATGACAGGGGAAAGTCTAAAGCCTGATGTAACAAGAAATCACTGAGAGCACATTCATATCCATGGGTGCATGTGTGAGGACGGTATGTCAGTGAGAAGCCCTTTGTGGCATATTGAGAGTGAAATTAAGTAGGATGAGGAAGCCCCTCAAAGGCACACTTGTCTGTTTTGTCCTCAAGCACCGACTGAAACACTCAGACATACTTCAATGAGTAGCTGTTCTATAGAAAAGCAAGACATTAAACAGGCAGCAGCAGAATGGAAGGACATTAGTCAGTAGTTTGTCACCATCGCCTCGAGTTGGTAGGACTATATATCATTTAAGAATTTTCTGGAGTCAGTCAGACAAAACTCATTAATCCAGAAATTCTTGTGCCAGATAATGGAAAAATTTTCAACAATGAAAGAATAAAAACAGAAAGTATAGCCAAGTAGTACAAAGTGGGTAAATGAAGAAAAAAATATATATAAATCATTAAGTGAAAGTTAAAAAGTTGTGTTTATCATAATGAAATGAAGCTTGTAGATAATCAATTAGTTTTACTTGAACAATTTTACATCAGTCTGAAGAGGTAAAAAAATTATTTCCCAAATAAAAACAGCAAATATGAAATAAATAATCTTACAAAGAAGTATAATGAAACCAGAGTGTATTTATACATGCCAATGCAATGCTACTTTAAGCAATTCAAGTCAAAATATCAGACTTAGAGGAGACTGTGTGTCTGTACAGTGGAGATGCTGGCCATGACGTCCGCCTGTTAGCTTTCCCTCTAAACATTTGACAGAATCCCAGCAGCGACTGTCAATCATAACACTGTCAACTCAACATAATGATAACAATGTTTTCAAAAAATATGAGGATTAATTAGACATCTATAAACCTGAATTATCAAAATAGGCTTTAGAAAAATTATTCCCTCATTTCATCATAGCCTTTAAATGTTAAATGGAGTTTCACAGCAACCTGCAGTTATGGGTGGTGTCAGCACTGAGTTAAAATGGTCTTTGTAAAAATTCTACTAAAATAACTGTTTTCTTCATTTGCAGATTCATTATGGGTCGGCTGGTCAGAAAGATGTTAACTTTAAAAAAAAAAAAAAAAAAAAATCTGCCTGATGAAACCTAGATTAAAAAAAAAAAAAAAAATGATGAGACATCCCATTTTGCCCAAGTTGACAGACGGGCATGGAGGGGGCTGAGCTTGTGACCTATAGAGCAGCCAGTCTCCAGGAGGCAATCAACATATTTTGACTTCACTTGAAGAAGCAGCTGTACCATCCATGTTAAAGTCTATGTATGACACCGTTCAGAAAAGACTCCACACCCAGGTCAGATACCAGTGCCCTGAAGTATTAACAGTCACTAGTCCAGTGTTTTTCAACCTTGGGGTTGAGACCCCATGTGGGGTCACCTGGAATTCAAATGAGGTCGCCTGAAATTTCTAGTAATTGACAAAAATAAAAAAAACTTACTAATAAAAAATATATGGAGAGTTGACAGAGACAATCACAATCCATAAAAGACATGACAAACTGTGAGTCTGAAACTGAAGCACTGCGGTACTGTTTATCTGTCAAATGTTCATTGTGGTTGGTTTCAGATGCTGCAGCTCTTTCATAATTCATAATTTCAGTTATTGTTTGTTCAGTATTAATTGTCAGCCTTGTAAATACAAGCTGGACTGACTGTACATTTCCTGACCATGGAAAATCAAATTCTGACTTTGTGCAGTAATCTACACCTGGCTTTTCTGCTTCCGTCCATAATAATATACATTATACAGAATAAACGTCCTCTAAAATTAAAATTTATTTGCAACATTGTATAGCAAACTATTACATGATCAAAAGCACATTAATTTTAGCAAAAAAAAAGTTTCCGTTTTAAATGTCTGGGGTCACCAGAAATTTGTGATGTTAAAATGGAGTCATGAGCCAAAAAAGGTTGGGAATCATTGAACTAGTCTAATCACTAATTAAAGGAATGAAAGATTTTAGATGTAGCTCTGGGTAAATGCTGTTATATGTTGCATATTATATAATCCAAACAACAAAGTGTTAATCAGAAACTTGTCTGATGAAAGAAGAAGCAAAAGTACTGCTTCCTGCTCTGCTACAAACATGAAGTCCTCCTGATGCGGTCTGTACCGACTGTCTTTGATCATGGCCTGGTTGTCCCAGCTTAAATAATGCTGAAAGAATCCAGCAGGGACTCAGATTCCTACTGCATTACCCAGACCTGTCAGGAAAACAATCAGATCTGTTCTATGAGCCAAGTTACAAGGTCGGGTAACAGGGAAGGCATGGAAACAGCACGGGAAGAGGAAGACAGTGAAGGGCACTATAAGTGAAACAACAATGTGGTACAACAACATTAAATAGTGAAAACACTGTCCAAACAGCAGGATCACAGCCTGAAGGCCAAAACCCACCCCCACCACCAGTGTTTGCTGGCCTCCAGCACTGACTCTGCTCATTGTTTTTCGCCTCTGTTTCCTCAGGATGTGGGGCAGGGTCTGTTGCCTAAGCGATGAGGTCAGCCGCGCAACTCTCTCTTCCCCAAACCCAGAACAGGATGGGTGTGGGACTTGGGAACAAGACTGATTTACAGTCAGGAGCTTCCCTCTACTTTCACAGACAAGCCCACTAGTTAGGAGTGCTATGGGGTGATGATAGCTAGTCTGGTAACACTAACTCTGTCCTTCTGACACACTGGGACACAAAACCCACTCAAGACCTTCGAAGATCTTTTGGTATGCTGTACAAGAGCTGTAAACATTTAAAACCATGCTGCCTCACCTCAGCTAAATTTTGCTCACGCTTCGAGAAGACTTTCTCTGCGAGGTGATCAGCAGATACATTTATATCCAATGTAACGGGGCTACTGTGAGTTTATAAAGAGCATGTTTAGACATTCAGATGCTGCCATTTCAGCCCACATGGCCTTCTCCAACAGATGCAAAACAGAGCTAAGTGGCTTACTAATTCTGAGGCATGTCTGCATAATGTTGAGAATATACAGCTTCTGTAAGTACTTGATATTATAGATAAAATGCTGACTTCAAATAGACTCACTCAGATCTTGTCTCAGTTCATTTAAAAAATTATAGAAAACTACAATTCAGTTAAAGGGACTCTGCAAAAATCCTAGTACTTTTCTTGGCTTTCAGAGCTTTAAAACTATTCTTGACTTCATCAAATGTCACCAATATCTTATTTTAAACTTGTTTAAGCTAAAATTTATGCTGAGTATTCCAGGATCCCAACTTGTCTTCATGAAAATAGTCATTGCTGAAATCAAATCAATAAACATATGTTGCCTGAATGAAGAATTGTGACATCCACTTGTCTTTCTAAATTTGACTTAAGGGCTGCAAAACTTACCCATGTTCAGTACAAATTTCAAACAAATTCAACTGAAAATTAGCGAAACAGAGAATACAATTCATGATAATATTTAGCTCAGGGGTCAAACGGAACAATTCATGTCTGAAAAAGTATTTGGATTAAAGCTTTAAGATCTGTTCCATGATCAGATATAGATGTTTTTACATGATTATTTTAATTTTATTTTCTATAGCATGAAGGAGGTAGGAAAATGGGGAAAAGGCTACAGGATTTTTTAGCCAAACAAGAAGCATTATGTTGAAGTTGAACAATTTATAATCTGCTCTGTAAGTGGGAGTTTACATACAAGAGCCATGATCCATGGAGAGTGACTCACTTTAGTCATGCATCTGTAATCCAGTTTTTTCAGTGTCAACCTGTGGACATGAAGCAGAGCCTCCACAGCTCAGTGAGGTCAGTAGACCTGAATTTTACATGGCCCTGAGGAATTCACAGAGAGAGGAGTGTGGCTTCATACCCACAAGTACAACACACAAGGGCACAAGAGGCCATGAGGCAGTTTGTCACATGTGGTTCAGCTCCTCATCTGGGACAGGACCTGTCCCCTGGGCTACATCAATACATGATGGTAAAGCCAGGTCTGGCTGCCACCTGGTCTAGACTGATTGGGGGAAACCTCTGGAAAGTCTGACTCAGAAGAACAGAGTGGAAGAGTGCTCATTTTCTGCTCGGAGGGAATTCCCTTCCTCGAGTGTGAGCAATGCAGGAGGATCGATATACAGGATAAAAGAGGGTGCTTCAGTTCTGCGAAGTATGATCAGGTTTCCAAACAGCTCCATGTAGACCTGTCACTCATTGGTGAGGATCAGGACCCCTGGGTACTGGTCAGCTGCTGGTTTACCTGAAGTATCATAAACCACATTCATAAAGTACCTTCAAATGCCAGTCAGCCCACAGACAGATAGCTTTATTCGATACTAGAGACATGCTGTGTGACTAAAATATCATTATCTAAAGGTTTACATTCAAATGAAAACAATATGGTATAGGTCTACTTTCTATAAATTCAACAAATGCAATGCTTAAATAAAAAAATACCCACATAGGGTTTTTTCTTATTAACCTCTGAATTACATTCTCAAAGCCTTCACAATGCTTTGATTATATTTGCTTATATTTCTCCTATATAAAAATTTTCCAAAAAGTGTTTAGTAAAATATAGAATGTTTAAAATAGAAAATGCTGTAATTGCAGTTACATACAAAATAAGTAAATATGGGCCTCAAATGCAAATACAGTCAAAATTGTCTGAATAAAACATATAAAACTGTGAAACAGTAAATCTGTGAAGCAAATGAAAATAAATGACAGGCCTAACACACTGAACACATTTAACAAACAGTTTAAACTACAGCAGTAAAATGGCTCACAGTATAATCAAATAGTTATAATCCAGTGTTTCCTCTGTATTCATTTAGCAGCTATACATCACCACAATAAGGAAATGCAACACTTCAGCAGTGAAATACTGTTCAACTACTGAATTCATCAACAACTGATGAGAACTGACAACTGTTTTGAATAGTGTTTTAAGAAAAAAGTCAAACTTCTCTAATTCTAGTCTTTTAAAAGTGAACATTTTCTTTTTGAGGATGTCATTTTGGCATTTAGGAAACACTTTATCACATTTCTGACATTTAGTATAAACAATCACGTATAAAGTCAATAGATATAATCAACAATGAAAATGATGACACGTCCATCATCACATTGCCCTGAAGCTCAAAACTTCTGGTTAATCAGCAAATAACAGGTACGTGTAAAAACTAAAGAGGACACAGACAGGCACAGCTCTCCCTGTGGTAACAACATGCATGGTCTCTGCAAGTAGTATCAGGAGGTGAGTATTTGGCCTTGGACCCTGACACAGAATGATGTCGGACATTCCTCTGCAGCCTCGCCCCCTCCTTCAGCCTGCTTTACTGAAACTACAGGCTCCCTCTCAACCAACAATCAGTCCTTTCACTGGCCCATGGCAGTGAGAGCATCTAATGTGCCCCGGAGGTATTCTCACAGCAAGCCAAACTCAAAATGTGGCCCATCGTCCCTCCACTTAAACAATTCAGAAATCTATTTTCACTGTCTTTTCACTCTGTATGGAACTGGGAGCATTCCCACAAATACCAGAACGGGATTAGTTTTGTCAAGGTAAATATAGTAAACTGTCCAGCTGGAGTAAGGATAACAAAATTAGAAGTTCAGAGGTTCACGAAGAGGTCAGGGGCCAATGAACTGAAAAGGTAACTGTTTGGTGCAGGAGAAGAAATAGACATACCTTAAAACTCAAAGACACTATGCAGAAATGCAGATCCTGAAAATGAGCTTCAAAAATTGCATCATTAATTCACTGGAGTCTACAGTTGTGATTATTTTGATCTATCAACATTTTTAAAAAAACAAAACAAAACATAACTCGTTCCACCTCCTCAGGTGCTTTAATTTTGGTAAAAAGTGATTTAAAAAACCTGCTGTAACTGAATCCAAATGTAATTAACATTGTTGGAATATTAACATGTATACTAATTTAATGATGATAGTATTAATCCTATAGTAACCATATACAGGTTTGAGGTTTTTATCTAAAAATGTAAAGTGCGTTATAAATAAAATTTATTATTATTATTATTAAATTTATTATTACATACTGAAAAGTATTAAAGTATGACATTGTTACTTAAATAGATCAGAAATAACTATAAACTACTAGCCAAGTGTTGCCTCTATCTTTTGGTTTTGTGAGTTATGTATTTACCACTGAGGCCCTCAGAAAAATTGTTTCTATAAATTGTGTCGACATAATTAATTCATACACAAAGTACATCAATTTGGCTAGTTCTAACTACAATTTTACATCACATTTTATATTTAAGCAAGTACTGTACGGAGCCTAAGTAGGACTGTTTAAATTAGTGCATAATTAACATATTGCAATTATTTTACAAAAAAACAACACAATAATAATTTCTATTCATGTTCACTAAGCATGAATTGATATAGAAATTATGTTGCTTGTGACAACCCTAACTAAGTACGTTAGACACTTTACTTGAGTATTCACTTAATGCCCCTTAATATCACTAATCCAATATATCTCTTAGGAAAATACTGTAGTTATCCAGATGTGATAGACTTGCATGTTTTGGATCAAATAAAGGATTAGGTGTGTCTTTATGTGTTGAGAAACATCACCTGCTTCCTGAACAAAATAAATGATCTAAAAACCCTCTTAGATTAGCTGGAAAATACAGTCACAGTGCTGTAAACAGGCCTGTCTTTCTGAGCTCATAAAAGGTTGACTTTTTAGAGATGAATGAAAATGAAAAGTAAGCCAGCAACCAAAAGCATCTACTGATTTAAAATGTCTAATAATCATATACCAAAATAATTGAGGTAAAATGCAGTTTTATTGACCCATGTGGATGTTCAGAGGCTGTGTAATGAACATGGAAACACTGTCATCTTCTGGAACATTAATTCATCAATAAAGTTCATATAGTCTGACCAGTGCAGAGGTTGTAGATGCTTGTGTTTACATTCATCTATTGACATATTTTCCTGATTGTAACTTTTTCTTCAGTTTTTGATATAATAACCCTTAACTTTAATCTGAGCTTTTTTGAACATCAACATGATCCCTAAATTAACCCATAAAGACACAAACAGCCACTGGCGACCAAAACCATCAGCTGATGTAAAATGTGTAATAACTTCTGAAGCACCAAGCCTATCAACGCTTTGAAATAATTGGTGTAAAATGCAGTTTGTCATCTTTTCATGGTCACCAGATATGACCCATTTGGACGTTGAGAGACTCCGTAGTTACCATGGAAACACCATTATCTTCTACAACATTGATTCACCAGTAAAACTCATGGTGTTGGATCACCGACAGTGGATGGAGATGCTTATTTTTGTGTTGAGTTGTTGATGTCTTTGCTGAAAAAGTAACTTTTTCATCAGTTTTCTCAGTTTCTAATATAATAATCCTCAACTTTAATCTGAGCTTTAATGAACATCCACATTATCAGCAAATTAAATACAGGAAAATATCTGATTTTCATGGGGAAAAAATGCTAAATACGGAGGATAATATCATAATAAATGCTGATAAATCACTTAAGAAAGGTTAAATAGAGAGAAAAATTAATTTGAGAACTGACACAAAAGACACACTGGGTGTTTATGGGTTAAATATAGGAAAATACCTGATTATCAATGTGTGAAATGCTGAGGATAACATTATAGTAAATGGTGGTAAAACGTGTGAGAAGGTTAGAGAAAATAAAGGGGAAAAAAATCATTCGGGAGCTTCCACAAAAGAAGCTCTAGGTCTTTATGGGTTAAAGAAATTAACGAAA
Source organism: Apogon hyalosoma (assembly GCA_037367295.1). Taxonomy (NCBI): domain Eukaryota; kingdom Metazoa; phylum Chordata; class Actinopteri; order Kurtiformes; family Apogonidae; genus Apogon; species Apogon hyalosoma. Next base: position 20,785,078 of record JAPQRP010000030.1, read on the forward strand.
CATAAATGTTAATCAAACAACAATTGTATCTTACAATAACAACTTTTAGCATTCATACTTAGCTAATATTTTGGTGTTAAATGCAGACCTTTTACTTGCAGTGGAGTATTTTATTAAGTGAATGATATGAATACTTCCTCCAGCTATGCCAAATCGTATAGCAGAAATAATCAAAACAAAGTACAAGTTCAGTTTTATTTCTGTTTTTTTTTTTTGCAAACTGAGATGGATATTTCGTATCTATCTCCTTACTTGGATACGTTCATCCATGTTTTCTGTTGTCCCATTCTAAATAGCAAAGGCTTTCCATGAGAAATAAAGTGCATTTTACTGTATTTAACTTGGTATCACTTGCAGCTAAGTCTAGAGATTGATTATAAGGCGACTTTGTGCTTTTGTACAGAGCAGTCTAAATGGGGAGGCCTGTTGACTCTACCACTTCAAAGCTGGAATGAACAGCCTGAGGGCAAAAGTTGAGGAGGTAATGTTAAAGCTGGGTGTCAAAATGTCAGCCAAATATCTCCTCCCTCTGGCGCAAATACTGCTTAAAACTCAATGAAATTAGCAGGACTGCCAGGTTCTTTTTGATCAAATGTTTTACTACACTGAGGTGGCGTTAAGGGAAAGAGGAGCAGGCTAGCGGCGTCCAGCTGCGGTTACTCCCGAAAGTAAGGTGGAGAAAATGTGCACAAACTCTACTTTTTGTCGCTCTTTTGGTGAGATATTAGCTAGTTTCTCTCAAAAGAGGTGACCACAGCCAACCAGACACTCTTTTCAACGTCCAATCTCGTCGTTCCGTCTCTCCTCCACCCTGCAGTCCTCTCCTCTAAACAAGGTTCAAGGGAAAAATACACAAACGGCGACAGAAAAACTAGCCTCATAACTCACCTAAATCGTCCATATCGGCAGCTTGGTTGCGTCCTGTGTCAGTTTGATGTTTGGTAGTCTTCTTACGAAGTCTGAATTTTCTTGTACAAACTTCACTGCTGCTGCCCTGGTGGTTGGTCTGGATAGCTCTCGTGAACGCGCTGCAATGTGTGCATGTGTACTTTACCAAAGCGCGCACCCTGACTGAAAAATCAGTTGGTGACATCTAGCGGTCAGGGGACGTAATTACACAACAGGTAGAATAGAATGGAATAGAATAGACATATCTAAGTTCAATATTTGCATCCAAGCTGCAGAAAAAGTACTTAATTGAGTGAACGTACTTATATGAACAGTGTGCTATGGTACAGTGATATTATGCCAACATGTCGGTTGAAGAAATCACTCATATCTGAATGACACACATCACAACAGGATCAAAGTAAAACAAAGAGAGCTAGACAAACAAACACATGCCACTAAGCATTTATTAAATTATAATTCATAAAACATTTAAGAAAATGACCATATAATAGCCTTTATATCCTAAACCAAAACCCTGAAATATAGGAGGTAGCATAAAAAAAGAATGCTGATGTGCACAGGGTTGCCTTTTTGAACATGTTCTAGAGGAGGCCTCATTTTGCTGCAGTGATTCCAAACATAACCATCTCACCTTCTCTCAAATGGATTCTGTAGTTACGCATTATACATGTGTGGCAATATTCAGTATTTCAACATCCTGGGACAACAAAAGAAGGTAAAAATCATACAGGGAAACCAAGAGTTCAAGGCATTGACACAAATGGCCCCTATGTTTAATACAGAAATTGACAAAGTTACTGGACACATATATTACTCAGCTGCTACTGAGTAGTCCCTTAAGGTAAACACAAACTTCTTAATACATTACAGAGAATTTCATACATTTACTAAAATTATGTTTGCTTAAATGCTCAAAAAATTTGATTGTAAATGAAGACAAATCAGATATTTGGTATCTCAGACTAATCTTTTCCACATGGAAAAACCAACAAAATACATTCATTCTTGTAAATTTCAAGTCTAAGTCTTCAGTCTGGCAGTGATTAAAACAGGTATTTGTCAAAAGTCCACTGATTTCAGTTTCCTCTCCTCTTTCTCTGTGAGTGGCTGCTGGGAGAGGATTTTGTCATGCAGGCGGTGATGTTTGCCAATGCCCAGCTTCGGCAGGCCTCGGTTCAGCCCTTCCAGTAGCACACAAGATTTACACAGTGCCTGGCTGGAGATGTAGCCACAGCGGCTGCAGGTTCCCTGCACAGGCATCTTCACGCCCTCTCGCACAGACAGATTCTCCCCAGAATGGATGACGTCCATGATGGAGCTTGGTCTCACGCTCTCCAGGTCCTTCAAAAACGTCCTAGCATGGCCGCGATAGGCATTAGGTGAGTAAATACATTCAGTGGAAAAGTAGTCCAACTTCTTAAAATAAGCATATAGAACTATCTCTTTCTCATAAGCGTATTTCAGGGGCTTGCACCGTGGAACGACCCCATCTCCCTCGCTGGTTGTGGAGATAGCAGTGCACCTCCGCAGACGAGCAATGTCTCCTCGCAGAACATTCATCAACACAGTTTCTGCTACATCATCAGCATTGTGACCTGTGGGGAACAATACATTGTAAATAAATCTACATAAATTACTCTAGAATACATCTCATGAACTAAGGAGACAAAATATTATGAGTAATGTGCAAATTTCAATACTATAGTGTATTTAAGTGTTTCTGTGCATTATATTTTAATGTTACAGCAGAATTAAAATCAGGGTTTTCACTAGGATCACAGAGGGTTTCTGTGCTTTACTCAGCCTTTTTTGTATATAACTGCTATAACTCAGGACACTGCACTACCCACTTTACCTAAAGGACTTAATACTACAGCCATTACTGTATATTCTGCATATTTGACACTGGACTCACTTTGTTCATGTGTGTTTGTGTGTGTGAGTGGGCTGTTTTCTATGGCAGATATTTAAAAAAAAAAAAAATCTTTTATATGGCTGGTTTTACTTGACTGTTTTTTACACTTGCATTGTCTTTTTTACTTAACTGTTTTATACTTATACTCATAATTGTTGAATGTTTAATTGATGTGTGTAACTCATTTGAGTACCTTACTCAAATGAGTAAGGTACTCATTTGAGTCTTTGTATTTTGCAAAGACAATACAGTCTATTCTATTCTATTCTATTCTATTCTATTTGCATAACTTTGGACCTATATTACTTATATGATTATAGTAAATAGCAGAAAGAAATGCAAAACAAAACAAAAGTCATCAACACACAATTCCTATTTCTAATAGGGCATCTTCTGTCTCCAGAGTTCCTTAGCTCAAGTGCTGTATAAAATTATTTTCTATAATGCTAGTGAAAACCTTGATTAATAATTACAATTTATCTTGTTATATTTCTTGCAGGTATATAATGTAATATAATCTTGCATTGATAATACTACTGCAAAATGGAGTTTTTTTGTTCTAATATTGTCATGTCTATTTCTTAGGCCTTCAGTGGCTTTATGCCATTCCAAAGTTAAAGTCAAGCACTTATATGAGATGTATAAAAACCTTATTAGAGGTTTAAAAACCTTATTTTCCAGAGATATAGTAACAATGAATGGGAGTACAACAATAATAGTTATTGACGGTATCTAATCATTTGTTCTCTTTTTATGTACTTTAATGACTGACCAATTCTTTGTTATGGACTATAAACATTAGCTGATTATTAGCCCAGTCACGTAAAACTGGGGTAGGACTATATCAGCTTGGCTTCTTCCTTCTCCTTTTCAGTCAAAGTATTGTTAAAGAGCCGCCATGAAATAGTAATACATTTGTGTGACACTTATTTTTCTTTTTCAGTTGATTTGTTTCCATATACTGTAGTGTCCTGTTTAAATTGGTCATTTCTTTTGCCTACTTGTGTTTGAAATAAAGGCTATCCATCCATCCATCCATCCATCCATCACACTCCTTTTTATTGCTGTTTGGAGTTACCTGTACATATCTTGTCCACTTTCAACATAATGGCCCCTCTGTCTAGTGCCTGCCTCCTGAAGACTCCACAGAAAGTGCAGTTATTCTTCAGTCCCACCTGCTTCACTATAGCATCCATAGTCCAGCCATACAGCTCCTCATATGACACAATCTTCAGCGGTAGCTCATACTGCTGCTGGTTCCTCTTCACTGTCTCCAATGAGTCATCTCTGTAACCGGTGATCCCCTCGTCCACTGAGAGGAGCATAAGTTCAAGGCCGTAGTTGTATCGCTCATTCAGGACCTTCATTACATGTGCAAGCACCGTAGAGTCCTTTCCACCTGAGGCAGCAATTCCAACAGTCTCCCCATGTTTAAACAGCTGTGCAGCCACAATTGTCTGGTGCACCTCCTCCTCAAAAGCCCAGAAGAAACATTCCTTACAAAGGGAGTGACCAGTTTTTGGACGCTTCAACACAGCACGTTTCTCAGCACAGCTGCTGCAAAGGACAGGCATCTTGACTGTTGAACAAGGATCAAAACAAATATAAGGTTAACTTAGTTTACAAGTGTTTCCCAAACATTTTCAATGCAAAAACAAATTGGTGGTACTGTATAATTCACTAAGAAGTGGACAACATAGGTTATAATTTCAGAGTTGTTTGCCATAAAGTAATGATTAAAACCTAAAATAACTCACGTTCTAGTTAGTGTTTTTTTCCTTTACTAACTTGGCCATTATTGAAACATAAAGACATCAATTAAGATGCTAAAGTCATCTGAAATTTTTACATAAAATTTATCCAAACATATTTTATGATTTTTACATACTGGTAACAAATGTATTCAGTGCAGGACTTTCAAGGAGACCTTGAAAATTACAGGCTATAGTGTGGGGTCAAGACTGAGAGAAAAAACATCACTACACTATATTAGAAAGTAATAAGTTTTTTTCTAAGTGTAATTTAATGTAATCCAGTCTGACATAAGAAATACAAAGCAGTAACCTGAATAGACCTCTCTATTTTTCTTTCTTTTAGACTCCGCACAATCGAAAAACAACAAATATATCATAAATATATTCATATTATGCATGTGTCATTTTGAGTCGATATTGTATGTTATATAACTGGTCAGTGATAATAATGTACTAAACATTCAAATAAAAGTCTACTGAGTCTACTAACATAAGTAACATGCATACAAACATACAGTCTTACATTGAACTGCACATCACAAAAACTGGAACTGCGAACTGACAACAAATCCACAACTGACAATAAAACATAGTTTTTCATTTAGAACAAAATGACTGTAATGATTTAACTCTGACGCTTGAACAAGCTCATTGTTTTTCGAAGTCCCGATGGTAAATGTTGGCTACATAAAGCTTAATGTACCTAAAGGCGAAAGACTCTGTTCTGTAAATGTCGGTAAGAAGCTTTGATTTTGAACAAACATACTTGAAAATGACTTTTATTTTATCATTCTACCTAATGAAACGAAGTAATTTAGTTACCGATACACATCACGTGCTATAATACAGTAGCAGAACATTCTGGTTAGCAAACATTTTAGTAACCGAGAGCTAATAAATGTCGTTTATAGAGGAAATATTTCCATACCCAGTTTCCGAGAAACAAACGTCTGCCGTGAGAATGAAGAAAATAACTTCAGAATGTAATACGCCTTACTAAAATAATATTAGTTTTAGGTGAAATAAAGTAGCATGTGCATGTTTCATCATGTGCTGTTAGCTTGTCTGCAGTACAGTGCGGTACAGTACTGTCGTGGTCATCTCCTACAGCGCCACCTGTCGGTCGGAGGCGGTCAATGCAACAAAACCGAAGCAGAAAACTTCGAATCACCCACAGGACACTTTTATGGACCGCTTATATTTGTCTCTGTTTACTTGTCTAGATGTTGGTGAGAAACAGAAGGGAATAACAAGTTAAATGTAAGCAACAAGGATTTATTAATTTGCTTCAAAGATTGCCACTACTGCAACAGCTGCAATAGGAATCAAATTGCTGTTTGGTGTAGATGAGGCAGGGATAAGGAGCTGCTGTTGAGGGTCACAGGGCTGCAGAGGTCAGGGTTGATGATAGGAAAGAGTCACAAGCTTAGCTGACGGGGTGGAAAGCGCCCCTCTGATGCCACTGCATGTCTCTGATGCGGCGAACTGACTGGATCTGTGGAATCTGGGCTCCAAACTCAGTGTTGTCCTTATATTCACCCTTTTCAAACAGATACTGAAAACCTCTGTAGCCTGGATACTGATAACCCACCCAACTGGTGCACCAGGAGCAGAGAGAGGGGAAACAAATGGCAGCCAGTTAGACATAAGAAACCTTCATCAAAATCATACCTTTTTCATTCTGATACTTTGAGGATGGACTCACGTTCCACTCTGGACTCGAACAGAGGAGACCTTTTCCTGGTAACCATGTGCATGAAAGCTGGGGACATCATCATCTATGATCTCTATCTTCTTTCCTGCAAAGCTGGGGTTTTCATAAAGGACAATCTTGTGCTCCTGGCTGTCCTGAGAGAGCAACATGTCAGTGTTAACCAAACAGCTGATTTATTATAACACAGTTATGTTCATGTAACGGTGAAGTTTGTTTTCTTACAACTTTAATCGGGCGGAATGCAGTAATGGTGTCACTGCGCCTGCTGTTGGTCCAGGAATCCCAGCGAGGATACTCCCCCTTCTCAAACACATACTGCTCCCCCTTACAGTTGGCCTGTTCATATCCCACCCATCTGAGAGAAGGAAAAGAAAGAGAGCTGTAGTTGGTGCAGGACAGATTAATTGTTAATGTGTTCTGTTTATACCTCCCTCCATCCCCTATTTTCTCTGTCTCTGCCTCTCTGTAGTGGAGCTGTAAATCATTTTCTAGCTATGTGTATGTCTCTTAGCAACACTCACGGTCCACATAGCACCAGTATAGAGCCCACTTTCTCCACGCCTGCTTCCTGGAGGTTGTTACAGGGACCAGTCAGCTCATGGCAGCGTCCCTGGAAGTTTTCCTGCTCATAGATAACCAGCTGTACATGGACAGAAAACAAGGACGAAAAGATTAATCAAAGCAGGGTTTTAAATTTATATATGACAGTGATATGACAGTTTGCAAATAAGGTGATGAAGGTGCTTGAATAAAGGAGGTAATTGTAAATTAAAACTGAAGTTGTCTGTTTTTACATTCACTCACCTTAAATGCACTGGTGCCTGGCTGCTGCTGCTTTGATGCAGGGTTCTGGTGGTCTGTGGCCATAGTGAAGGATGAAACTGAAAAAGGAAATCAGAAAAAATACTGTAATCAGTGTTACTGAGAAGCATCAGTAAAACACCCATATCTAAAACGTCTGCTTTAAAAAAAAAAAAAAAAGATTTCCTTCTTATTTTCTCTTTTAATCCCAAACATGTTGCTGAGGTTTTAGGCCTTCCACACATTAAACTCTACACATACAAACCATTGTGATCCCATTAAAACAAATGTTTAATTACTTATTTTATAAAATGAAATAGAGCATGGAGGACTACACCCCTTACCAGTACCTGTCTGTGCCAATGTGTTTGTGATGGCACGTTGAGCTCAATATATATGAGACAACCAGGGGTGGAAACTCTGCCAACAGTACCCACCGTGTCCAAGCCAGCGTGTAGATCGGCCTGCCATAGGCCCAGCAGACAGAAATGAGGGGTCACTGTGTAGACTCCCCCCACCCTGGGGTGTCACACTCCCACAAAGTTATTTCATTAGTTGTCAGTTTTGTCCAGCCTGTCATTGTTCGATATCCACATGATTCAGCACAAACAGTGCCAAGAGTCCCACATCTACAATGAGAGAGAGAGAGAAGGACTGTAAAAGATGAGTTTTACTCTGTTGTAGAGGATTGGACGGATGTGAATAACACACCAAATAACAGCTGGTTTATTTCATGTTTGATTTAATGTATAATTTATAGATAGGGTTATTTATATTTTAAATAGTCTGCTGTTTCTGAACAAAAAGCAGCTCGAAACTTTGGAGTTATGAGTCTGGTCTGCGGGCCGGGGTTTCCATCACTTAAGTGTCATTTAGCTTTTTTTATATAAGTTTTTCAAGGTTGAGATTTTAACACCTTTATGTTTATCTTGAGGTCAAATATTGTTTTGCACACTGAAGTTTTAGATGGCAATCATCACTTATGATAAACTTTACATATAAAAGAGGAATTATGAAGTGGTGATGATACAACAAAACAAAAATACATCAATAAGGCCATAATCTCATACGATGCACTTCTCATCAGCTCATTTTCAACAACCATTTAGCACAGTTTATTATTTTTGCTGCAGTTTATTGTTAATATATACTTTAGCTGTTCTTTCAGATGATAGAACATAGAAGCTTCTATGAATAAGTTTTTCTGGTGATTTATTATCATATATTTTCATCCACTTCTGCCTTGGCTGCTGGTTGAGTTGAGTTGACAAGAAGCAGCAGAGTCTATATTAAAACCAGCCCTATCTCTATATTTGCTATATGACAAGTATGATCCTCTAAATATCTCTGCAGATGCTGAATTGGCCATGCACTGTGATCTCTGACTGTGAATGCATTTCATGAGATGTAAATGCTTGTGCAAACTGCTATTCTGTAGTTGTACTTGTCTATACACTTGTATGACTGGAGTATAATGAAGTAGAGTGAAATGGAAATAAAATGTCAATCAGTGTAGACTGCAAGGAACGTGAATCATCTAAAACTATCTGGTACTTGTAAAATATACCACTGCTAAGATCTCCTACTTTGCAAAACAGATAGTGTAGCATGCAGTACCAGTTTCTGATCTGAGGAAAATGATGTGTTGGGATGAAATTGTCCATCCTAGGCTCTATTTTCATCATTTATTAGCTTTATTCTACCATTATTTAAACAGACACACACACAATATTGCACAGGAGGACACTAGTGAAACTATTTCTACTTATTCAAAGTTTACTACTAAGATTCATGTGCCTTATTACAAGCTTTATGAAAAGCCCAAGTAGAATGTTAACCATTATTGTCAACTGATTAAACAAAAGATATCTGACATATGTCCAAAGAATGTTGGATCTTTGCACAAAGATGTTGAACTGAAAACACATGCTTGTCTTTAGAACCGTAGTGATACATTTTAGTTTGCTGCAGATGTGCTGGACTTAAGATGTATTTATTAATGGCAAGTGAGGAAGCGCAGAGATAAAGAACCAGAGGGCACAGAATGTACAGTATTAAAATGTTGTGCCACTCAAGTCTCTTCTGAACTATGTTTTGTGTGGTAAGTTTTTACATCATGTACTAAACACCGCCTCAGACACACCATCTTATGTCTTCATATAAATTGTCATCATAATTGATGTTAAATTAATACAGGTGTTTCAAATGTTAGCCTGATGACCACTTTATGAGAATCATTGACCATCAGATGCACAATAATAACTATACAGGGGAATGCAGTGCACTCTGTTTTAATAGCAAGCATACATACAGTATGACATCATTTCCATTGCTGTTAAGCAGATGCGTTTCCACATATTCACTGAATCAGTCATGTGCTGCTAATGCTGGATGACTAAACTGAAAACACAAGTAATAAAAGTGGCACACATGACTTGAAATCAATTCAACTCCAAACACATCTGCACTTTGAAATATTTTCCAAATGTAGGCTGTGTTACTTCCACATAGATGTCAGTTTTACATCTTTGATAGTGTTTTTTTTCTAAAGCATTTATATCTCTGTTAATGCTGTTTCCACGTTAATACATCCGGTTTGATTTACAAGTATAACATCACCAACAAACAGGGCAACTCCAGGTCAAACAAGTTTTATTCGCCACTGAAACATACATGGCACTCCTCACTGGGCACAAGCAGCGTTTGCCATGGTTAGATTAGGGCAGAGGGCAGGCACTGTTGGCAGCATAGGAGGGGCTGCAGGAGGGGTTGGAGGCAGATGAGGGTCCTGCTCAGCTGGCTCCAGCTGTAGCAGGGGGAGCAGGAGGTGCTGGGGCAGGGTCAGGGTCTGGGGTAGGAGCAGGAGCAGGGTCAGGAACACTGAAACAGCCCCTCTTGTGCCACTGCATGTCCCGAACACGTCTGACAGACTGGATCTGGGGAGCAGGTGCCTCCCAGTCATTCCAGTGCTTGAAATCTCCTTGCTCGAAGATGAACTGGCGCCCCCTGTAGCCTGGGTACACGTAGCCAACCCATCTGAAACAAGAAAAAAACAGAAGGATTTTTGCTTGACATTTGGGTTGTTTAAATGGAAAAAAAAACAAAAAACAAAAAAAAAAAAACAAAGAAAAACAAGCCAGGCTTTGATGAAACAAAGAAAGAAAACAGATCTTACGTTCCATTAAGAGCTTTGACACTCGCTACACGATCCTGGAAACCATGACCCCACAAACTTGGAACATCATTGTCAAGAATCTCCATCTTTCTCCCAGTAAATCCAGGGTTCTCAAAGAGTTGTAGCTTGTGCTCAGCACTGTCCTAAAGAGTAGAGAAAGACAAAGATACTTCATTTGTGTCCTGTAGCTGCTGAATTCGCAATCCTGGTGTCTATGATCCATGTGAGTTGAGAGGATCATTCAGATCAATTACCCACCACTTTGAGTGGCCTTAGAGACAAGAGAGAGTAGCTGTTCTGACTGTTGGTCCAGGTATCCCAGCGAGGATATTCTCCCTTCTCCAGAATAAACTGCTCCCCTGCAAACCCATGGCAATCATAGCCCACCCACCTATGACAGAGACAACACAGATGGAGTTAGATCCTAGAGAGACTGTCACCATGTCAAACAAAACCAGACAGATGCAGAAGGATCCAGATTTTAAACATTTTATTAGATATGAAATGAAGCCATTACTTACGGTCCTGATTCCACTATCACAGAGCCAACCTTTTCAAGACCTTTCTCGGTCACATCTTTACACTCTGCAGAAAATTCTGCCTTGCAGCCCTGAAAGTTCTCGAACTCAAACACCACCACCTGGATCAGAGACACATCAGCCAGTTACTAATGTAGCTAGGTTCCCATTTTTAGAATTTTTTTTGGGGGGGTCCCCATCCAATGGTTTGAATTTTCTATTCAACAGATACTGAAAAGAGAGGAAAATAGTTCAACACCAACATACTGTGCCTCTCTACCTTATATGTGGCTCCAGCACCACCCTGGCTCTTCCCAGCAGCCAGCTGCTCTGGGGCACTCTGCTGCTCCGACATCCTCCTGATCCACTGCTCCTCCACTTTTGGCAGCAAATCACCATCCATCAACATTTATGTACAAAAAAAACAAAGGTGAGGAAATCTCAAACTATTGTAACACTTGCATTTGTTTTCAGAAATATTGTCTTATGCCTAATATTCCAATACATTTACATTATCTAGATATAAAATAATTAAAAATTATCACATTCCATTAAAATCCAGGATACCAAAATCCTCCAAACCTGTGTTGTCTGATGCAGTGCCGTCTAACTCCATTGCTGTGGAGTAATTACAGCGACTGTAAATGATCTCTTCACAGTGAGGCTTTTACCTGGGTATGCCTGCTAGGATGTGGTAGTGTCCCTCTTTTTCTGTGCCACTTGGTGTTTGCTGGGGTTGAGCCATTAGAGGGCAGGGACAGGGGGGGTATTTATGGTTTATTTCTGGCCACAACAGCAGAAAAGGGGGAGCTGTTGATACAGCAAGTCTGTCGCTCACATTGTGTCCGTAACGCTGCCTCTCAATAGGCAGCTGTGTTGGCACACACTGCCCTGCCCGTCTGCCTGCCTGCCAGCGAGCACTGTGTGTGGGCATGAGGAGAGAGAGCCAAGAGGATTCAGCAAACAGCCCTGCTCAGCACAAACACACACAAACATACACACTCTCCAACTTACACCAGCCTCAATCGCAAATCCAGGCTCAATGTATCATCAAGATAAAAGCAAAAAAGTGGAGACAGTGGCTCATGTCAAGTAAATTTTATTAAGAATGTATTCACTTTAAGACACTGGCCAGAACAACACAGTGCAATATACATCTTTACTCTCAAATTAAAAAAAAAAAAAGACAAAGACATAAAAAATAAACCCTCAAATTTATAACAAAGTAAAACATAATGTACACAGAAACCAGGGAGAATCACTCCAAAGACTCAAAGCAACACATTCAATTGCATTGCACTAGCATTCGAATGACTTTACCCAAATACAAGAGACAAGACATGGCCGACAAGAGGGGGCAGATCAGTGCTGTAGTGCATCAAGTGACAAAGTGCTTTATAGAAGCGCAGAGGAAACGGGTGGATGGCGAACATCAAGAGGAAGATTACAGTCGAGCTGGAAAAAGCAGGTACAATTTTTTAATACACATGGAGCGATGTAAAGGATAATGTGTGGTCCAACTCATTCAGACATGGACTGTACAAACGGTCATTCCACTCCAGTTGTGTTGCCAACACGCCGTCACTCTGGGCCTGTGATTTGAGCAAAGCCTGATTCAAAAGCAAAGATTGTGCATGCACATGAGGACAAAACAGCCGCATAATTGCACATTTGTTGAAGGAAAAACATACACTATCCAAACATGATTGTGGAGTGTGAAGGGTATGAGGTGAATGTATGGCTTATATGGATGCTTATAGCTACATTCATTCAAGCTAAGTAGACAGGCTGATTTCATTAAAGTCTGAAGAGCGCGTTTGTGCTGATAAGGTGTGCGCATGATTGGAAGATGCAGAGTCACTTGGCCAAAAGTCTCCCATCCCTCTTTAACAACCACAAATTTATTTTTACACAAAAAAGTTACACAGTATGCAGCAAATTGTGACACTGTTAGGGTGTGGAGTGTATCAAAGTAAAAGGCTTTGGAGCCTCTATTGTACTGATGCATCTTAGTTTTTCAAAACTAGCTCTGTCTTTGTTAAATCAATGATACAAATATAACATCTCCTGATTACAGTTACTAACATAATATACACCCCCTACTGATAATCACATCAGCAGGGATTTGTTCACTATGTTCAAGGACAATCATTAGCCTCTGAAATGTTATCCTATGGCAATGCTTGCGACTTCCTCCAACAACCTCCTAAGACAGATAACATATATATATATATGTATATATGAACAACTTGAACGTACATGTCAAGTAAGGAAACTAAATGCATCTTTTGGAGAACTGGCTGGATTGTTCGCCAGTACATGATGAAACGTGTCTCGTAAAAAGGTGCAATGGTCCCACAAATTAACCATTTCCTGAAGTGCAGCCTGACAGGAAACAATTCTCCTTTTGCTCAGTTTTCCTGGTCCCTGTTTTAGTGTTCATGTCCAGTCCCTTCTGGTATGGAGGAGCTTCCACAGACTGAAGCATAAAATGGATAAGCAGAGCAGCCTGATGACTTTTTTCCTGTTGCTTTTTTTCTATTTCAATAAAAAAGGCACCATGCACATTTATTGACCCAGACGGGAAGAGAGCGTAAAACAAAATGAAAATACATCAGCAGCAGTAGATTCACCACTCCTGCACTCTGGGTCATACATTAAGGCTTCTGTTTCATATAGATTCATCTGTTAAGGCATCCTATAGGGAGGAATGAAGAAATAGGTATTAAAGACACATGCGATGCAAAGAAAGAAATATGAACTGAGAGGAGGAAAAGACAAAATACTGACCTCAATATTTCTTAGCTTTCATTTTCATATTGACTCAAGCGCTTCTTGGATTTTAGCTCTTTCAGCCACTGGGGTGAGTCCTCCTCACTACAAAGACAAGAGAAACAGTGCTGCTAAGTGGAAACAAAGCTACATCCTTAACCTTACAGAAAATTCTACTCTTCACTTACCCATTCTCTTTTCCACCAGGTGGGGGCAGTACACGTGCTGCCCGTGGAAGGAAGGGTGACTTTGGAGAACGAGAGATCTGGGAGGGAGAGGGGGCAGGTGCATCTGTCTGATTGTCAGAGTCACCCCTTTTCTTGAGCTGAGCCTGAAAACAGGAATTGGGTTCATTTAAGTGCATGTCTTTCACTTTATTTTTAAGTATGACAGCAATGCTTAAATATCATCACAAAGGACAGATTAGCAGACAAGTTATTTGGTGTGTTGGGCTGTATGTGGCACCCCTGAGTTTGACACCCCTGATGTAAACAGTAGGGCTGAAAAAGTCCCACTGCGATGTTTGTGGGCGATTGTTTAATTTATTTCATTTAAAAATGTCAAGTGAAACATGCAAACTTAATCTAATATCAAAAAATATTACACAATTCAACCTCTTTCTGCACTGTCACTATAACGAAAATATTGCCACACACCCAAGGGTACACTTGTTTTTTTTTTCCTCCTATTTCCTGCAATTATCCTCATCTTAAATCCTCCTAAATCTGGACATGTAAATTGCAGCCTTTTGCAGTTCTACATAGTTCAACACAGGCTGATATCATGATTAAGATTCAATTAACTGTGCAGTCACTGTAAACAGCATATTCCATTAAAATACAGCAATACTATTTGACTGAGGCACATTCTTTAGCCATTTACAGAACAGTGCATTTAGAATATCAATGTGTTTGCCACATTAAAAGCTCACTTTTAAAGCTGAGGGGTCCATCCCAGGGAATAGAGCGACCCTCTGAGGCTGAGAAGCAACAGCAGGACTGGCATCAGCTCCTTTGGCCTGGTCTGCAGAGCCTGAGTCATTGTTTTTAGACTCAGCCTTCTCATCTGTCACAGGAAGAGCACAATAGGACATAAGTGAGCAAATGGACAGTTTTACAGAGAGGAGGTGTCATGCAAGTGCTGGGAGGTGGGAAGTTTTCGATGTCCAACTAGGTAAATGCATTCGAACGACTGTCGAAGCCCGAGGTCCTAGTTGCAAAATGGGGCCAGATCGAAGTACCCCAACCTCACCGTGAACTACAACGTGACATCAACACAACAATAGCGGCGCACAGTGTGCAAATTCGCAATGAAAAAAACTTCACAATGTAAAATGAGCTCATCCGTTGTTTTGGCTCTTTCATCTCGTTTGCGTATATGAGAACACTGACCTATCTAGAGTCAAAATGCCTCTTCAGTAACAAACCAAACAGGAGCTTAGATTTGCCATCTCCATATTTGTTGTTTATGTTCAACATGGACCATCTGGAATACTTTGAGATGGGATGTGGTTAACTCCAAGTGAGATGTATTCTACCTCCCAGCACTCTAGAATACAGCATAAGACATTCAGTTGTTTTGGATGCACATCAAAGACAGTGTTTAGATGTCCAGGTGACATGCTGACCTGTAGAGTCTTGGTAAAGCTGGTCCTCAGCTGATTCTTCCTCTCTGTCGGCCAGTGCAGCCTGGGCAGCGCTCTGTCGGGCAGCTCTGGTGGGTCGTGTCCGAGGGGGTCGTTTCTTTCCTAGTTGGGCTCTGGAGCGCAGTGCACTGGTGTCGAGGAGAGTGGTCGGAGCCTGAATGTCCAAACACAAAAACTAAATATAAACCATGAAAATCTTAATGCCATCACAATATTTGTTGGCCAGTTTACCCTAGGGAACTTGTTTTGTCTTGTGTTCTTTGTCATATCTATCTCAGAGCCAGAAAAGGAATCAAAACACAGGGTTTATCAAATAAATCCTAAAGAACAAAAATGTCAAAATAAAGTTCAAGACATTAAAACCAACTTAGTTATATTTTTGGACTCAAACACACAAACAGCAGTTCAAGTCTACTAAGTTAACTAAAACACCTTCCAAAGTGGAATTTTCATGAGAATCTGTTTATACATAGAAAGTCTTCAGTGCCTGTTATGACACAATCCGCACCACTGATGGTAGTCATTTTTACATTGTGTGCTATTTAGTGTGGACTAGGCCTGAGTTATGTGTTTAGATGAACAAAACTAACCATGTTGTCGCCTCTTTACTCCCTCCCTTCAACCACTAACTCTATGCCTTCTCAGCTGCAACTGCATGGATCATACCACCTGCCCAGGTAGGGGAGGGGTGAGCAAAACATTACACAATGGAGATTTAACAAATGATCAAATGTATCACTTGGTTTCTTTGGAGATACACCTGACATAAGAGCTCACATGAGCATAAATACATCCACATTTAAAACAATGTTAGTGGCTACAAAAGTTTTTTCCTATCCTCCCCTAACTCTCCAGTGATCAAACCTCTCAATAGCAGTGACTTAATCATGCAAACTTGTGCCCACTCAACCTAATGAGCAGCTGAACTCCAACACAAATACCACAGCAAAACACCACAAAAGAGCTGGGGGTTATGACCAAAAAAAAAAGGATTTTAATTTCAATCTTTTCTGGCTTAATGAAGTGAAGACAAAACCTAAATTGAAAATATTCTTTCTTCTGTAAAACTATATTGCAAATGATTGGCGTAAATATATAAAAATATTACAAAAAGCTAATCTGTTGCATTTTGAATTTTCAGGAGTAAGAAACATCTCCAGAGGAATAATGTCAATTTTTCACAATTTTCAGAGTAAAACCTGAACTAATCAAATTAATTTGATATACTGTGGTGTCCAGCTTTATATCAAATCTACTGTTTCTGTACAAGCTTGTAATATAATACGACAATAATCATCCGAAACTGACATTAGAATAGAGAGGAGGCAAGGTGAGGTAAAAGAAAATGGCACATAAAATGTTACCCGTCTTCATCAAAACCCTGTCATTCTCAGGAAATTCTAGGTCTGAGGTCGTTTTTTTTTTTTTTTAATCCATGTACTGAGGGGAACTTTAAAGACCCACAGATAACTAAAGGAAATGGCCACCCAACAGACCATTTCCTGTGAGTCAGGCTGGGTGACACTTACATCAGGGAAGGACAGTGGCTGGCTCTCTGATGAGGGAGGGACAGCATCCACAGTGTCTGAGTCCAACAGTGAGGTATGTTCACCAGGCGTGTGGGGTGGAGTGGGTTTCCGAGGTGAAGGGCTGAGGTTACTCTCAGAGCTGGGAGTGGCAGGTGTCAGGCTGGAAAATGAGAGGATTGGAAAGACTTTCTGAAAACAGCTGTGTTGTTGTAGCCACAGTTCAAATCTAATAAGAGTCTGAGTCATAGGTTTCTTTTTGTTCCCGGCAAGACACCCCTGTGGGAAGCTATGATTTAGATGACGCAACTAAGAACATACTGCAAGCCTCCTCTGTCACCATGACTGGACTAAACAAAAATTATTCATATATACATTATAGAGCATCTGAGAGACTTGAGTATTTATTGCAAGCAGTTGGTTTCTGCTCCACATGGCAATAAAACAAACTGAAGAAAATGACTGCTCATCTTTAAAGTGGAGCTTAATGATGTGATATTACTTCCTGACCACAGGAGGTCATTGTTAGATTGCACTGATGGCAGCTGGCAAAATCTAACAGTGGATATGGAAGAGTAATCTGTATATTAAAAAGCTGAGCTCAAGCAGTTTTAATTCACTATAATCTACAAGGAGGAGCCAAGACCATAGAACAACTTAATCATTACCTTTATCCAGGTTTGAGGCATAGAGGTTGCAAAAAAAACTTGAAAAATGTTAAACTGAATATTTTAAAGACAATTAAATTATGTATTTATGGTCTAGCACTGTACACAGCTTTTTCTCCTTTTTGTCATTTTTTTGTCTTGCATGTGGATTATTTTTTGCCTGGGTGAACATGCATTTAGTGCCTCTTCTAAAGTAGTTTTAGGGTGTAGAACCAAACCCAGTATCAAACTGTATGGGTTTTTATTTTTAACTGCTATTAATGGTTTGCATTATTAATGATATAATATTAATAATTCCAATGTTATTATGTAATCATCTTCTAGTTCTTATTAGTCTTTTATTTTAATGGTTGTCTTATTGTTAAAGTCAGCACTGAGTGATGTTATAGAATATGAAGTCAGGAAAGCTCTTTACAGGATCACAAGGTAGGTGGATGTTAATTTAACTCTACTAGTGTTACTCCATTAAAATCAATCTAGGCTGAATGATATGCACAAAAAAAAAACAACCATACTGCAATCATTCTGACAAATTTGACTTTTGACTGAATCTGCAGGCTTAAATGCTCCTGTGCAAAACAAGCTCTTTCCTATGCATCAGTAAGATACGATATAGCACCACAATACTTCTTTTAAAGTAGACATTTTTTAATCTCTCTCAAAAAAAAAGATCGCTCCTGCAATTTGGACATCACACCTGGCCATGCTGTGACAATATCTGTAAACATGTTCAGCCCTAAACCCTTAGCATTTTTCCTCAAATTCACTCCAATCACCCATCACACTGCAAGGTAGGTATGTAAACACTGGCTTGTGTTTGGTGCATGAACACCTGAACACATAAAAACATCTCGTGGTTTGACATTGGAGACACTCTGACTGTACAGTGCATGTACCTGTCATCAGTGCGGAGTCCTGTCTCCCATGTCCCATACTGGCTGTCAGTCTCATGTACCGGTGTCTCGGAGTCCTTCCCCTCATCTTCACCGCTGACACTTTGCTTCTGCTGCACCTGAGAACAAATGAAAGAGCTTGTTAATCAGTGGAAAGGAATAAAAAAGTATGTTATGTGTATACCAGAGATATCAAATCTGTGCTTCATGATGATGTCTGTATGACAAACCTTCCCCCTTGTAAATCTGAAAAAGCTATAATTATGTGGCATAGAAAAGTGTAGTTGTAGTGAATGCCAGCACATAACAAGTAGTACTAATAGATAAATCACATTCTCATTGTCAGTGTGATGTAAATATGTGATAAACATGTTGTAAAAGACATGCAATGAAATGCAATGAACAAGAAAATCATTGTTTTATTTCTTGTCAACAGTCAATTTCTCACAAAAGAATATTTCCCTTAAGACCAACTAGATTAATTTAATTATTTGAGTGAAAAAAGATATACCAAAAACTACTCAAGGACATACAGAAGAGGATTAGGGCCACTGGGAAACATAAATAAATAAATAAGGCTCAATATATTCTTTTTAATTATTATTCTGAGAAAAAAAAAGTCAGATTTCTGAGAAAAAAGTCAGAATTCTGAGAAAAAAGTCAGAATTCTGAGAAAAAAGTCAGAATTCTGACTTATTTTTCTGACATTCAGGGAGAATGTCACTTTCACTTAATGGTATACAGGAGGAGTACAGCAGGCTGACATAATGATGGATTTAGGTGACTTTTTACACATCCCAGGGGTTCCTGAGGAACAGATGGGAAGGCAGAAACAGTTGTGATTGGTCCAATCAAGCAACCAATCAATACAGAAGAGAGGCGGGACAATTCTGACTTTAATCTTGGAATTCTGACTTTTTCCTCAGAATAATAATAAAAAGATGTATTGGGCTTTTTTTTTTTTTCTTTTTACAGTGGCCCTAATCCTCTTCCGTAGGGACAGTATTCTAAACTTTGTGCAGTAAAAGTATATTCAAAATATTTAATTCAGGTGAAGAATATTAAGTGTTTTGAGTCAATGTAAGCAATGTATCATTTAAAGCAAAAAAAAAATAAAAATCTCATCCATATCACATTTAAATATTTATGTATTGAGGCGTATAGGCATTACTGTACTTAAGTATTAAGGCACAAAGCAGGTTTTCCTCATATAGTGCAGGCTCCATCACTTCTAGTAAAAAGCCGGCATTGCTGCTAACAGAGCTACAATGTGTTGCTGCTGAGCAGCCAGCAGCGGCCAAACAGAAAATGAAAGGTGAAGGGATGAGTTAATAGAGACAGGACAAGAGCTGGGACAAAGATGGTGGTGGGTGAGTTGGTGACTGAGTATGTGTTTGCTGTCTACTGAACCATGTCTCTTTTAATGAGGCCGGTACAGAGGACATACTGTCTCAAAACCACACAGAGCTCAGAGGCACGCCTGAGCATGAACTGATAACCCTGGCCTATATAGGAAAAAAAACCCAAAAAAAACAAAAGAAAATCCTTCTGTCCTCAAAGGTTGCCTGAGGCGTGGACAGAGAAATGTGATCCACCTGGCTCTGTGATTGCTCAGGTTCCTAGACCATGAGAGCGGTTCAGTCGTGATGTTTATATGAGCGGCGACTGTAGATTAGAGCTCTCGTTCTTGAGTTTCATGAATGCCGTCCCTGTTTTCTTTGCCTCTCTCGCACTCCTTTGCGGTGCTCTTGTATCTCTGTTCTCACATACAGTACACAATGAGCTGGCAAGAGCAGTTGAGATAGACGGGGGCTGTGAGAACTTTTGATTAAAGCAGCGCAACTTAGTTTAGGAGAAGAAGAAAAAGAACAGCAGTGCAGGATGTCATTCATCAGCTGAACCTTTTCCTGACAGGCAAAAAGAAAACACAGAGCAGTGAGAATGGCATTGAATACAGCTCCCTGCATCTGAGAGGGTACTTCACATCAAGTCCATCCTCTTCAAAACTTTACAACACAGACTGTTCTGTTCAATCTGACTCCACAGGGTCAAAACACTTAGTCACCTGCTATACTCAAAAACAATGGATCACATTACCTATATATAATCACAAGAGGTCAACCCATGGTGGATTTTTAAAGGCCAATAATACAACAATACTCTGGCCCAAAAAAAGCTGATTAACCTGCCATCAAGATGTATGGCCCTTCCTCCAAATGCGTCACCACTGATGCTAAACACATTATGTCTGAAATGAACCACCCTTCACTCTGTCACAAATCAGATGACAAAACAGAGTCAGTGATCCTAGAATACTGAAATAAATAAACTATTAATCACTGAACTTCAAACTCAGTGTAATAAAATAATAAATGTGCAACTGAACCTCATACTACCTGTAATAAAAGGATGGGAGGAAGTTTCAGGTATTATAATACCCTCAAACTCAATTATTTCTTTCTATAGAAAGCAAAATATATTATTGTTGCAGATCAACTCACCACACTTATTAACTGGGCTATCTGTAATAGTCAGGAGAGTTTGCATGTAAAACATTTTTAAAATGAACGCTAAAAAAAATTTTCTCTAGCTTGCAATTATATGACTCCCCTGAACTTTGCATTTTCTTCATGTCTATGCACTTCTGCTTTATGTTATACTTTCTGTATGTTCTAATTTTACGACTATATCTCATAAAAAAGGTTATATTCAATCTTATGTTATTATTTAAAGGGTCAGTGTGTGTATTCTTCAGTTGCATCTAGTAGTAAAAGATGATTACAAGACCAGACCAAAACTCACCTCATCCTTCACTACACCAACGAATTAACATGTCGCAATTGTGAAGGACCCTTGTTTTGGGGTTTTTTTTGGTCAGAATAATATACAACTCTGGTCCTCACTCAAACAAAGTAGGTGATGGTAAAAAGATGAAGTCTGTTATAAGCTTCAGTAGAAATATAGTTGATGACCCACCACTTCTGTAGGTATAAACAGCTCATTCTAAGGCAACAAAAACACAGTAATTCTTATTTTTGGCTGATTACACACAAATGAAACATAATTGCCAATAATACTCTCAATTTTTACAATTACATCCCTGTAAATCCAATTAAAACATTATACACTGAACCTTAAATTATGACATTTAATCCCTGTTTTTATATAATCATACAGCATCATTACATAAACTCCGCTGGTGTATCTAGTGGTTTTTAGAACAGTGAAACTCACAAAACTCACTCAAAAACAGATAAATGGTATTAAAACTAAACTAATGAACACATTTATGAGTGACTGTCCCATTGTCAGGGCAGATAAAAAAATTTAAAATGTAACACATCTACACAGGCCACAACAACAACAAGAGCTGCTGCTTTATGAACTCTTCCAGAACATACTGCACAATGGATTATGATCCAGACGTCATGTACAAGTGATGCTGAAATAAGCTACTTTTTGTGGCAAGAAATGCCAGAGACCTATTAAAGGTAGTCTACAGACAGTGATGCTGTTACATAATAGTACAGTTTGTATTTACACATGGTTAGAAAGCAATACAAGGTTTTATTTCAAGCACAGTCTGGCACTTTAAGTGTCCAGAGGAAGAAAAAAAAAGCCAAAAACATTTTTCAGTGGGCTATGTAACTGTGACATTCCTGCTGTAAATACTATTTCAGGACCTTGGTATTATGTATCGTCCTGTTTTCTTTTACGAGTTGCTGTATCTCTGCTATCACTACTGTCAAAATGCCAAAAAAAAAAAAAAAATCTAAAAACAGGCCTTGTAAAACTGGTCATAAAAATTCCTATCCTATGTGTGTGGATAAACACACCCTCACCTGATCATCATACAGAAGGAACACTGCCTTTGCTTGAACATGTTGCAGAGGCACCATTATACAAAAGCTTAAAGGAAAGACAACAAACCACTCAAAGAATAATGTCATGTTGAGCCTTGATCATAATCTCACAGCATTTGTCATTCACTCTACTGTTTTGGTTTGGTTTTGTCTGAATACCATTAGACTAGAATGGTTTAACGGCTGAACAATAACAGCAAAATACTGCTTCTGTGCTGAACTGGTACTTACTGGTATAAACTTTACAGACATGAACATGAGAAGTCAGAACATGATGGAGAATGACTGAACCAACAGGTTCAGTAGCAATGATTTACAGCTGTAAGGAGCCAGGCTTTTCCTTAATAACATTAGCAATAGCCAGCTTCCCCCAGACGACGACAGGAAGGGTGTGTCGAAGGAAACAACATAACAAAGAGCGGATGAATGAAGGATGAAGGAGAGAAAGGGCTGATCACTAAACAGGGTTGAATGACAATCTGAGGAGGAAGGGGTTGGGACGAGACCTTGGAAACTTCTACCTGATAACAGGCTGATCTCTGGGTGCCGCACATTACCAGTGACACACACGCTGAACCAGACACAGAGGTGTGTGAACCGCTGTATCACAACAATAAGGGGGAGAGTAGAACAGGGACACTGTTTAGGTCCATGTAGGTTTTGGTAGTTGGATTTTCTTATCGGACACAGGTGTTTAAAAACATGAGATGGCACGTTATTAGGCTAAAGCTAACTCTTTTATGTCATTACCGATTAATTTGTCAGTTACTGATTAGTCGTTTAGCTTAGAAACATTCAGAAATGAGTGACAAGTATCTATCAGTTAAAACATTTGACTGTGGCTCAGTTGGTAGAGTGGGTTGTCCAATGACCAAAGGGCCAGTGGTTCAAATACTGCCTCTGACTGTCCACATGTTGAAGTGTCCTTGGGCAAGACACTGAACAGCATCGCCTTAATGGCAGTGCTCTGCATGGCAGCAGCCACCCACTGGTGTGTGAGTGTGTGTGTTAATAGGTAAATGTGAGGCTTTGTAAAGCGCTTTGGGCATCATAAAAGTGTGAAAAAGGGCTATATAACTTCCAACCATTTACCATAGTTTTAAAATAAAAAGCTGAAATGTAAAATATTACTCAATGCCTACATACTTGCTCTTACCACATTCTCACAGATGCATCATGGTAGCTCCTATACTTGTGATTTTTTTTGGGTGTCGGCTACAGCAACACGAAATAATGCATCATCCATCTTCATATAGAGTCTACAATTATGATAGAGAAGAGTGAGCAGGAGATGTGCATTGTTGAAGTCTGGTATCTTTCCTAACTTGAGTGAACTTTACGTACATAGATCTGCTTGTCTCAATTTTAACTCTAATAATAATAATAATAATAATAATAATAATAATAATGGATTAGATTTCTATAGAGCTTTTTTGGACACTTAAAGCGCTTTACATTATTCACCCATTATTCAATTGCTTTCACACTCCCCCTCTGGTAATGGTAAACTACATATGTAGCCACAGCTGCACTGGGGCAGGCCTACGGCCCCTCCGACCACCACCAAACATTCATACACCAGTGTGAGTGGCACTGGAGGCAAGGTGGGTGAAGTCCAAGGACACAACGGACAGACTAGGACAGAGCGGGATTCAAACCGCCAATATTGTTATTGGACGACCTGCTCTATCTCCTGAGCCATGGCCGCCCCAACTATGCTTTATTTGACCTTCAGAACTTTTTTCGCCAGAGAAGAAACAGGCTTTGTAATAAAACAGGGCTGTCCATTGATTTTAATCTGCAAAGTAAACATTAAAAATCTGACCATGTTAAATTAATTTTAAAAAAGTGAATTGCCTTTTTGTTTTTTGATTTTTGCATCAAGCGAAAAGTCAAATGTTCTGTGCTTGTTTATTGTCTCAAAAGAAAATCCAATGGCTAAAACATGCTGAGCCTCTGCACTGCTTTCTGTGAAAGGGGAAGTACAGTGCTGTAAGGCATCTAACAGATGGTCTCACATCACACCAAAGCAAGCGGCCACTGTAGATACAATAACTGTGTTTACATGAGCACAGAGTCCAAGACATAAGCTTATAACCCAGTTAACAACACTTCACAGTAATAAATGTGAGTGTATGGTGGGATGTCGATCAGTGCTGCAGTGACATTCAATCATATTATATTTGCACTGTCGCTACTCACCATTTTTTTATACAACTGCTCTGATTTATCTGGCTAGGGTGGAGTGGGAAAGTATGTTCAGTGTGCATTCATGGACTCAGGCAGTAATCAATATCAGTATCCTACAGATATTCAAAAACAACTGCTCCCATGAGGAATAATCTCACGTCAACAAATGGACGTTCTAGCCGCATGTCAGAGGGCTTACATTAAGATGATCTCTGCTGGGAAAAGCCAACAGTGCAAGTGTTATTCCTTTATTATATAAGTGGTGCATAGAGAGAAAAGCTCAAGGCTGCACAAAGAGTCTAGTAAGAACAGAAGAGAGGAATGTAAAAACCTGACTTGGCTTAAGACTTTAGCCCAGAGACCACTGGCCCTGACATGAGTGTGGTGTGTAGTGATGTAGTTGGTCTGCAAGACTTGAAGGATTATTTTTAGAGTATTTTTGAGGTTATAAACCAGGAAATCATTTGTACTGATACATACACACACACACACACACACACACACATATATATATATAAATTTTAGTGGCAACAATATGCATGAACCTTTAAAGCTGAGGCATATTTCAATGGCATCAAACTGCAGAATTTTCATCAGATTGGTTAAAAGGTTTATTGAAATATTTATAAGGATATGGATATGTATAGTTTACATGAAGCTGATGCTTATATATTTCTTTCTTTCCCATGTAGCTGCGTTTAATGTTAAGCAATGGAAACTGATTGAATATTTATGTATATTGTTGATTATTTTGTGATGAGTGAGGAGGATGTAAAGTACAATTTTTCTCCTCCTTGCCTTTTTTGATGTGAAAAAAGTCTTGAATTTAATATTATAATTTTCACAACTGCATTCCTTTTGACTGTTTACGCTGACATGTTTCCACAACTCATACTAGGCCAGTGATTTCACAGCTTGGTTAATGCCAACAGTTGGATGTTTATATTTACACAACATCTGATATGACACAAATGTCATGCGAGTACTTAAATGGTCTAGAGATTTTGTTCCTGTCATCCTGCAAAGTTAGATGAGATTATGAGCAACTGCAGGCTATCATATGCCAATATCTTTATATACCTGTAAAACGATAAGGGGGAAAATATCATGATGACATACTGAATTGCGAAAGAAATATTATATTGTCAAAGGTTATAACAAGTCTGCAATAGTCACAGAGAAATCTCTGACTCAAGAGCTTCAGTCTTGTGGACAGTGGCCACTGTGTATGACACTGAATGGTCACTGGCCTCCTGCCGTCACTCACAGACTTCACTTTGGCCCATCTTTACCCCCTTTAATCACAGACACCGCCGTGCAAGACTAAGCATGACATATGGACGCAATGAAAACACATCTTATCTTTAGAAGTTGTGACTCATAAGCAAACAGGCGTGACCTAAAGATAGGAAGGACTGCTATGTATCCACAACCCTACATGGATTTCTAAATCAGTCCATTACATATGGCACCGAACAGGTTAGATCTCAAAGCAGAGGCAAGAGAAGTGAATAAGAAGAATGATGTATTTCTTACTTTTTTCTTTAACTGTGCTTCATTTTATATATATATATATATATATATATATATATCCCTATAAATATGTACTGCATGCAACAGAATGACCTGAAGAAGCAGTATAATGACAGCTTTACTATACAAAGAGACAAAATCATGTTTACACTTTACATAAGAGAATATAAGATGAATAAGTGATGGAAAAGAGACAGAGAAGGATGAGAGGCAGCAGAGGCTGTGCAGGCAGAAAAAGTCAGAGTACAAGACAGATGGATAAGTTCCTAACGTGTTAGAAATGTTTGGCTGGAAACCAAATTGCTGATGAAGGAGCAGCTGTTAACTGGGTGACATTACAGATCTGTGCTGGTTGAACATTGAGATACAGAGAGACTTCCTTACTTAACTCTAAACAATGTTAGGTTGTGTCAATAGTGAACATATCTTATACTGGATAGTTAAAATGAGGAATGGAAAGTGACAACAGTGTTTCCCTGATGTGTGTACTTTTAATGTGTGTTGCCTTACAGCAGTGGGTGTGTTGGGCGCGGTGCGCCTGCGTAAGGACAGACGTTGCTGGCTGCGCAATGAAAACCTGCGGATGGACTCCC
Organism: Apogon hyalosoma; assembly: GCA_037367295.1. Taxonomy (NCBI): domain Eukaryota; kingdom Metazoa; phylum Chordata; class Actinopteri; order Kurtiformes; family Apogonidae; genus Apogon; species Apogon hyalosoma. The sequence continues at coordinate 20,811,550 of JAPQRP010000030.1, forward strand.
TGCTGCGGGAGGCCAGTGAGCGCAGAGAGTTGGTTCTCTTGAAGTCCCCAGTCCCATCCTCTCCTCTGCCTCCCCTCTCCACCGAGTTGGATAAAAAGTTGAGTGCCCCGTGAAGGGAGCGACGAACATTCCCCACCCATCCTGACACCTGAGAGTGGGCCACTGACAGCTTGTCCCCCAGATACTCCATCACAACCCAGTACAGGCAAGACCAGCTCTGTCAGTATAGTCTCCAAGCTGAGCTGTGAATTTTGCTATCACAGCAGCAGGGAAGCATTAGAGTCTGTTCTGCAGAAGTGGCAGTCCAGGGACAGTGTCCTAGGTGTTCACTGATGTGTGCCGCGAGGTCAATACTGCAGCAGTGCAGCGTGTTAGAAAGGACAACAACACAGCTCAGTCAGTCAAACGTAGTGATGACGGTGGTGTCTGCTGCTTACAGCACTGCAGCGCAATCAACGACAGCCAGTCCCTGACCATTACAGGACCAAGCCTCTCCTCGGCTTCTCTTCTAAATGGCTGTTCTGCAGTGCAGTCCCACTGGAGAAGTCACGGCTTGGTTTCAACTCATTCCCGTCAAGGCTCCAGACTGTCAGCTTTCAGTGAATTGTGAAGCTTTCTCCTGTCTGTTTCCAAGCTCACAGGATACGCCTGCTATGATGCACCTGGTACCACAAGCCAGTCAACTGTAAAGGTTATGCAAGGTTGGTCTAAGCCCTGCACTTAATATTAGTTATGCATAACCCTACTTTATGAAACAGTCCTAAAATCTACCAACAGGTTTCTCATCCATGTTTCTGTGGCTCCAAATACACAAGTGAAAACTAGAAATGAACAGGAGTCACATGCATTAATAACAATCACATCCTCAAAATTACATTTAAACCTGACAACTTTCAGTTATCCATTTTCATTATATTTGCAGATTGTGCTACTTCAAATATTTTTTAAACACTGCTCAGAGACCTTTTTTCCAAATTTCGAGGTGCAAGCTTGCCTGCCTTACTCTGACTCAATTACAGCCAACCTGACAGATCTCCCAGTGCTTGTGTTGATGTGTCCCATCCAAAACAACATCCAAGTTAGAGGTTCAAAAATCCTTTCATCTGAGAAGGCTTACATACCCACAGTGCCTGGAACTATGCTATCTCCTGCAATAAAAATGGTGCAAGACAGCTGCTGTAGTCATTCGTATTCCATAAGGAAAACCAGAGGACAATGAAGTACAAAATAAAGGAAACGGAGAGACTACTGTGGTGGGGTAGTCAGATCCAGAGGAGAAAAGAAGAGCAGAGACCAAACTGTTCCTTTGTCGCCTTTTCTGCAGGTACGGGCAGGTAGGAGAAAATGCGTCAGCAGAGCTTCTCTCTGTACTCAGCGCTATAGGACTTACCGTCAAGGAGAAACTGGGTGGAGAGAGGGAGTGTGGAATGAAGTCAGAGAGAGTGAGAGAGAATGGGAGGTCCCTGATACAGACCGGGAGGGAGAGGGGAGGGTGATATATGTTCTGCGGTGCTGTGTCGCTCCAGCCTGTTTCAGTTGCAGTGCAAGATACTGTAGTGTCACAGCCAGAACAGAAGAAGAGCGTTGGAAACAAGTGCAAAAAACAGAAAGATAGATGCTATTAAGAGGCAGAAAGAGAAACTGAAGATGAGACTGTGTGATATAAACCCAAAGGAATAAGCACAAATGTGCGATCATGTTAAGGAGAAAACTATAGAGTGATTAGACATGCAAGAAAGATAACACTAAAAAGACAGGTGCGGCTTTACCAGTGAAAAGGAAAATGAAATACTCATCAACCAGTTCGTCCACACAGTGCAGCCAAAACAAAGAATCCCAACAGTCAGTCAATGTTTGTTCAAATCTTACAGTTAGACAAATGCAAACATTGGAACATACATGGGAATACCTCATCATTCAATAGCCTTAATGAGCACATTCCCAAAATAAAGGCAGGTTAGGTAATTCCAGACCCACTTCAAGAGAGTAGACCCCAGAACCAAGTGGGACACAGAGGCTAACAATGACGAATCCAGTCCACACATGCCCCCTACAGGTAATCTGATTAGCATTTCTTTGATGTATTTTACAAAAGGTTTACAGTTTCCATACCTCTCATACATACTCCACCACAAATATCCTTGAGACTATGCAATATTTGATACTCAGTCTCCTCAACTTAACTGTCCCATTGAAAATACTCAAAATTAGTATTATACTTATGACAAATGCCAATAAGTGTAATAAGATCTATCGATCTATCTATCTATCTATCTATCTATCTATCTATCTATCTATCTATCTATCTATCTATCTATCTATCTA
>JAPQRP010000030.1:20813974-20829395 GCA_037367295.1 Apogon hyalosoma
CTATCTATCTATCTATCTATCTATCTATCTATCTATCTATCTATCTATCTATCTATCTATCTATCTATTTTTTTAAAATAAAACATAGGATAACCAATATTCATTAGAGTCCGTATTTGGTATGTTTGCTGTGCTAATAACGTTTCACAGTGGGAAATGTAGGCTAATGTCTATGTATGCATTGTTCAAAGGTTTGCTTTATCTATATCTAAACAGAAATTACTTTTTTAGATGCTGAAACTTACTTCTATTGAAAAGGGTTAGACGTTTCACAATAAATAATGTCTTAATATCCCCTGACCTTCACAATAAAGCATTTTTTTTTTAAAACGTCTACCATTTTCAATGCTCACAGGATCATTATAACAGATAATAATGGTCCAATACAAGTGATATCATAAAAATATGATTATGTCTGCGACTGTTTTAACAATGAAAATTTCTCATAACACTGCAACCCTACTTAAACTGCTTTTGAATCATCCAAATCTTCTTGCATGCCATCACCATCTAAAATGTGTGTACAAGTCATCATCATTGTAGCCGATTTCCCTCACCCCCCCTCATCCTAAGACTGAGCATCACAAACGGGGAAGTGACTCAGAGCTGGTCGTCATTTCCCCTCTTCAGTTGACGTCACCAGTCAGAAAGCAGCTGAGAAACACGAGCAGCAACTCCTCAAAGATGTAGCGGCACATATTTTAAGTACACAGAGGGGCTATAAAACTGTAATCCCTGCAGTGTTGAAGCCCCTCTGTACATCTCTCAGTTCATCAGAGTCAAACATCTGTTATAGCTAAACTGGTGTTGTGACTTACCCAGAGGCAGTGAGGGGTGAGGCAGCAGGACCATATGTACAACACAGCTCTCAGCACGGTGCCCATCTCTGTTCTGCCACACTCACTGGCCTCAGACCCTTCAACGGATCCAAATGATGTCACCATACAACTATATTATCTCATCCATGTGAGTTTGAGGAGGTTTCTTCCAGTAAATATAATCCATGAAAATTCATCACATCTCAGAGCTGAAATCACTGTTCTACATTTGAAATCTTAACCTCACATTTTTTTCTATTATTTATATGTGTTTTTAATATTTTAGTAGCCTATCAAAATTTGTGCTCAGTTAAGAACTAGCTAATTACCACTAGAATTATGCATTATGATAATACGGATTGAGTGGTGATATAAAAATATATAGCATTTTATATTACACTCTAGATTTCATATTGTTGAGCTGCAAAACATAATTCATATGGCAATACTTTTTGCCGTGACAGATATAGCTACAAGATTTGCATGAAGGCAACACAGACAAACATGGAGAATGAACCTGACACAGAGTCTGGTATTTCAGTTCAGCAGTGAATTCACACATCAACCTGGGGCTTCATTTACTGGAAACTGCAACGATTTAAAGGGATTCCCGACAACCAACATGTGTGTGTTCCTGCAGATGAATTTCACTTCATATTTTATCATCCTAAATTGAGTGGGATTACTTGTCTGTAAAGATCCAACTGAAAATTCCTGTTTGGTTTTGACTGTCTCATGCTACTATTTTCAGTTGTTTTTCTTAATGTGGAGACTCTTGTTTTGGAGAAATGTATGTATTTATGTCTGACAGCTAATACAGTACAACATGGTATTTCTGTCATGTAAATTCAAAAATTCTCAAATGTACTTTTTGGAAATTTGTGGGACATGCAATCCTAGGACATGTCATGTAGCCATGTCACTGCAATCCATGACAATTACTGACATGACAACGACTCAAGTTACTAAAGAAAATGTTGGTTGTCTGGTTGGAGTTGTATGTTATTCTTTTTCATTGTGTACTCAAATTTTAGGAGAAATTCAATCAAAATTCAATCTAATTAATGCACACCTCCTTACACACTGTAAATAAAATAAGATGTATTAATAAAATTTGGGAGCAAGTATCACCAAAATGTCAGCAGTATTCAGCCTCGTTAATATGGACTATCATCATTCAGCATGAAGTAAAATTATAGACTTGATTTTGCTTCCATATTGTTTGTGTTTTAAAACATTACAGAGATTCCTTTAAGTAACAAGTAATGGTAAATAAACGTTTGACAGTAATGAGTATTGGGAGATTTATACTTCTTTGTATATAGCTAAGTTTTTAAGGCTCAATATTTGCTGCAAAACTAATCAAAAATAAATCAAATGTGAACTTTGATGAGGTAATTCAAGTAACTAGTTCCATTACTGGTAAACACTGATCTGTAACCTACTACATGTCAAAATTAATCTTCCCAACACAGCTTAGCACCATAAAGGTGAATCTATGCTAACAATATTTGCATACAGTATTTGCAGAACATACCAGTCTGCTTTTTGATATATTCTCACTGCTGTTGGTACAGTGTTATAAAGGGTAACACCATTGCCGACACATAAGGCGTTGCACAGATGTTTCAGTGTCAGACTATAAATGGCTGTTTCTCAGCTATGTTCTCACCAAAACTCAGAGGAAGTAAACTGACACCAGAGACGCACTCACAACCACTAGATGGTGGTATTGACCTTACACTGAAATCTGAACTCTGACACTGTAGCATGCAATTATCAGACACAATGTACTGTACTTCTGTGTTCATGGCATAGTCTTTCAAACTACAATTATGTGGAGGGTGGACAGAACCCAACCCTGTATACACATAATACAAAGTATATGAGTGATTGCTGATGATACATGAAATAAGTATGACTTCTGATATGTAAACGTCCAAGTTACCAATATCTAAATGAAAGGAATAAAATGTGTTGAACTCTGAGGTTAAAATAGGAGCAACAGGTCTCACACAGTGTCAAACAGTCACACATATATTCTGTTAGGCTGCAGGACACAATTACCTGTCATGTCACTTCACAACTTTCCAAGTCACTTAAACAGACCGCTGATAAATAAGCATACAAATCAGGTACTCATTAACCATTTGACTGATCCAATCCTGAATTACAGGCCTGCATAGGTGTGAGGCAACACTTCCCTTGAACACAACACAGGAGGGGTGGAGGTGACTTCAAGAGGCCGTACCTTCAACATTAGTCACAGTCTTTTTCACCTGAACCCGGCAGCATTGAGCTGTCACCTTCCAGTCAACTAACTGCATTCCACCTGCGCTTACTGTCTGACCTTGATGCACATCCACGGCACAGACATACAAATGCTCACATGAGCGTGCACAAATTTCCTACCCCATCTGCCCACTGCAGACTGAGAAGCAGACTAAACAAAAGTAACTGAGACTAAAAGCAATCTAAAAAAAAATGCTCAAGCATCAAATTACAATCCTTCCCAGTTCCAGAGTTTATCTGTTTGTGAGACTGGGTTGTAGACTGACTCACCCAGCTGTGTCGACTCTGCTCTCTGTGGGCGCTGCGACTCCTCACCCTGGAGAGGCTTCCCTCTATGGCGCTGCTTGAAGGGGCTGACCGTCGTGATACACTGCGAGATCGCATCCTGTTCAGCTCCTAACAACAAACAGACTAAAGTAACCAAGTCATACTCCTCATCTCAAATCTGATCATCATGAACACTCACTGAAAACTCTTCATCCTGTTAGATACTGTGACATTTTGTGGATATGCCAGTATTATTTCATCTCTCATGATATCCTTGTCATATCAAATTCAAAATGTCAATTAAGATTTTGGACTCTGGCTCCTTTGTAATTCTCTACACCAGGGGTCAATAACCCTGGTCCTCAAGATCTACATCTAAAACATGCAGGGTAGTAGATCTCGAGGACCAGGGTTGGTGACCCTTGCTCTACACCAATCACTATCATCTTGGTGGCAGTAACAGTTTTGGTAGAAATTTAATGGAATATTTTAACTCAGCAACCCTGGTCCTTGAGAGCCACTATCCACACCTCATTTAAATGATCAGCCTATCATCAAGCTCTGCAGGAGCCTGATAACAACCGTCAGAGGTGTGCTGGAAGAGGGGAACATCTAAAACATGCAGGATAGTGGCTCTCAAGGACCAGGGTTGCAGACCCCCCTAACATGAAGAGGTAAGGCCAGCTGCTAAATGGCAAAAATTGTCCAAACTAACTTTTCAGATTAGATGCTACCTTGGAGTTATTGTTCAATGTAGTGAGGGGGGACTGAAAATCATAACATGTAGTTAGAGGAGGTGGGGCACACTAGTACCCGAGTCAGATTACATCAGCATAGTAAAAACAACTGAATTACTGTTTCTTCAGAGATACTGAAATGTGAACTAGCACTTACAATTGTTTTGGTTATTTGTCCATTTCTAATATGCATCTTAAAAATTTAATTTCAGGTTTAGATTCTTTTTATCTTTAATTACAAGTATAAGGGATAAAGGGGTAGGTGGTTATTTTGCAAAGCGTTTTGTATTCCAAACTCAGTCATCATGTAAGAGTAAGAAATGGATGAATATACACACCTTTTATTTGCTGTGTAACATTTTAATATAAGCCTCTTTCTTATCCAGCACCCATCATCCTATTGTTTTCAGTTTAATTATCACATGTAATGTGTTATGACACTATAGTGCCATCACAGATCTTTATGTGATTCTGGTAGTGTTTTGTAGACCTCTCTCACTCACCTGTGATCCCTGTGATCTCCGAAGGCTCTGGGCATCTCCCCTGCTCTCTTGAGGCAGTGGCTCTCTGGGAAGCCAGATCTGCTCTGCAGAAAAGCTGCTGGAGACTCCTGCAGGAGAGTTATAAGTTTTGGCCTCCGGCCCTGGAATAGGGGCCAAGTGAAGAGGCTCATCAAGCAGACCAGACCAACGCTTGTGTGCAGAGTGGTGCCGTTCCTCCTGCTTAAGGAGGAGCTGTTCAGGGCTAGGTCTGCCTGCATTTTTCCTGGTTTGCTCAGGTTTGTCCACAGACATTTCAACTTGCCGAAGCTCCCATGGATCCTGTGGAGACATTGTCCACACAGGACTTGAGAAGCCTACTGAAGTCTGTGATGGCACCTGTGCTCTTGCCCCAGTCACAGCCTCTATACCCTGAATACCAGAAACAGGAAACAAGTCTCTAGCTGGAGAAGGCTGAGTCTGAGATGTGAAAGAGTCTAGGTCAAGGACACCAGGTCTGTATTGCTGCTCTGCTTTTGCAGACGGCTCCTTCCATCGCGTGGAAGGGTCACCACGTTGAGAGGCAGGCTTGGAAAATGGGTCAACGCGAAGAACAGAGTCCAGATCCACCACTTTAGGTCTGAGAGATGACGCCTCCAGCCTCACCCTCTCCTGTTCCTCTTTCTTCTGTTTGTCTTTCAGGCGCTGTCTCTCTGCTTCCTGTTGCTTGGCGATCTGTCTCATTTTTTCTGCTTCCTCCCTTTCCATCTTCTCCCTCAATCTGCGTTTTTCCAGCTCCAAAATTTGTTGTCTTTCTCTTTCTGCCTGCTTTTGTCTCTCTAATTCCAAGAGCTGCCTTCTTTCCATCTCTTTAACTCTCTCCAAATCCTCCTTCCTCTGCCTTTCCTTTTCTAGCTCTTGGTGTTTCAACCTCTGGTTTTCTAAGTCTAATTGTTTCTGTCTTTCTCTTTCTAAATCTCTTTGTTTCTGTTGTTCCATCTCTCTCTGCTTTTCCTTTTCAATCTCCTTTAGACGCTCCCTCTCCTTTTGTCTCTGTTGCTCCAACTCTCTCTGCTTTTCCCTCTCCCTCTCCATCTCCTTTTGTTTTTCCCTTTCTTTCTCAAGCTCTCGGAGTCTTAACATTTCATGTTCTAAGGCCATCTGTTTCATTTTCTCTGCCTCATCTCTCTCCATCTTTTCTCTAAGTCTCTGCTTCTCCAACTCCAGGATCTGCTGCCGCTCCTTTTCTTTCTGTTTCATTTTCTGAAACTCTATGAGCTGCTTTCTCTCCAGCTCTTTAATTCTCTCCATCTCCTCTATTCTCTGTTTTTCCTTTTGCAATTCCAGCAATTTCCTCTCCTTGTCCAGCTCTTTTTGCCTCTCATCCTCCTTCTGCCTTTGCCTCTCCAATTCACGCTGTCTCTCCTTTTCCAACTCTTTCTGCCTCTCTTCCTCCTTCTTCTTTTGCCTCTCTTTTTCTAGCTCTCTCTGCCTCTCTTCCTCCCTCTTCTTTTGCCTCTCCAGCTCATGCTGTCTCTCCTTTTCCAGCTCTCGTTGTTTCTGCCTTTCAGTCTCTTTCTGTCTTTCTAACTCTCTGCGTCTTTCTTTCTCAAGTTGTCGCTGTCTCTCTCTTTCCAATTGTCTTTGTTTCTCTCTCTCGTATTCTTGGATTTTCTGTTTTTCAAGCTCTATCTGTTTCTGCTTTTCTAGTGCTCGCTGTTTCTCCTCAAACTCTTGCTTCTCCTTCTCAAAAGCCCTCTGCCTTTGTCTTTCAAAATCTCTCTGCAGATCCCTCTCCTTCATTTGTGCAAATTGTAAAAGCGCTTGTTTCTCCATTTCAAGTAGCCTTTGTGTTTCCCTGTCAAGCTCTTTTAATTGTCCTTTGTGTCTATCCATCTCCTTTTTAGGTTCTCGTTTCTTTTCACCTTCCATAATATCCTCTGTTGTCTGTCCATCATACGTTGATCTGATTTCTCTGTGTGATGTGCTGGCTCTCATTATCCTCTCAACTTGGTCTGGACTTTCAAAAGGCTTTGAAAAAGCTTCATCCAATGATGGATTCCTTCTTAAGGGTAAAACCTTCACCTGGGAGCCCCACTGTGAAGAAGAATCATCAAAAGGAACAGTCATGTCCCCAACAGCTGTTCCTGGATCCGCAAGAGAAGCTGTCTCCTGCATTTGTCCAGTCAAAGCAAAGTAGGTTGCCCTGGGTTTCGGCTGTTCTTCTGCCTGTAGTATTTTCAAGTGTTTATCAGATGCATATACATCCTCCTGATCTGCTTCTCTCTGGCTGTTTTTGTCTCGTCCTTCCCTTTGTGTTCCCTTCATCATCCCTTTCTCCAACCCTGCCTCCTGAATGACATCTGCCGTGGTCCATTTCGGCAAAGCACCTACTCTAAGGTACCGTGGCTGCTGTTCTGGCATCATGGTCACTATGGGTTCTCCTTGCACTGCTGAATCAGTTCTCTCCACTGCTGGCTTGCCCCCTTCCGACCGTCTGGAACGAAGGGTCATGGCCTTATCTTCCCACTGAGCAGAGGGGACGTTCTCACTTACTGCCCTGTTCTCTTCCACTGAATGAACAGTGTCAAAGGCATGAAATAAACGCATAGGACTTGATGGAGACGGAGGTTCCTTATAAGTGGCAGTGACGAGTTTTCCCTCATCATCCATTTTTTTAGGTAACGGACTGCTGGGTGAGTCTATAGCCTTATTTTCATATTTATTGTCATCCACCATTTGAACACTGTACTTCTCCACAACATTTTCAAACAAAGATGCTCTAACGGTCTGCACTTCACTGCTTGAATCGCTTTCTTTGGAAGTAGTGCCAATTGACGAATCAGGCCCTTCAAGCATGGAGGGTTTTCTTATCTGCTTCTGGGAATCTTGTAAATCCACAATCATCTTCAGATCACTAGGGGTGACAACAGAATCTTCAATCTAAAAATAAAAAAGTAGGAGATACACTGAGAAATACTAAATGAAAACAAGCCTGCAAACCTCTGCCTGTTTGACAGACACAGTATTTATTGCGTCAGTATGAAATATAAGCTACACTAGAAACTAAAAAAAATATCTCTAAACCAAAGTATTTTTACAAGTCAGACATCACAACAGATGAGATGTCAGAAAAAACAAAAACTGGAAATGCACACAAAAGTCTTCAATGATTGACTGAATAACTGTCAGTGTTGGTATGGTATCCCCTTGTTCTAGTTTGGCCTCATAACAGTGGGTGTGGTGCAGAGGTGGTAATCAAAGCCTCTCTGTGTTGACCTTTTCCCAGTGATCTCCTCTCTCCATGTTTCATAACCAGTAGCCACAAGGGATAATTAATGTGGTGGCTGTCTAAGGTTTCACAGCTTAGCACATGTATAGTTTTGTTCTTTTTACTGAAATGCCCCATTTCCTCTGGGAATGGGACCCAACAAGGCAAGGCCCCAGACAAGATGCACTCTTATAACAGCAGTTACTTGGGTACAATTTGTTCAAAAATATCACAGATGAGGGTGAAGGTGTGATGGAGATGAAGGTAAACGGAACACTTTGTGCCTCATAGACTGTCTTGCAATAGTTTTAGCTATGGTGCAAAATCTTGGTTTAATAGTTCAATGGCAATGACAACAATTTTTTTTTATTTTGTGCATCTGCTCTGAGTGCATCTGCTCTAAGCATACCAGCCACAAAGAAGACATGAATGTTGTCAGTTAATTATTCTGATCTGTATGATAATGCAATTCAGTAAATCATATATTTTAAGAGGTTTATGTTAGTAATTATTTTGATAGACTACAAAAATGTCTCAAAAATAATTTCAATATAAAAAGGTAAGAAATTACCTTAAAGCTGCATATGACCTCTGTCACTAATTTTTCATCAAATCTGTACAACCCGAGTCATAGCCTAAGTATCACGAATCTGTAAGTCTTTCTGTGATTACGCACCTGAATCTCTTCCCTCACAGTGAACAATTTGGAAGTGTACTCCACCATAAACAATCCATTTGTTTACAATTAGAGCTGGGCATTTTCAGAAATTTGTCACCATGTGCACTGTGGGAAGCAGAGCTACACACAGCTGCAGTAGCAAGAGGCAATGAAGTCGTTTCCATGTTTTTTGTCACTGCAGCCGTAATGCGGCTGCGTGAAGCAGCAGTATTTATCATTGTTAGTCACATGAACATGCTAAACATACAGTTAAAAAAAAATTCCTACAGATCTTCATCCCTCTCTTACCCTCTTCTGGGGAGCTTTGCTGATCTCATGGCGATTTGTTGTCTCATTGAGGGAAACACTGCCAAGGTCTGATGACCTCTCAGATGAAAACCTGATGAACATACATTACACAAGACAAAAGCCATGCATGACAATGAAACTCCTGGACAAAGACGCAGGACAAAACAAACAAAACGACAAATGGGAAGCAGCTCTTACCTTTTTGTCAGGTCAAGGGGCAGGGGGCGGGGTTTCAGCACTGGTTTTACCGCTGGACTCTGCGTTGGCGTTGTATCCACCGTCAGCTGCTTGATGAGTTGTTTAACACCCACTGCTGGTTCAGTTTCAGTGGGTGTCTGCACAGGAGAGTGGACATCTGACCCTTGGCCTGGGGCAGGTGCCACAGCAGAGAAAGACGAATCAAGAAGAAGACTGATTCGTGATTTGATACTAGCTCCTCGCTTTTCTTCATCAGTCTCTTTCACAGATGTTTCTTCTGTGGTTTTATTGCTTTGGTCTGGAACAGCAGCTTTAGCTCCAACATCTGTACTTTGTGGGGCTGAACTCTTGAGAGGTTTCTCTTGCTCCCTCTTCTGTGCTTGCGTTTTCACCTCTGGAGTGTTTTCCTTAAGGTTTACCTTGGGAGATTTACGGTGCAGAGAAAGACCAATAGATTCAAATCTGGCTGTGAGATCTGCTGAAAGAGGTCGTCTCTCAACCCTGCTAGGTGCAGAAACTGGTGATTCTGCTTTAACTGGGCTGCCAGGGAAAATAGCTGATACAGGTCTGGGCCTGCCGCCTCTAGGCTGAGGCCGCAGTGGCACAGCAGCAGGTTTAGGTTTTTCTTCTCCTTCCTCCTCTTGCCCTATCTGAGCAAGAAATCCCAAAGACTTAGCTCTGGTAATTGAGGGTCCAACTTTACTGGGAGACACCGGGTCCTTATCCTCATACTTTTTAGTGGTTCCAGACCACTCTGCTGCTGGGAGTCTTTTAAGGCTCTTTGAATAGGACAAGCTTGAAGCACCAGGTTTCTGCTTCTCTGCTGGCACAAGTGGAGTGGGCTTAGTGGGGTCTCCAACATCAAGAGGAGGAGCTGGTTTAAAAGGCTGGGCAACTGGCTTGACTGACTGCCCTGCATTCAACTTGGTAGATGTTAAAAAGGACGTAGGGGCAGGACGGTTGGGGTTGGTCGAGATGGGCCTCGGTTTAGTAGCACCAACTGGTTGCTGTGGTTTTGAACTGGATGGAACATCTGGTTTGTATCCTGCAAGACGGGTGGACTCTGGTCTGGGCTTGGGTTGGGGCTTGGGAGCAAGTATTGGCTTTATAGTGGGGTTTTTCTCTACAGCGAAAGGTTTGGGAGTGAGCCGTGGTTTGGGACCTGGAACAGGTTTGTTGGGTTCAGGACTGATGATATGAGACTGGTTCATGGAGGAGATCTCAATGAGGCTCTTATTGCTGGAGTCAGTCAGTGGACTCAGGTGAAGTCGTCCTCCTGTCACTGTCCTCCCTACCTCCGCAGCCTGAACCTCCACCTGAGCAGCCATGATCTATAATAACACCTGTAAGCAAGAGACAGAAAAACAAAATTTATTTAATGCAACTTTTATTACTGACATAATCAGTGACTGTACTAGAAAATTAGCCTCACAGCACTTTATCTAGTGGTTACTATGGACTTTGCCTGGGGAGTGCCAACACAATTTTACATGTGAGTGACAAAGATATTTACACAGTGTCATTGATCACTGTAGGGGGTTAAAGCATGAGTGCAACAAAAAAATTCATGATTTTTTTCTTCCTCGTTCACATCAAAAGGCCTATTTCATAGAAAACAGTAAGACATTATACAACAGAAACAGCCCAGGGGGAGATAATGACATCACTGGGAAAGACAAAGGACTCTGAGGTCACAGGTGAAAGTTAGTTGACTTAGAAGCATTTTAAAAGCAAATATGGCTGTCATAACAGGAAAAGGACAGGTGAAATTAAAGCCATGTTGATGAGCAAACACAGCAAACAATCACAGGGGCTTGGAGCTGACTAAACAAATGGGACAGAGCTATTATAAATTGTGTAATGAAAAAGAAGTATTTTTTTCGTGAGCACTAGTAAAAATTATTTTTTTGCTACCCTTGAGATCATGAGTTTTAATGAATACTTTAGTGGCGGCTGAAGTTAAAGTTTGTTTATGCATTTGTGGTACATGAGCCAAATGTATTCTGACTCCACACTAGTGTCTGACTTTGGAGACTTGCCAATGTCAGAGATGAGCATGAACCTATCATGGTCATGAACTGACCCACATGCACCAAAGAACAATAACAAAGACATAACACAGTCTACTGTTTAATAAAGTAACCAAGAAGACCAATGAAGTCAGCTTTACAGTTTAATTTATAAGTTATTATGCAATGGAAGACAGTAAAGCCAGTGTAGAGATAAGGATGAGGAAAATTACGCAAAAAATTATCAACATGGCTTGTATGTGAGTGCCTTGTATTAGCATAGAATTGGTGATATAAAGTGATGCAGAACTCCCATGAATTCCAACATCTTCTTGAGACTCATTCATGCATTTTTGTCTTCTGTAGGAGGCAAGAGTTTCACAGCTTTACTTAAAAATACAAACAAAAAAAACAAACAAACAAACAAAACACTGTTCACTGCAAAGGATATTCCATAGCAAAATATAAATTGAAAAACATATCTGAAAAAATGGTTTCATTATGCTGTTTCCAATCAAGACAATTATTTAATGTAAAAAAAAAAGCCTTTTATACCGTCCTGGGTCTCAGGAGGATATGACTGAACAAACCTATACCAAGTTTAGGACCATGTGTAAGTTGTCTGAATGAGAATTAAAAATAAGAATAACTTTCTATATGATGTATTCTCTCCACACACTGATAAATAATACATGTGAGGAAGGGGGAAAAAAAAAACCTTGATTTGGGCTGATTTTACCTTCAGTCTGAACATAGCCTTACTGCAGTACTGTGCAAACATATTTATGATTAATATTTCTTAACTGGGAAAAATACTAATAATGTCAAATAACTTCAATGTAGGGCTGCACGATTAATCGATTTTATATCGAAATTGGATTATTTAATTAGGACGATGTTTAAAAAAAGGGTAATCGTCAAATCAAATTTCATCTCTCTCATGTCTCCAGGCTACCGCAGGCTCCTCCTCCTAACTGTAAGAGCTGTCTGCACAGTCTTTGGTCTCCACACACCAGTACAAAAATGCCGTTTGCTAAGGAGAGTGAGAAATTTGTGGCTAAAAATAGCGAGAGCAAGTCGGTGGTATGGAATTGGTATGGCTTCGAAGTTTCCAATGAAGACCAAATCATTCCTCGCCTCAGCCTGAAGGCGGTATCTGTCAAAGACAGCAGCACAACCAACTTATTTCAGCACCTCAAACTTCATCACAGAGTGGGAGCAGTACGTTGCATTGAGGGCTGCACATGAAAATGACATGCCAACTAAAATGCCACCACCAGCCTGAATCAAATCAAGTGTTTAGAGGAAAAAAATCTGGATTTTATGTTTGGCCAAAATCATGCAGGCCTAGTTCAATGTAGACCAAAAAAATGTATGTATAGCTTTGGAGTAATTTAATATTTGCTCTGTGTGTACCTTTAAGGTGGAGACAAGGGAGGGACTAGACTATTGTAAGTGTCACTGTTTTCTTTTTCCATGTTGTAACACAGGCAAATCAAGCTCAGACACTAAATGGGGGATTTCACTGCAAAGTCACACCAGACTGCCAATGAATGTCCAGCTCCTCCCCTAATGAATTTTCTGCAGTTTCCCTTAAGACAGCGCTGCAACTTTAAGATTGCAGTGATAAAAAACAAACGAGACAGTGTTGATTTGTATCTGCTTGTTTGAAACATTAAGATAATACTAAGTTGTGTATAATCAGTTGCTTTTGTAAACAATACAAAGATAGACAATATATCTAAGGAACTTATGTGATAGCCCTTTAAGAAACTCCCGCTAAACATCTGATAATGCTTTCCACATGTGCTGAAACACTTTGTTATTCAGACCAGCAAGTTTTTGGAGGAAGGAAAAAAAAAACAAAAACACAGTGGGTCAAAAAACTATGCACGATGTCAGCATATCTTACCTGTCCAGATGTCAACTGTCGGCCGAGGGTTTTTGTTGGTTTTTGTTATAACCAAGCAGCGATGTCATATCACAAGAGGAAGGAGCTGAAATAACCTAGAGGGAACATACTTTTGTCAATAAAGCTCACAGCTGTGTACCCATCAAGGCTACTGCTAAAATCACAGCAGAGCTACAACAGGAAAACCCAAATGCTCCTTGACTGTGGCGTTCTCACGCCTCCATATAGAAGCAGACAGATGATACTGCTTACACTGACACAGACTTCAGTAAACAGTCACGCCCATACATTTGAGCCAATGACATAAGTAAAGGTATTTTTAAAAACAACACAATACACGAGGAAATCATTAGCTGGCTACTGCTATACATTTATCTTTTCCTGTTTACGGTATATCCCCTATCACCATTACCTGCATTCACACTCACATTGCTTACTATATCTATGTAAATACAATCTGTGCATGTTTAAACTCTGAATATTGGTAGCATTGCTTCTGCTTTTGTGTGTACAAAGTCTAGATACCTTCTTTTTGTCAATGTACCCCAGACTATGTCCTGCACATGAAGAGATTAGCTATATTACTAAGCATAGGAATAAGAATACAGTATGCTAAACTGTGATAATTCAAGGAAAGAGAGTGTTTATGCCAAAACAGTGAGATGTCCTTGGCTTACAAAGATTGAAAACTTGAACTTTAGATGTTGACAGGAAACGCCTTTGCTACAGAGGAATGCTAAACATTCAGTGCAATGGTGGGCTGAGCAGCACAGCAGGGATTATTAAGTGTCTGATCTGCACTGCGTTAGATATGAGAATCCTACATACTGAGACTCACTACTAAAAGCCACAAACGGCAAAAATCCAGGTGTTGATTTTTATTAACATAATCTCTTAGTAAAGAAATGTCATGGATTTCTGCAAATGCTGGAATAAAATGCATATGGAAATATAAGAGTACATATTGGGTAACAGCTCTGTAAAAGAGTAGGACATACAGCACCAGCTGTGTTTTAACTCAGAGTCTAAATGTAAAAGATATGAAGTCAGTAACCTGGTTCAGCCAGTTATAGAGGAAGTTTACTCACATAGACAATAGACAACATCATATCAACTTATCTATTGACAGGAAAAAAGCAGTAGTGTAACATTACTAAATGAACTATAATGAAGGTTGCCAAAGCTTAACTTCTAAGTCCATTAAATGAGCAATGTAATAGTGCAGTACATTCAGCTATTAAATAGGCTGTCTGCTGCCATCCATGAAGACCCCATGACCACTTGACCTGACTGGATACTACCCCATTTGTCACTGTTCATAAAGCACAGTTTTGCAGGATTAAGGTAAAGATTTAAAGGATTTATTACCATTAAAAAGTAAAGTCACTTTTAATTACAGTCAATGAGTCACATAAAACCAAAGGAAAAGGAGCAATAAATGACATGCAGATAATTGATTAGATTAATTGATGTTAACACAAAGCATTTGTATAAGTTAAATAAATAGACAAAAGTGACTTTGTTCACTACATATACTTGTGGTTTGTAAGCAGGTCCCAGTCTGGAATTTGCAACAAGTGTTAGCCTCCTTCCTGTCCTGTCTTCTCACCTTGTATCGTGAACAGGACCCGGTCCAGTTTAGCCAAAGAGTGAGATGGCCTACTCAGAACAGGGATGCATATGTTGCAGAAAAAACTAAGCACAAATGCTGAATGACCATAATGCTTTCAGACCAAACCAGGACCAGTGTAGTAATTTCAGAGCCTTGAAGTAACAGAAAAATAAACCTATCAACAGCTTACTGGCTAGCAACTGTAAGCTAACAACTCAAGAAGCTGAACTCGCAAAATGGAAACAGACGGAACCTGTCTTTGATCCGAACTGGAGACAACTTACCAAACGGGAAAAACAGTTTTGTCTCTTGTCTTGACGAAAGAATTCCAAACACAAAATATTCCGTTTACTAAACCGGATAATTACGAGTGGCAACAGTTGGCTGAAATAGGGGCTAGCAGACTAGCTAACTTAGCTGGTTTACTTAGCTAGCCAACTGGCTATCCCGTCTCAGGTTGCAGTGTTGTTGACAGGCTCGACTAGACAGCGCTGAACCAGCCACGGGAGTCTGACTGGTGGCCGGACACCACAGCCAAGAGCCCCGGGAGCAGATAAGAGCTCCGGTGGACGCCTTCAGAGTAAAACACCTGAGCGAAAACGGGCAGGAGTATGATATTTATTCAGTAGAAAAGACAAAGATATTAGCTGAGGTTCATTCCAACAAAAATCCAGTTTCAGTCCCATTGAACATTAACATTAAGAAATTGGATTGAATTAACAAATGCACCTGTACCCAAAAGATCACCAAGAAGTCAGAATTCTGACTTTTTTCTCAGAATTTTTATATCTATCTATCTATCTATCTATCTATCTATCTATCTATCTATCTATCTATCTATCTATCTATCTATCTATCT
>JAPQRP010000030.1:20831864-20894189 GCA_037367295.1 Apogon hyalosoma
TAAAAACAATCATGAGACAGTGGTACAGACGCCAGACCTGGGTCGACCAAAGGTTGCGAGGAAGAAGTCGGGCCACTGTCCAGCTGCAGAAGAGCCTTCTCAAAAGCCTGGCTGAAGGAGTTCTGGAAGCTCGGCACTGGGACTCTGTCCGAGTTGTCGCTCTCTCCATCGCTGTCGGCTGCTGGGGGAGCTAGCAGCTTATCTGCATGATGCAAGACACAATGCTCACTTTCAGAAAGCCTTCAGGGAGTTGCACTGTTCAGCTGCCATAAAAACTGGTTTTACAGGAAAAGCTCTCTAACACACAAAGCCTCTGTAATTTTATCCACCCGCCATGTACTCAATGAAACACACCAATGACATATGCAAAGGAAGAACAAAGCAACCCATCAAAACAGAAATACACTTTTGTTACCAGCAGCCTAAACACCAACACTACCATTATGTGTTCTTTAATATTATAAAAGTTGAACAATTTCTATGCCACATTCGACAAAGATTTTTGTGTCGTTATACAGAACAAACTTAGCAGAACAACTTACAAAGCTTTCTTAAAACTCAGATAAAACTCTTAAATTTGCAGATGTGCACACCGCCAAACCATTTGGCAGTCAAAAATGAAGCATTACTTTTAACACACTTAGTCAGCTTAAGCGGGGTACACACATAAGCATTTTCTAAATCTTAAGAGATTTTTTATCTGTTCCAGACCCCACACATGAAGACAAAAAAAAAAAAATCAGGCATTGAACAGTTTTGATCATACTATGTGTGGTGCGCTCCGATAATCTCAACACAGCACACCACACACATAACGATTCTGTCCCATCACCAATCTAGAATGTAGTCCTCCAAGCCAGAAATCTTGCATGATCAAACGTGATCTAACAAAAATGAAGAAGAAACACAGCATGACTCAGGAGCAGAGTCCTGAATCGGGTCGGGTCAGGTTGGGTTTGGTCGGGTCGGGGGGGGGGGGGGGGGGGGGGGGGGGGGGGGGGGGGGGGGGGGGGGGGGGGGGGGGGGGGTTTGGTCGGGTCGCCCCCCCCCCCCCCCGGACATTTAATGATGATGATCATCTAATTTGATCGTGGTTGACCCACATCCAGTTTGTTTTATTTTGAAGTGAGCTTCACATCTGTTTACATCTGGCCACAGACGTCACTGAGCAGCACATATTAGAGATTTAATGATGGTGTGCATATTATTATTATTATTATTATTATTATCATTATTTTAGGCAAAAAATAAAAGAGAGCTACTGTGTAGAGTGTTTAATCATGGGCCGGGTTGGGCTGTGGGTGTAATGTGCGCGGGTAGGGGCGAGTGTGAGTTTGGAAGTGGACCCGCGCAGGACTCTGCTCTGGAGTAGTCGGCCTTCCCCACACACATGAAGATTTTTCGTTGTAAATACTGAACATGTTTAATATTTACGATTGTTGGCCCTGACCTGTTTCAGAGCCGATTATTGGGACAAATTCACTCCTAACACACCTCAGACCACTGGATGATCTGATAGGATAATCTTATAAAACATAGGATAATCTGGCGTTTGCCATCCTTGGTCAGGAAAGGGGAAAATCAGGACAAAAACAGACCAATTATCTTCAAATGTGTACCCCACTTTAGTTATTTATGCATAAGGTTTCCAATAACTGGTCACCATATGCAACGTCTGCTGATGAGAATAGACCTCCTTTTGGACTGTGAAAACAGCAGTGTCAAACTTCACTGACTCAGTATCATGGTATGCAGCTGACAGATGGTAGACTAAACACTGACAAGTTAATTTTAGGTGTTCACACAAAAATCACTAACTGCTCCACTTCACTGTGTCCACTCCCACTCATTTTATTACGGTTTGGGCGTTCATGTGATTCATGCAGATAATACAATACATATCCA
The DNA here is from genome assembly GCA_037367295.1 of Apogon hyalosoma. NCBI lineage: Eukaryota > Metazoa > Chordata > Actinopteri > Kurtiformes > Apogonidae > Apogon > Apogon hyalosoma. The sequence continues at coordinate 20,833,770 of JAPQRP010000030.1, forward strand.
CAACAAAGTGTTGGCACTTAAAAACCCTCGGCCTGACATGAAAATCTTCTAAATATTGGCTGTCACTGAAATGCTGATTTGTTATTTGTAAAATGTTTGAGACTGTGAAGTAATACTGGAACTGGTTTGTGCAATAGATGTATAAAAGACTCCCAAGATTCATCTAAAACAGTACATACAGTGGAAAAGAATTAATCTAAATGACCCATGAGTATAAGACAAATAAATATACGATAAGAAATAATTTAAACTGTTTAGATACTTAGCATGTTTAAGAGATCATGCGAGTTGGAGTCATGCCTTTTAATAGTGAATAAGAAATAAATGTGAATGACAGAATCCACGAAGTGGGATAAGTGTAATACAGATTAGTCATATTGAGGCTTGATTTTGATTTATTCAAGAGAAAATATGTCAAAGAAGTGTAAGGAGTGGGTTTCAAGTTTATTATACAGATATTCTAATGTATCTTTTTTTTAAATTTTATTGTATTTGTTGTCTGTAATTTGTCGCCCCCTCCAGCAGATGGCGCCTATGCAACTGCCTGTGTCGCCCATACCCAGAGCCAGCCAGACTCTAACATTGCATTATTAACATTGGCGTTAACATTAGGATAAGTTTCACAGGCTTGAGCCAAATATTAGTGATAGTTATTGTTGTTTAGTTCCCTTTCTCTCACCTATTCCTCCGCTCTATCATCTCCACTGTCAAGCTGCAGTGAAGCTGGACAGGAAGTGGAGACTCCAGTGTTCAATTTTCCAAATGATGGTTTACAGAGGCATTTTCATTCATCCCTCTTTTTGTCTTAACCCTGCTGTGCACTGTCACTTCCGATTTGGGTCCACACTGAGTGCAGTCCAAGTATGCAAGTGCGCGCAGATATCCGCCGATTGTATCCGGCCAACTCTATGGGGGCCCGACTTATCAGTGCATAGTAAAGTTTTTGGACGGACGGACAAATGGATGACCAACTGATGGCAATACCCTGTGGCCAGTGTGGCCGAGGGTAAAAATGACTCAAGAACAGAGTATTTTCTCTTTTTGAGATAACACTCAAAAACATAAAGTAAATACCAAGATACTATTAAAGATTCAGATGTTGAGACAATTTTTTAATGCCTTTTTCTATCAAACAAGCTGCCACAACTTCCAGAGGATTACCTTTCTTTGGAGTGATCCTGGGCCCAGAATCAACTCTGGCTTTCCCATCTCTCAGCATCTAAACAGGACACAGTCATGTAACACCACTTCAGAAATGGGCTACATCAATAGTACTTCAGTTCATTTTAAGTTTAACCCTAACGTCAAAGCAAGTCTCAGTGTCTCGTGTCTCTCACCTGTGCAAAGGACATGCAGTGTGAGTCCTCCTCCACACTCCCCACAACGGGTGAAGGGCTTTGTCCATTCAGACTTGGAAACACCACACCATCTGAAGCAAGAGAAACAGTTCTCATTTGAGATGATTAAATGATTTTACATGTTCACTGTAAAATGGCCATGTAGGTCATCGGCTGTCAGGTTCTGCCGCTGTGGTCTTGATACCAGAGGGCCTGTTAACTGAAAATATTCAGTCATTGAGTGATTTTTTTTTTTAAAGATGAAAAAAATTCTGAAGGCCGTCCATCATTTTGACAGATTAAAATACTGAGAGTAATCTACCAAAGAAAGTTTTCACACAACACTGTGAACTGAACCTGCTCACAAGATCACTGGTCTGTCTCTCTTTTAACACGGCATCAAACAGTCCATAACAGTATCCTACCTATATATAAACCACAGCACCACCATTCACAACTACACTGAATACAACACTGTTACTTCTGTCAAATGACTCATCGTTAGTTCACCTGTAGTAAACCCCCTGTCCAGCTGATGGCAAGTGTGCATATTAATCAGTCATTGTCAAGTCTTGTCTTGTTGTTTTGCTGACTTAAGACAAAATTTTATGCTACTTTGTTAGCACAAAATGTCAAGACAGCAGAGTCTCCTTAGTTATTTTAAAAAGCCCAGTAACTGTGCTGGCATTGATAAATGTGGTGAAAAGAAGAGGGATTGATGTGGTGGAGAATGGAGGACAAGCAAGTAATACGCCAGTTCTTACGGCATTTGGCATGCTATACATACACATTTTCTACCTTTCGTGTGTTATTCAACACCATTTGATGGTGTGTCAATTTATGCCAAGATCTCCAGTTCATATAACCCTAATCATAACCCTCAGTGCGTGATATTTGACATGGTGTGAACATACACATGGAAAGCTTATAATGCGCACAGATAACGTCAATTAAAAGTGGCATGTATATTTATGCAAGTCATGATATCACACTGATTTATCAGCCAGCAGCAACTACAGCTGCTGCATAGAGATGTTTTTGAACATTAAATACTGCTAAATATGACTCATTATCATTAAAAAATGTAATTTGAAATGATGGATAATAATGTGTTATGACGCAATTTTTACGACCCTGTCCATCAAAAGTACAAGCAATAAAAATGTCTACCGTAACCTCTGCTTGATGCAGGAGATCAATCTCCCAATAGAAGTGGGTGGTACTTTCACTGAAGGAGAACTCAACAAATTAAACAAAAGTCCATATATGACTTCCTATCAGTGCTCAGTAGTAACTATATTGATATCTTTAACCATTTCCATGTTAGGAGCCATCAAAATATGGCCCATAATAAGTAAAGGCATATTTTTAATGATTGAAAAATTTCTCAAAACTGTGAATAATTTAAAATAAATCTGACCAGTAGATGATGGCGCTGGACACATTGCCTTCACAATAGCATGTGGCCTATCGGCTGCAGATGAAAAGTTGCTCTTACCATTAGAGGGGCTGCAGCTGAGGGGTGAAGGAGGGGCAAAAGAAAAGTCTGGTTGAACCAGGGGGCTGCTGTTGTGAGGTGGAGACCCAAATGCTGGGAAATGTTGAAGGTTTTCCAATCCAATATGCACCTCAGGATCTAAAGAACAGAAGAATCAACATTAATTGTTATGTAGTATGGGTATGACATAATTTATTTTGAGTGTTCCTGAGACTGACAATTGCTCCCTTATACTTACATTTACCCTGTTTCTTTCTCTCTTCAATTTCAATTCGCCTCTCTCTTCGCTTCTCATCCCTAGCTTTCTTCTGTCTCAGCCGTTTTCTTATGTCCAAATCATCTGAAAAGCAGAAAAAAGATAAATACAGTGAACAGTTAGAATCTACAGAACTCTGCTATAAATTAACTTTCTGAAAAAAGGTGAAGTGTTCTGACCTGCAAAACTGTCTAGAGTTTCTTTGGACAGGAGTGGTGGCTGTAGGGCCAGTTCACAGATGCTAAACTCACACGTGAGCGGCAAATGCTCCAGATAGCGATGCCGACGGCGGATTTCCTGGAGGGGGTTTCAGTCAAGGGGTAAAGGAAAAAGACATACAAATCAGAAAAAAAATAGGCTTACACCATCAGAAACGACAGCTAGGGGTATATCCCCAAATGCCCCCAATCCTTAATGATGTCATGACATGAAGCATTCCCAGGTCATGACCTTTCATTTGCACTTGATTTGAAGTCAATCAGTTCCAGAGATATGAACAAGAGTGTTTAGTGATTTTAAAGTTTTGAGCGGCCCCTTGTGGGCAATCTAGAAATGGTAAATCGTCCAAAATGGAATCAGTTCTTCTTCTCCATGATATTCATTAATATGGAAAACATGGAATTTCTAAACCAAATATCTTTCAAGTTATCGCTTTTACACAAAGGATATCTGGTGGCAGCAGGGCCGGTGGAGCCAGCGGACAAAAAACATAATATCCCCGACACTTTGTTTGGGGATATAATAACATATGAGTTTATATGTGCAACACATGGAACCACAATTTATATCAAGGAAATTCCATGGTGAATTGAATAGAAATATAACCATAAATGATCTAAATGATCTGTGCTTTGTGTTTGCTTGCTCACCTCAGTCACTGTGTGCCCCACTATCTCCACCACTGTGGCAGTGATGGTGTCAGGACAGGTATCCAAGCTGCCATATTCACGTGTCAAACAACGCAAATTCAAAGAGTGCAGGAACATATGCTGGCAGTCGGCAGCTGGAAGAAGAAAGATGGGAGACCAGGACAAGGAAGATGAAGTCAACCTTAAAATGCAACTGACATGGCACAACAATCCATGTTTAAATACTGGTGACACATCATGAACCATCAAACTCCATGTCACACCTTGGACATCCAGGGAACTGTTTGTCAGACTTGAATTTGAATATGTTGAATCAGTACATATGTGAGTTTCTGCAACTTTCAATAAATTAAACCTAAACACTAAAGCTAAAAAAAAAAGACTTTTTAAAACTTATTTTAAAAACTATAATGAAAGAAGGACCCATCTCATGTCCAGTCATGGAGCCAGACTTTGATGATGCCCCAGACGTGAACACGTAACTTTAGTTTTTCCTTGCATATGATACTGTGAACTTGAAATTTTCTCCACTCTTTGACTAAACACTAAATCCCACAACCTACCTGTCACAAGTCTTGTCACAATCACATAAGACATTATATTAAGACACTGGCCAGCCACAACTAAAAATCAAACTTCCTAATAAAAGTGGGCCATTACATCTGCAAAAAACCCTTTTAAATGCGGAGTTGGGACTACTAGGATTAACCCACCTTGGTAGAAATAGTAGAAGGGTCCTTGCTCATAAGTGGCTAAAGGACGGCCTGTGTTTTGCTTCTTTTCAACAGGCTGAAGCTCTTCTTCCACCACAGCCTCAGGAACCTCTTCAAGCACACTCTCTAGTACACCTTCAGGGAACTCTGGCAGCTCTGCAGCAGCATCCTCCGACATCTCTGCAGCAGCGTCCTCCAACATCTCTGCCACCTCATCATCAAATGCAGATGAATACTGCAGCACAGGCTAACAGTGCAAAGTAGATAAATACTTAGTGACTACGCACAGCTTAAACAAGCCCAAGTTATTTAATCCACTGGACACAAAGAGCATTAAGGATGTTTATAGTCTCACCTTGGTGCTGCTGCTGCTAATGGTAGATACTACTTCCTCCTCCAAAGAAGCAGGTTCTTCAAGAGTCAGGGACGACAAGTCAAGGCTGTCTCTCGGATTTACCTTCTGCTGCTTCAGCAACATTTTCTCTCGCTCCTAAAACAAAGAAACTAACAATCATGCAACAGCTAGACAGTTTCAACATCTATCATGAAACAGATGTGTTTCTATATATTTTTTTTTGAATTTATGGGAAATTATTTACAGAAAATTAAGATGTGTGTGCTTTACTGACCTGTAAAAGACAAAGGGCACTCTGGATGAAGCAGGCCTGGCCATCCTCCTCCTGACTAAGCTGAGCCTTCAAGACGGCTTTCTCTTCTGCCAGCATTTCCAAGGTCTGCGCTGGGGATATCAGCAGCAGCTTGGAATAAGGGCTAAGATGTGCATCTAGAAAATGCAAATAAAGACAGTTTTAGTGGAAATATCGGGGAATTTGCGCTTTTTCCTTTTTGGTATTGCAAAAGAATACATTCAAAAGAGAGGAATTTTCCCTTCCAAAGTAAAACTGATACTACAGAGTAATGACTTGCTAGGAGTGAATCAGAATCAGTCAGAAGGACAATGAGTTGTGATGATGCGATTAGAAAATGCGCAAATACAGAAGCTGTTACAATTGACACACTAATTACAAATAACTGCTCATTCACTTTCAAACTGTTTATACTGTATGAACAATGTGACACTTAAAATTGTATCTTAAGAAGTTCTGTTGCGTGAAACATTACTTTTCTCTGATGTAAAACTACTTTATTATCAAATTGACAATGAGAAGTTCTCACCTCCAAAGCGAACAGGTTCCTCCACCTTCACCCACTTGGAGTGTGGCATGGCCACCAAAGCCCCCTTCTCCCTCTGCATCAGGCGCATGGTAATTACATCACCAACTGCATACTGCTTGGTCTCCATAGCAACCACACTGCAAAAAAACAAACAAAAAAAAAAAAACACCCCACTATCAATCAAAATACAAACTCAAATTTTCTCATCGCATGAATCATAGTTTCTTTTCTCGCATACCTCTTCAGATCAGCGGTGTGAACCGCTTCATAGCAGATCGGGCACTTGGACCAGGTCTTGTCACTAAGAGACAGGTAGTGCAGCATACACGGCCAGCAGAAAATGTGTCCGCACCGGGTGATGTGTGCTGCCACAGGAGGAAAGAGGCAGATGGGGCAAGACGGCACCTCATGGCTGTAGATACGCTAAAGTCAGAACAGAAACAAAAGGCATGAATGTGTAACTGACTGATTATTGATAAAGATTGGGCATGTACTGTTTGACTGTGCTAAAGAAAGATTTGGAACATACCACTTGCTGTACACAGTCCCAGTTGACCAGAGTGTCTGGATCAGTGAAGTGAGCCTTGTAGTCCTGATCATCGGCCACCACAAACTGACAACTGAGACACACAATTATGTAAATTCCACTTGTTCAGCAACAGTATTTGTTAAGTATTGCACTAAGTGGCTTACTTGGCTTGCAGAAACAGCTCCTTGTTGAAGGGCTTGTGCTTGTGGCCCCATTTGTTTCGACGGCCCCAACAGGCGTGGCCTCCATCTCCACCACCATTACCTCCACGAGGTTCAAAAGTGAAGTTTAACAGGTGGTTCAGGCTTATTTTTTTCGGTCCAGCAAATTGAGCCGGGCTAAACTCGGCCCGGCGCGTCTCTGCTACCTGGAGACGCAGAAGTGTATACAAGTTTATTTTGACATAAGAGAGGCTCCACTTATGGTACAAGTACTAAATGACGAGTACTAAATGATGATGATGATTAAAATGATGATTCTCGCTACTGTAATGTGTTTACAATTTGAGGAGATAAAGGAAAAAATGTAAACCATAAAGAAAGGTCAGGTCTGCCAGCATCACAAACCTCCTCACGTCGTCCTCCACCTGTAACTCCATACTGACGCCCTCCACCTCTCTGAGGGGGTCTCTTGTCAAAATTCTTGCTTTTCTGTGAATTGGTGCGACGAGGGCCTTGAAAACTGTCAGCTTTGGGAAATGCAGGCTCACGTTTGCGGCTATAGCGTTTTGAACCTCCATTGTTTTTACCTTCTGAAATGAGAACAAAAATAAATATTAAGTATCATCAATTTGGAAGAAAAATTAAACCAGAGTGCAGTTTTGTAGCAAGTTTTTGTACAGTGGTAAACTGTTTCAAGTCCACTGCACTCTTAAAAAAAATATGGTAAATTAATATCAGTTCACTCCAATCATTGTCTGTTCAGAGTTTAACTCTTACGGTTTTCTCAAAAATCAGCTACTGAAGGGAGAAAGTTGCTCCATTTACTCCAAAAAAACAGGAGATTTTACATGACCAAAAAACTAGAATGCAACTTTGTTGAGTATATGTAAATCATCATTGAACAAATACTTATTGTGGAAGGGAAGCAAGACACATTTACCTGCCAGCAGAAGGACGTTTAAAATGTAACAGTTTGTATATGTGGAGTCTAACTTCTTCAATGAGGATGGACTACAAAATACCAAAGGTTTTTGTGTACAGAACACATATTTAACCTTTGACAGCCTGAGCAAAGATAGACATTCTAATTTTAGATGCAAACCATCACAAGCGGGACCTTACTGAAAAAATAACAATATAACAGAGCCAGCATATAAATGTAAATAATAGATTTATTTCTTTTTATGCAGAAGCTATTTAAAAGAAAAGTGTCTTGGTTGCTGTACATATTGGAGACACGTTGCACGAATGCAGTATGCAGATCCAAAGAAGGAGTTGTGTGCAAATATAGGTGAAAGCTGATTGACTGACTGCTGTTGGGTCAAATGTTTCGACGTCAGGCCGACCAGATAAGCAGCCTGTGCGCTACTGCTAGGCCCCAACAGGCCACAGGGCAAAAGCAAACACCGTGCTTAAAAACTTCACGTAGAATTCGTGTTGTTTACTGCTGTGTTTCACCTGTTTTGGGTTTAGATTCGGCCGATGCTGGGCCTGTGGAGCTGGAACGGGGCGGAACCTTGTTGCTGGTGCTGCTGTTGCTGTTTTTCTCCATGTTTGTCTCCGTGCAGTGAACGGTGCTGAGGCCGAGCTCCGAGCAGAGAGCCGCCGAGCTCTCTAGCATCAAACACAAAAACAGAGGAGGAGGAAAATGGGCTGCAGTGAGTGCGGGTCAGGCGACGACGGCCCTGATTCATTTCTGTCAAACGCGGAGACCCCATCACGGCGACATCTTGGCAACAAAACAAACCGAAGAAAAAACAAGAGACACGATTTCGGCGTCTCAAATTATGTAGCCTTTTGAAAGAGAGGACGAAATCTCGCCACGCGGGGCCAAGACCCCCAAAATTGCGGGTTTTTTTCTTGCTACGGAAAACAATGTGCACCCAAGAAGGTGTTAACGGTTTTCCGAAAGCTACAAAACACGATTTTTTTGAAGATTTTGATCAAAAAAATATATCCGACACACGCAAGCTGCACTAATGGCGACGGGTCGCCAAACAGGAACTTGAGAGACCCGGATGTTTCTTATACAGCCTGCCTGCAAATCTGTTTGAGGCCCAGCTAGGCATCATGGGAAATGAAGTCACAACGTTTTGACTGCTGCCTCTGTGGAGTAATAAAACAGCAAATTTTGCTCGCTTTGTTGAGAAATAAAGCACGTACGTACTACCTTACTGTAGACTTGTAGAATAGAAGGAATAGGATGTAGTCAGCCAATTCAAGAGAATGTATTCTCATCTTACCAATTTGCTAACTTTATAAAAAGTTACATTTTAATACAAAATTAACCCGCCATCAATACATTTCATTTAAAGGTCTACAGACCAAATAATCTGACTGTACATGGGCTACATTTATATAACACCTTCAAACCTGACTCAGTCAGTTTCAAAGTTTTCTTTAAATCATCATAAACAGTGACAACAACAAAATAATGCTTTAATTTATGTATTAAAAAAACACAAAGGCAGGAAAAATTGTAAATCCAAAATAACATGTATCAAATATGTGTGCAGTACTACTGCAAAATTAGTTAGAATTTTGTTTTGTGCTGACTCATTGAGATAGACATATGCATTCAGAATTCATGTTGACCATCAGTCCATCCTGCAAATCCAGTCATAGTATGACATCATCTTGTGTCCCTTTGTAAAAGAAATTCATATAGATAATTCACCTTTTTCAATAAGGCACTGACCAGCAGGAGGGAGCTATGTTTCCACAAAGTGGAGCAAGCCTTCATTCAAATTTTCCTCTACATCAGTGCCATAACAAAAATTACACCCTAACAAATGGGTGTTCTTAAAGAGACACTAGTATATGCAGCTGCTTCCAATAACTGCATGTCATGAAGTTACTCTTCGTCATCCTCTTCACTTTCTGATGCTTCTTCAAATGGTTCCTTTTTTCCTCTCAGCAGAGAGCAGTTCAGAATTGCTTGACGAATCTCTTGTTTTTCTTCTGCAAAAGGAGAAAAAGAACAAATTTAAAGTCCCTTACAAATCCCTTTTGTGTTTAATGCGATTCCTCATCAGTACATACAGTCCAGTTGGTTAGAATAAAAACTTTCATTATGTACTCTAGGTATACTGTATTTCAGAAGTCAGAAAAGACACCAAAAAAAAACAAAAAACAACCAAGAGCATACCTTCATTTTTACATTTCGGGAGCATTCGATGGAGCTGCTGGGTGTTGTATCGGATCAGAAACTTCTGACATGTTCTTATTGTTCCTGGGAAGAAACAGATAGATGTGATGTGAAACAAAACTCTGTCAGAGAGTTGAATGTATTCTTTTTCTACTTGTTGGCAAATCTGATTGCAGGATGTACATGTACTTTTTCTTACCTCCAACATGCAAACAGTTAAAAAAACAGGAGATTTTGTGCCCTCTTGATTCAATGCTGGTAATAAAAGGCAGTGCAGACCAAAGTAGCTTGTAGCAGTTTTTGGGGAAACGCAGGAATACTATTCCAGTGTGAGCATTCAGATATTTCACTGGGAAGACACAAAGAACACAAAGAGCTCAACCACACAAACTAATTAGCTAAGTAGCGAAGAACAGTGTCATAAATGAAAGTTGAATGCCAAGAGACTTGTGACATATCTTAAAGCCAATGCTTTAGTTATGAGTTAGAATAATTTATTCCACTAAGTTTAGCTTCTAAATGCAAGTTGAGTGGGTTATCTGTAGTACTGCAACTGAGATATCTAAATAAGAGTAATGCATTCCACCAACTGCAGTCTTGGAGGACATGTTCAGAATACTAACATTACACTGAAAATACTGCACACAAAACTTTATTCTTTAAAACCTTGCTTGAGTAAAAGTATGTAAATATGTCAAGAACTGCAACATGTATTTAAAGCATGACGTTTAGAAGCAGTCTGACTTTATCAAAGTTTTACTACAATATATATTTTTGAATAAATATTGCTGCATTTGTAGTATTGTCCTGTGAACAAGCCTGTTTTCTCCTTTGTGACCAGGCATATTTGAGCTTATTCAGTACTTTTTGTCTTTGCTTGTTTTTTGTTTTTTTACTTTATTTGGTTTCAGACAGATGAAAATGTACTTAGTCCTTCTGTTTAGTAAAGAACTTTCACAATTAGCACATTTGGAAATACAGATGTCTGGCAAAACTAGAGTAGAAAGTACAATATTTGCCTTTGATTTGTAGGGAATAGAAGTATAAAGAAACACAAACTGTAAGTAATCCAGTACAAGCATCTGGAATTGGACTTTAGTACAGTGCTTACTTACTAGGTCTTATTTTTCAACTAAACATTTACTTAGTAGAATTAGCCATTCGTTTCTCCATTGTGTGCTAGATTAAATATAGCTGGTTTCAATTACATAAAATTTTATATTTAATTCGTTATCACAATTACAAATATTTTTATGCATTTATATAGTTATAGTAATTTTTTGTGCAAATGTGGATAACAAGTGAGTCGTAAGTGTTTTTGTTATTATAGTACAACTTCTTTCAGTAGAGAAAGAATTCGTGACAGGTGATGCCAGGTAATTTAAACCCCGCCCCTCGCAAATATTGTAACTTATTTTGGCATCGATCCAGCTGATGCCATCATGTGTATGCATGTGCTGATGTCAGTCTATCAATTGCCTCTATATTTGTGCCAAGTTTGAAGTAAATTGATGTTTTTATAGACATTTGAAATTTCGCTTATTCTAAGTAAATGGGGAAAAAAAGATTTAAGAATTCATGAAAAACTGAAATTTGACCTCTTTTTCCCAAAACGTAATGACATCTATTTTGAGTCATGGACAGTCTATAAACCCAATTTGGTATGAATTCAATCAATAGTTTTGCTGTTACAGACATGCGAAATTTCGCCCACTATAAGAAAATGGAAATTATTTTTTGTTTTGATTCATAAAAAATGTGAACTTTGACCTACTTTTCCCAAAATGTAATGAGATCTATTCTGAGTCACTGGTAATCTATAAACTCAATGTGTTATGAACTGATCCAATAGTTTTGCTGCTAAAGTGTTACACAAACAAATAAACAAACCGAACCAAAAACAATACCTCTTGCCATCCCTTCAGGTGACGAGGTAATAAAATGTAAGAGATCACATATTTCACCACTGTTCACCTGAGAAGCCGATGCTACAGCGAGCTGCTCCATAGTCCCCGTGCATGCGGAGAACCGTATCCTTCACTGCGGCTAAAACCGCCCGGTCATCCAGCAGCAACAGGCAGCGCCTGTCTGTCACAATGATCTCGCAGAGTAAATGCCTGTCGACAGAAGACGTGATGTTAAAAAAGCCTGGGGAGACAAAAATGTAACGAGACAGCACACGAAGATCACATATTACCTCGACTTCGTCCGCACCATCGCTATCACTTTCTTCTTCTCTGGAAACTTCCGTCAACAAATCTTTCTCCTAGCTCGAGTTTCATTAGCGCCACCTGCTGGAGACTGAAAGCGACGCTGGATGCACTTAACACCAGACACCAGACAGCACGAATTAGCCTTTTACTGTTCGTCAACATTACACGCCAAGGACTGGTCTCCTAACGTTAAACAAAAGAGTTCATGTTCATGTCAGATAATATAAGGGAGAGTAGATAAGCAAGGAGGTCTGGTTCATTTTAAAGTTATTCTTTACGCGTTATGGATAAACAAGACGTAGCGTAACCCACTCGGCTGAGGGAGAAACGGAGAGGCCTGGGTTATAAACCATTCACACCCCTTTGGTAACCATGACAACCCCCATCGTTGTCAGCCAATCACGGCCCTACTTTTCCGTTCCCCATACACGTTTTACGCCATCTTGAAATTACACCCGCAGTTTGTCAAGTAGCTCCCAAATTAAAAAGCACAACAACTCTTTTCATCAAAGCCTCGGAGTCCGGAATGAACGGCTCTCGAAGTAAAGCGGCACCGGCAGTTAGTAAAACACAGACGGACGCCGATTCGGAGAGAAAGACGGGTGGAGGAATGCTAAAAAAGCTGAAATCGAGGCGCAGTCAGACGGATAAGTGGCCTGTGGTCACAGAGGATGAACTCAGAGCGTTAGGAGGGGATATTTCTCCGGACCATGTCCTCGGTCTCCGGGCCGTTACTGAGGGTATGTGGACTTCAATGTGGCGTTTTTAGTCACACTGACAGTCGGACATAATTTATTGTTTGCTAGTTGTAGCTAGGTGGTGAAACGTCAGCTCAGTTATTTAGTAAATGCTCAATTAGTAATGAATTCAGTGACCAAGTTTACTGAATGGATCATAAAGCAGTAGCTGTTTCTGTGAAATCAGTGTCCTAATTTTTGGGGCTGATTAGTTAATATGGCTCTTGTGACCAGGGGTGTAGCTTTAAATCCAACATAGTTTGCCCAAAGAATATTTATATCTTTGTTTTGCAAGGTGAAGTGGTTAAATGTTGGCATCAGGTAAATGTTGGTTTTGGGGGGAACTTGAACAATCAGACATGTTATTGTTATTGTTTTTGTGATTTCAAAGCTACCAGACACTTTTTTTTTAACCTTAAACAGAGAAATATAAGTTCACCATTAGTGTTTCCTCCCCTTATTTTAATAAAATGACTAAGTAGCATGTATTGTACTCTACCTTTGGACCCTTTGTTGAACAAATTAAGAGGGAGAGGTGTCAACCTGGGACCAGCCAGAAATTAATTTTCTTGCCTTTATTTGAGGCCTTCTTCAGTCTCACTTGGACTTCCTTAAAATTAAAGTGCCTGTGAATATATAACTCATTGTATGAATTGACATGGGTTTATGAAGTTTTTTCTTGATCTTTTGGTTCATTTATAGTCCTTTTTGTTGCAGGGAAAGGGGGAAACTCTTTTGTTTACCATGTCTTCCCGTGTTCTATATAATAGTCTGTGTATTTTCTGTCCCCTTTCTCTCTGGGCCCCTCAAGTTGTCACCACTATTTACCCCTCTGGTGGCTCCTCTGTTAGAACGCTCTGAGTCATTGGACACCAAGTCCACCACAGTAACGGCTAAAGCTTAATGCCTCTCATTGTTTTTGGTCTTTTCCTGGACCAGACAACAATGGCATTACTTCCCCTCTCTGTCACGACGGGAGCCTGCACTATAGCATTACTCACTACTGCACATTGCAGGGGTCAGAAAACAGATACTGAAACCTTAGTTGCTAGTGTGTTATCTCAAATCTCCACACAAGTGAGACTTCATGCACTCAAGTATTGGTGAAATATGCAATTCAACATGTAGACTGGTTAATATTATTAAGACACAATCTGTGACATTTGACTTTACATGAACATAATGTTATCTTCTGTTCCAGACTATCTGTGCAAACCTGAAGACAATATCTACAATATTGACTTCACACGTTTCAAAATCAGAGATCTTGAGACTGGAACAGTCTTGTTTGAGATTGCCAAGCCTCCCAACAACAGTAAGTGGTGGCACGCCACCAAATATTAAAAAGCCTAAAATAAAGGACACAAACATTGCTCTTGTATTGTAATGCCTATGTCTGATTAATATGCTTATCTTTGGGTTTATAGCAAAGCTGAACCATTCTGACCTTAATTCAGCTGTGTTTGATAATTTGAAGAGCCATGTACTTTAATATAAACACAAAGATGCTGTTCACTTAGAGCCCTTAGATGTTCTACATTCAACAGTGTCAGCTAACCAGTAAACCACAATCTTCCAAGAGGCATGCTCTATGTTGTCATTATTTCTTTGTTATATATTTAATGTCAGGTGCCTTTATTTCCAGGAATGGTTTTATTAGTCAAGACAGGGTCCTGTGATAGGAAGGAATTCTTTAGCACTTTGTCTTTCTCAGATTATAAAGAAGGATTGCTTTTGATTTGACTTATTCTCCACTTCTGTTAATTTGACATGACTTTTACAAATTGTAATTATACTAGTGGGCACCTTCTTTGGTATATTTAATAAAACATAGCTTAAATGATTACTGAATTGACATTGCTGTTAGAAATGTCTTCAGTCTTACATAATCCCAACCCATTTGATCACACACAATGATTAACAAAGGAAAATGCCAGGAAGTCTTGTATTTGTTGTTTCCTCTGTGATTATTGGATATCATTCAGTCTGACATGTTTCTTGCATTAGTTCCTGTAGAGAGTGAAGAAGAGAGTGCAGACATAGACAGCAGTGCCGGGCGTTTTGTGCGATATCAGTTTACACCTGCCTTCTTGAAACTGCGCACAGTTGGTGCAACGTAAGTACACCATGACCCAAATTAGGCAGGGTCATTTCTCAACTTTTCATGCCATCAGTGGCAAAACAGTGTAAAACTTTAATATACCCTATAGTAATTTTTTGTTTTCCTGATTTGTGACATTAGTGTGGAGTTCACAGTGGGTGACCGGCCCATTAACAGCTTTCGTATGATTGAGAGACACTACTTCCAGGGGCGTCTTCTGAAGAACTTTGACTTCGACTTTGGCTTCTGTATCCCCAACAGCCGCAACACTTGTGAGCACATCTATGAGTTTCCACAACTGCCAGAGGATCTAAGTGAGTTCTGGTCTGCTTTGGTCAGTCCCTTCAGGAAGTTGGATTTCCAACCGTTCATACACACTCAATGGATATCCACAAATTCTACATGGCCTTGCAATTTATCTAATTACTTCAAATATTCTGTAGACCTGAGTAGTTGTAGTTTACCCCAATTTTCACCAATTGTTGAAATCTCTTAGCAAAACGTTACACTATACAATCATACTACCATACAGTACCTACATACCATAAACTAGACATTGCCAAACTCATTGTTTCCTGGTTGTCAATATGACTGGGCTCCAGATATTTATTTGTCGATATGACTAGGCTCCAGATATTTATTCATTTTTGAGGCATTTTTAATGTTCACAACATAAGATTTGTCTTTGTTATTGATGACCATCATCGTCCTTTAATGCACTTTAACAAAAGTTTGCACTTCCTGGTTGGACTGTGAATCTGAGCTCCAAACAAGTTGTCCTGCTTTGCAGTAGAAAACCCCCTCAGCTGCACATGCACAAGTTAGGCATATTTTGGCTGGATTTTTGTTATCTTGTGACTTTTTGATAAGGTCACTGAAAATACACAGAACGATATGTTTTTATTCACACCACAACAACTCCTCTCCTATTAAAGAATAAGTTGCAGCTGTTTTTGTAACTTTCATTTAATCCTGTGACTTCACTGCAAAAAGAAAAGCTTTGCATTTTAGTCAGCAACACTGTCAAAATCCATTAAGTCCTGGAGGGACTTGGTAAGCCACTGATATAGCATCCATTTCATGCATGTTTTATTAAGTAGCACAGATCTTAATCTTTATTTCCTGTCTTCCCATCTCTCAATCCTCCTCCTCTCCTTCCAGTTCGCCAAATGGTGGCACACCCCTACGAGACCAGATCAGATAGTTTCTACTTTGTGGACAACAAACTCATCATGCACAACAAGGCAGACTATGCCTACAATGGAGGTCTGTGATACCTGAAGGGACCAATGTGTGCAATACATCCCAGGAGATCGTTTTCCATGGATTAGAACCACACATAACTTGCTTTTGTTGGCAGAAAGGAGTATTTTCCCATTTGTGGACATTTCTACGAACCTCTGCAACATTCTTCAGAGCCAACAGACCACATCTGCCTTCATATAAAACCATGGATTCATTCATCAGTACCTCATAGAGCTCAGTTCCTGGGACTCAGGGGAATGTTCTGTTAAATATGTCTCTGTCTTTTGGTTTGTTGTATAAATATCATGTTACTGCTTGAACACTTTTGCCTTAAGTTTCTTGCTGTCTCTGCTGGAAAGGGACACTTTAAGTGATAGATCTCTCTTGGTAAATCCAGTAGACTGTTAGTTACAGCTTCATTCACTTAAGTAAATACATGTTATCATTTGATGTTTATTTGAACTATCTTTTGCAAGTGACAATTGTGTTTTTCTTTTGGAAAAGCGAGCATTACTTAGGTGTTTTACAGTATTGTTAGTCATAGATGAGATGTTATAACACTAGCCCAGTTTCATTCTTCATTATCTACCATCAGGTGAGGTGTTAACACTGTTGCTGTTGGTCTATTCTTCTTTATTATATTATAAAGGGAAGTGGACTCTGTTTGTGTGTATTTTTGTGTGTGTGTCTCAGGCATCACACAAAATCTGGAAAGAGATGACTGCTGCAGTTTGGCATACTTATAAATTTTTGGTCAAGGGAAAGACCAGCAAAAATGGCAATTTGATACGAACAATATTTTGGAAGATATTAGTAATTTTGGATTACAGTAGCCTTGCAATCATGTTGCTATGCCCATGACAGTTGACGGGAAGCGCAGTACCATGCTGCATGACGGGAAATGAAGTTTAAAAACAAGAACGACACATTTACTAACTTCAGTCCCTAGATATTGGTATTAATATATTAATTGTCATTTAAATTTGAAAGAATGATTTACCAAACAATTTTTTTGTCAGTACTTATAAAATATAGACTAACCTCTTTTCCCAAAAGTCAGCTCTCGCCAGCATAAAAACTGCCACATCTAGAACCCGTGGTTCCTGACAGGTCAATGTGCTAGTTGGATATTGAAGCATGGTGTCCTTTTTTTATGAGGTACATGACAGGATTTGTTCTTGACAAAAACTGTTCTTGTGATTGTTGACTGGGTGTTTATGGTGAGATTAGCTCATCAGAATGAGAGTGACTGAATTTAACACATTTTACTCTACATCCACACTGTACACTTTTTGGGTCATTTGATTGTGTAATCATGCCGTTATTTAATCCCTAAAGGGTCAGTTTCCTTGGCAAAACAGCACTGTGAATTTTAATTCTTAAGGCTTCCCCAAAAATGTGCTATTAAAAGTGCTAGCAGGTGTTTTTCTGCTCTGAACTCAGGTTTTCACCCTACCAACACAGTAGCACACAACATAACCATACTATGTCAAGTGGTATGATAGGAAGTTTTACATGTGGCAGCAGGGTCGATATACATGTAAAAGCCCTTTTGAAGACTACAGAGGTGACTTTACATGTTATGTTGGTTACTGTAGTTCCTTAAATCTCTAAAAATCTCAAATCCATTTGTCTGAATTACAGGCCTTCAAAGGTCATCATTACGATCCTGAAAGGTCTTAAAATTGTGTGGAGGTAGTATTTTGTTGAGTCTTGTTGAAAATAATCCATTTGAAGGCAACTGTGCTTGGCATAAAGAGATTACAAACACTGGAAGTCAGAAAAACATAAGGTTGCCATAAAAAGACATCTGCAAATGCCTGCTGTCATCACATCTGGATCATCTCCAAAGTCCAGCGCTAGGGAGATCAGACATGAAAGGCATTTACATTTCTCAGTTTTCACTTGTGACTTAAAGAGACCCGTGTGATGTTGCAGTACTTCATATTGAGTAATGACTCTGAGGTACAGATGTACAGCCTGCTCTTTATAACAGTTATGATGACAGTGTGTCCTTGTGCTGATTAAATTATATGGTCATTTAGGAGGCTGTGATGCTGCTGAGTTGTATTACATTCATCAACATCTGGTAATGCAGTATGAAACCTGTTGTTAAACAGCCAGCTCAAGATGTTAAATCCATGATTTTGAATGCTCATATTTCCTGTCTGAATACCCAGTAATTATATGTTTAAGATCAGTTTCTTTAATCTTTATATTGTGCTGGATTGAATGGAAGGCTAAGGCTATTTGAAGGCCAGGAAATTATTATCCGTAAAAATAGATTAAACTCAATCTATTTGATGCAGGAACTGTCCTAATGTGTTAATGTTCCAAAAAATCTGCATCACTACATTGACTCTTGCCTTGTATGCAGATGGTCTGAAGAATTCTGAGACCTGTGTGCTTCATCCATCTGTAAGGCCTTCAATAAAAAGAAGGGGGAAAAAAACCCTCAGCAGCAGCTCAAGTCAACCTCAATTACATAGATTTTAAACTGCTTTCTATGAAACAGAATGTCTCACAACCTGTGTCAATGACATGTCATTTACATTTTACATTATTCTACATCTCATGTTACAGTTGTAGCATTTTACAGTTTAAAGTATTCAGGATAACTCATTATAGTCTGTCATCACTTCAATATGTGTGGACAGATGTTGCCTTGGACCTTTTTTTCTTTCTAACAGTGCTGGTGGTGGTACATGAGTTCTCTGGGGATTATTAGTTATTAGTAGGCATTTAGATCATAATCTTGTGATGAAAATGCTTGTGACTGAGGCTTTAACAAGTAATTTATCCTTTCTGAATCAGGATGCAAGGATCTGTTTTGTCCCAGATAAAAATAACAGGCAATGCCTTCATGTCATGTCATACTCAGTAGAAAAAAAGGGCTACTGACACATTTACACTGAAAAATGTGTGAATTATAAATAGATGATCAATGAGCTGTAGAGAATTTTTATATGTTCAACCTGGCATAACAAATTACATGTTAACTACAAATAACAGAGAATCCAAGGATAATTTGATTACATATGTACAATTATATGAAACAATAATGCTGACACTAAATAAAACTGTACCAAGATCTGCCACAAAAGTTCATCAACCCATGTGTTTTGACAATGTTGTTGTATAAACAAATTATTCCCCTGTGCTGAGTTAATTTTTCTTTTTGATGTGACATGAATGTAACTATTTAAGTTACATTTTAATTCAGGTCTGTGTATGAAATTTAAAAACAGAAAGCAGATTGTGCCTGTTTCTTCCTTCATGTGTAAGATTTTCAATAAAGCTACCTGATTAGATTTGCTTTTTCTCTCGATTTTCTCACTTATATCAATAATTTGTGATGATTAAAACCCATATCTGAGAGATAGTTCAGTTTCTTTGTGCAAACTACATTACCCATAATTCTTTGCCTAAAAAACACAACACTGGCAGCACATGTTTAAACATGGCGGCCCCCGCACGAAAGATGGTCGGAGATTCTGAAGATTCAAGTAGCAGCGACGACGAGGAGCTTCGAAGATGTCAGGAGGCAGTTTGGGAAGCACAGCCCCTCAAGACAAAAGGTGAAAATGCAGTCATTGTAAATAATACAAAACTAAATTAAATTAGAATGCGACATCAGTCTGGTCAAATGACAGTAGTTACAGAAGAGTTATTAGCATTAGCTTAAAGTAAAACATATAACCTTATTTAACAGATGTGAGAGCATGTAGCAGCTCTGTTTATTTACCTTTTGCAGCTTCTTGCGTAAACCTAAACACCTATAATGAATGACATGTGTTGAGGATTTTTACCAAACCACCTGTGTTACTGACTGCTGTTAACGTCATGTGTTTTAGATGCAGGCAGCGATGTGAAACAATCAAAACGGTAAGACTTTTTGTAAAATAATCAATAAACATCATTAACAGCAAAGGACTCGATACACTGTCACTGCTCTGATGCCTAATGAGACTTTTAAGTTTTGCCACTAATTTGAGGTACTTAAGTGTTCAATCCAACTTATACTTCCCCTGCATTATTCTTCACTATATTTTTTGATAGTTTCCTTTCAGGTTAGTTTTTCTTTCAGTGAAAGCCACATTTCAAATATGTTGGTTATGAAAAACTGAAGGATCAAGTGTTTCCTTTACGGGTTAAGAAAAGTCTCCTCCTTAAGATAAATGAGCAATAAATCTTTTTTGATTAGTTGGAAAATGCATTGTGTTAAAGCTGAAAACTTAAAGATATGAAGCATTACTGTAGATCAGTGGTTCCTTTCCTAGCTCAGGACCCAAATTAACCAAACTGGCCAATGAATTGTTATAAACTAATGCTATACATTTTTACTGACTCTTTCCTGGTCAAAAACATGTTGAGTTAAATGTACTTTGCTGTCAAGTCACTTGAAACAAGTAATTTTACTTAACCAGCAACACTGACTGACTTTTTTTTGTTGTTGTGAAAACACTGTTTCTGAAAGTCTCCCTTTTTCCATTTTTAGCATAATTTATGATTAATTTTGTCTTGTGGTATCTTTGATCTCTATCTTTTATAAATGCATGTCACATGACTTTGATGAGCCCTATATATAAACTCTTCATCATCAGCTGTTTAACTTGAGAGATGCAGCTCAACACTACAATAGATCAAATGAGTTCTGAATGTCTACAGTAGTAACATACAACATGTATATTTGTATTTGTACCTATGATTTAGTATGTATATTTAAATCTATAAACATCATAAAACTAAAATACTTAGGGGCCATATACTGCATTACTTCTAGTTTTCTCATTTTTTACAGATAAGAATGAACATACTTTGACTTAAATAAGTACTTCCACCATTGTGCATGATGTGCACTAGTGTACACAATAGGGGTTTTGCACAAACAATTGATTACTTGATTAGTCAAAACGGCAAGCATAGATGACAAAGATTTTTAAGAATCAAGTCATTTTTATTGGGGGTCAGGGTGGGAGGACATTTATTTTTTAGTTAATAGTGATGGAGAACTAATGTTACTGGTAATCATTCTGCTTAAGTGCAGATATGTTAAGTCTTAGAAAGTGTTTTAGGATGAGGGTGTCTCCCTCTTCTTGGTTGGTCTTTTTTTTTTCCAATTATTATTCTGGTTTGTCTGAAGGAATTGACTTAGTTATTTAACTTCATGCCTAAAGGCCCATCCCTACTACATGCATACTAGCTATAAAATTATAATATTTTTATGTGTGTATATGGGCCTGGCCAAGTCAAAGTGAACATCAGGGTCAGTTTCTTTTTTCTCTAAAACAATATTTTTGATTAATCAGCATGAAAGATGTATATCTCTAGTTTCTCTAGTTGTACCTGAATTCCAACTGGATATATAAGAAAATATATGAGAATACGGTGTAAATTAACAGTAAAGGTTGTATTCTGCATAAATTCAGAATGTAAATAGCAATGTGTAAATAAATACATTCAAAATATATCCCTGTGTCTAATCTTATATTTCATAATAATCAAATACCATAATGATTTTGAATGTTATTTATTGTAAAAAAAAAACAAAAAAAAACAAAAAAAAAAAAACAGCAGAAAGATGTGTATTAAATATAGTATTAATGGAACATTTGTCACCAAAGACTGATAATTTTATCAGTATCTTAATAAAATCTTTGATTATTATTCTGGTGCATCACACTGAACAAACACTTCACTATTACTTTTTTGGATTCTCACTCCATTACCATTAATTCATGTCTTTTAAAACTAAAATGAAAATGATATCGGTTTCATTTTTGGATATAATGTACTTTCATATATTCAGAAAAGTGTGGTATGCTAAATATTTGTACTTTCCTTGAGGAGCAGCACTTTTTGGGTTTTTTTTCCAAACCTTGAATAACTGCTGTATATTTTTCCTCACTCTGTTACTTTGTCAATGATGATAAATTCATATTTTTATTAAATATTTGGTTGTTATTCCTTAATGGCATATTGAAGTACTTGCTCAGACCTAGAGTTTGAGCTATTATGGTTGCTGCTAAATACATTTTTAAAAACAGATATGGAGTGATTAGTATCGCTGCACAGTGCTTTCTCACTCCATTACTTGCTTGACCTGGCCCATATTCGTCGCCCTCTGTTGCAATTGCATAATAATAAAGAATATCTTGTTGTAGTTGCTCCTTAGTAAAATGAATGCTGTTGGCTAGATTATTCTTTAAACTCTGTGTAAAATTATGAGCAGTTAATGATCTTTTAAGAATGTTTTGCTGTGAAACAGAATTGTTGTTGCGGAACATGAACACGATGGCAATGAGCTCCAGGTCACTCGAGGCTTTCAAACACATGTGGCTAAAAAGTTAGACCATTTACTTGACAGGTACGTTTTTACTTTATACATAGATGTTTTAAGAAAAATAATGAGCGTATATTGTCATTACTGATTTATAACCAACATTGTGTCGCTAGTTTAATTTCAGAGAAGCAGCCTGAAACTTCAACCTGTGTGGAATTGGCAAAATGTGGTGATCAAGATGATGAAGGTTAAGTTTCTGTTTGTTTTGGTTTCATGATATTATTATTTTCTTGAGATTTTGCTCCACTTATGTTCACACATGCTGTTGTCTTTTAGGATTTCGTTTGTTTTCAACGTCAGTTCCTGGACAGACAGCTGAGAAGGCTCCAGCCCCGGCCAGACGTCGACCTATTCCCAGCTCGAGGTTGTTATTGTGTCTGTGTTCTTATAAGAACTCAGTGAGGTTCTGTACGCCATAACATGACCTTATGCTTGTTTTTGCTGTTTTTCAGTGATAGCGACAGTGACATGGAAACACGGCTGAAAGAGGCAGCGGTGTCAATCAAAGATCTTTTACCGGCATCTCTACTGGCCCTGACAGAGTCAAAGGAAGAGATTCCCTGCACAGAAAAAACTAAGAAAAAGAAGAAGAAAGTGGAAGAAGGAGAGGAGAACCGTTTTGTTAAGAAAAAGAAGAAACTGAATCAAGAAGAGACTGAGAAGGTGGACTCAGAATATGCTCACAATGGTCAAAACAACAGTGACCACAATGACTCAGACAATGCACAAACACAGGTCAAAGTGAAAAAGAAAAAGAAGAAGAGAAAATCAGCAGAAGGTGATGTTTAGAGCTGATTCTCTTAAGGATAATCTGTCATCATTGTATATAATCATTAAAAATGCTGTCATAGCAGTTATTTTTTAAGTAGTCTTTATTCATAATGAAAGACACAGTGAAAAAAGCATCTCAAGGTAGTGAGTAAAAAAAGCAAATAACATGGCTCATAACTGAATGTACAATTTTCTAAATATTACAAAAGTTAATTTGAATAAAATACATTTTCATATTAATTTTCCATTGATTCTCTGTTGTATCAAAAGTGAATCTTCACAAATATTGAAATGCTGATCCTTGCTCGTGTTACAGTGGTGTGAACAAGTCAGCAAGTCACTGGAACATGGCAGTGGACTCTGGAGATCCTCTGTGAAATGTTACATTGGTTTTTCCTAGAGTTACCCCAGAGATAGCTGTCGTCCTGAACACAACCAGGGTCCTGAGTGCAGCTGATAGAGAGGAGGCGTTACTACTAGAGCAGCATTACTGTGCAGTAGAGACCATTTGTGTGGGAATGTAGGAGCTGATGTCTGTTGGTGAAGGTGAGAGGAGGTGGGACTGATGACTGTCTGTTGTCTGAGTGGACTGATACAGCTCTAGGCTCTCAGAAGAAGCTGTGGAAAAATGATGAGATCAATGGTTCATGTGGACATTTTAATATGCTGAACCTTTATGTGTCAGATCAACATTTCCATGGAATTAGATTCCAACATCAACTAATAGCATTATATTAAAGAATTATCTATTGAGCCTGTTTTTACGTGGGCTTAGAAAATGTGTAAAGTTATAGCCAGTAAAATTTTGGTTTGCTGAAATGTCTTACTCCATGTAATTTGTTTTATTGTAATAATGCTTATATAATGTAGATAATTCTGTAATATAATGCTACTAGTTGATGTTGGAATCTACTGTTACTGAACTAAGATTTATATTCTATTTAGAAACACAGAAAAGATTATGTTTAAGGAGTTTCCTAAAGGTCCCATGAATGTGGTGTAAATTTTGAAATTAATGTTTTCAAAGGAGTACAGGATTCGATGGCCTGCAATACGAAAATACGGTTGTAGTTATGTAGTATTAGTGACATGTTAAACATTTTAATGTGCAGAACCTTTACGTGTCAGATTCACGGAAATAACATTTAAAACATCTAACATGTCACTAATACTGCATAACTACAACTGCATTTTTGCATCATAGGCCACTTCATTTCATCCTGTGTTTCTTTGAAAAAAAAATAATATTACTGTATTCATGGTAGCTTTAGGAATCTAATCTTTTCCGTGTATCTAAATAAAATATTAATCTTAGTTCAGTATCAGTAAATTCCAACATCAACTAATAGCCTTATTTTATGGAATTATCTATCATATCAGCACTATTACAATAAAACATGCAGTTACAAGGAGTAAGATGTTTTAGCAAACCAAAATATTCAAGGCTATAACTTTACACATTTTCCAAACTCATGTGAAAACAGGCTCAATAGGTATCAGACAGAAAACTGTTAACATAAGACAGATATTTACCTGTGAATTAAACACCATTAAAATATTATGACCAGTGAGAAGTACAAAAAGTAGCTATTTAAAATTAAATTAAAGAAGGAAAAATATAAGATGTTTAAAGTTTGTATGTGTCTGCAATTAATATTACTATTTTCGCATAAACATTTTTGAGGAAATTCAGATAATCTTTCTTGGATGGAAAAATGTAGAGTGAAAATAAGGGATTTTCTTCTCCACAGTGGTATTAAGCTAGGACGATTGAACTTTTAGATACAATGGAACTCCTGTAATTAATATTATATTGGATGCGATATTAATTTGATTCCAAAACATTTTACATGAGTGTATATTGCAAAGATAATTTGGTGGATTAGGTTGAAATGTATATAACCAAGATATATGCAGCAAAGATAATTTGCCACATATATCTTGGCTGTATACATTTCAACGTAATCCAATGAAAAATAAGCAACTGGTGAAGCTTAGAATACACAGAACATAATAAATATATATATAAATCTAGCTCCAAGGAAATTCTTCAGAGATTCAGATTTTGTACAGTCCCATGAACTTCACTGAAGGTTTAGTTTTAGCTTTTAACTCAAGAAAATCCATGGCCGGAAGAGAGGAAAGTAATTAATTCTGAGCTGCCATGGAATAACCCTGGTAATAAAGAATACTGCAACCGTTGGGTTTATTTTACTCATATGAATGCATTTAAGTTTATATGATTAGGCCCAACAGTTCACAGTGTCAAAATACACTCTGGATAAAGAGTGGTTATGGTGTAATGATGAATGTGCCACCATGAAGGTAGTTTGTCCCATAGAGATTAATGTGTCAGAATGTTGTGAGGAATAAATCCAGTATAAAGAAGTATTTGTAGGTGTTCACAGGAAATTTGCCTGAGTAAAATTAACTCAAATTGAAGAAAACTTTACACTACTCAGATAGCATTTGGTCCCTCTCTAAAAAGAGTAAAAGTTACTCTTTGGGTGGAGCTTTCCAAACTCAATATAGAGCCAAATTTACTCTTTTTGAGGAAAATACTTTTGACTCTGGGAAAAAATGCTCAGTAATTTTTCCTGTGTACCTGGTACAGGTGTGTGAGGCTGCAGGTGGAGAGAGTCTTCTTCTAATCGAGGTTCATTCTCTTCCTCTGGATCTACTGTGAGTATCTATCCAAAAAGAAAAACACGTTTTAAACACTGCACCTAATAAGAGTCGTTAACGGACCAAAATCCCACGGCGTTCAGTACCTGTCTGACAGTGGCGAGGCTGGTCAGTGTCCCCAGGCTGCTGCTGTCAGTGATCACCATGGTCTGAGACAGCAGACTGGATGAGGGGTACTGGGGTGAGTCCGATTTGTTGTACACTGCAATTAGGGACAGATGAATGAGTCTTTGCACATACATAAGATAAAGTCATCACTTTCCTCCTGAGGTCTTACTGTGACATGGCAGCTGTGCCATAGTTGCCATGAATGGACTGGCTCCCATGTGACTCTGGATCTGCTGTGATAGTTGCTGCTGTGGAGAGGCGTGAAGCTGCTGCTGGAATGAGATCGGCTGGAGAGTGGTGAAACTGGCCCCGACGTTGTTTATAACAGGTACAGTCTGAGGTTGTGTGGAAGCTAAACCTGTAAACCAAAAGGGAAAAGATACCATTCTCTGCTTCTTCTTTTTTTTTTTTTACATGTTATAAAAAAGCAGCAAGTTGAAGTCTCAGATTACCAATGAGAAGTGAAGACTCTCCCAGACTCATCACACTGGGCAGGGAGGCCATGATGAGGCCCTGGGAGGATGCAGAGGAGGCAGACAGGCTGTGTAGCGAGGTCAGAGTGCTTACTGGAGGCAGTGTGCCACCGCTGGACGCCTGAACCAGAGGACAACATGGTGCTCACTGAGGCAGCAGTGTATGCAGCGGATAACAACACTGTGAGGATACGTGACGCATGCTCTCACCAGCTTGGGATTATGGGTCTCGAGGAGTGTGTGGCTGGGCTCCAGTTGGATGGGACTCACCACCAGGCGTCCTACTCTTTCCCCTCCGCTGCTTCTGGCTGAGCTCAGGGTGTCACAACAAAACCAGTGAGTACACACCAGTGACTGTGTTCATGTTTTATGCAGCTCTGGTGGAATCACACTTTGATTAGAGCACATTATTAACCTTTATTTAAACTGAATCATTGAGGGCTGACTTTCATTTGCCATGATGTGAAAAGATGTGGAAGATGAAATATTATGTTAAACAAGTATAAAACTCCAGTTAATAAAAGATACACGATGAAAGATAAGAGTTTTTGACCATTGCTTTCAGTTCTCCAAGGGGTAGAGAGTGTTATGTTTTAGTGTGCTTTGTTCCAGTTAATTGGAGCATTGAAACCAAAAGCGTTTCTTCTGAGTTCATTAAAAACACAAGGGACTTGAATGAGAACCAGTCATTGGAATGAGTTTGGTATTTTCTAGAGGACAATTGTAACAAGAAAGTGATGTAGGATGACAGTTTCCCAAGAAGAGCTTTAAGATAAACAAGCACAAGTGCATTTATTTTGTCCATTTCCTGACTTGTTCTCTTCCTTGTTTTGAATGTCAGTAGTGAGAGTAGTGAATGGCATGGACTGAAGTTAGTTTGTAGTAGTTACACTATATTTTGTTGTAGCTTGCTGTCAAAACTGCAACTCATAGTTGCATAGTGACTCAAATATTAATATATTAAAAGATGAAACTGCAAACTACAAACTTTAACCCATAAAACGAAGGGTTCTTTTGATCTTTTTTATTTAATCACTGCTTCTTGTCTGTAATTGAACCCTCTTTGAAAAGACCCACTAATTTTTATTCCATCCTGTTGGTCTTGCAGCCATCACCACTGATTTAACCTTAACCTACTGTATCTTAACAGGAACGAGCTGAAGATTAATTCAGTTAGTTATTACCTCAGCCCCCAAAAGGGAGGCAAGTTAACACTCTAGCAGCAAAGCTATTGGTTGAATTCCTACCAAACTGGGTTTATAGATTGCCAGTGACCCACAACAGATCTGATTATATCTTGGGAAAAGTAGATCAAAGTTAAAAATTTTTATGAATTTTTAAAATATTTTTTTCCCATTTACTTACAATGGTCAAAATTTCAAATATCTGTAGCAGCAAAACTATTGGTTGAATTCATACCAAACTGAGTTTATAGATTGCCAGTGACCCAGAATAGATGTGGTTACATTTTGGGGAAATTAGGTCAAAGTTCAAATTTCTTATGAATTTTTTAAAATCTTTTTTTTTTCTCCCATTTACTTATAACAGGCGAAATTTCAAATGTCTATAAAAAACATCAATTTTGTTTCAATTTACTTCAGACTTGGTACATATATGGAGGCAACTGATGCTGACATCAGCACACACATAGACATGATGACATCAGCTGGATCTATGCCAAAATGAGCTACAATATGTGCAAGGGGTGGGATTTGTTGTGCCTGGAACCACTTTTTTTTCTCTTTGTTGTTAGAGTCATATATGGGTGCATTTTGTAATGTTTTGTTCTACACTTGGATAACAGTTGACATATGATTTTTTTTAGCATACAACTTTTTTGTATGTTTTAATTTATGCCACATGTACAATAGTGTGCAAAAGTCTGAGGCCTACATTACGTTTGCTGGTTTAGTAAAGTTAATATGACCACACAGATTCATTTCTCAGTCTCTGTATTAGGATACAGTTTGGATATATGTGAGATATGTACAGCAGGAAAAACCACATTTTCAGGGAAAAAACAGCTTCTATAAACCAAAGTGGTCTTATTTAGTGTGACTTTCCTTTGCACTTTACATGTCTTTAACCCTTTTATTTAGACAATATGAGATTTATGATATTAATTTTCTGATGTTTTATACTAGGTTTCAGTTTCAAGTGTTTGTGCTGCTTCCTGTCATGGGGTTAGGGGTTACACTAAATAGTGGTTTTAACCTTTAGAACCCATTTAGTTCAGTTTATGTCTGTCTTTTAAGGCTGCGCCCATAATCCCTATATATTTTATGGTATCTGAAGAAAAGAGAATGAGACAATAAATATGTATGCTCATTTCAACCCTGCAAAAACAACATAACTAAAGGTGGTCTAAGACTGGCTGTGGTGCTATACATAATCAATCTGATAACTTGGAAATTACATTTACTCTTAGAGTACTATTGGAACTTCTTCTAATGTGGAATAGTTGGTAGTCTGCAAACTTTTCAAAGTACTTTTCCCATCACGACTGATTGTATGGTCATTACCGTGTTCAGGACTTGGTGGGAGAGTAGTGTTGGAAGAGGAGCCTGGTTGGGTCGTGAAAGGCGTGTCGAGAGCCAGTTTGTGTCGGAAAGCCTCCTCTTTGCGGCGGTTGGCGAACCAATTGTACACTCGCACCTCTGTAACCAGGTTAGAGCCCAGGCCTGCGAGCTGCGAAGGAGACACCCCCCTCTGGAGACATTCAGCCCTGTGGATGAAGAGCACAGTAATACAGGACATTACATTTTAAAGGCCTCCACTCACACAGGTTTGGCTCTTAATTCATTTAGGGCTCTCAGTTCAATATACACCAAATGTTATTACTTTTAAGGGGGAAAGTAACTAGAAGCCACATAGCCTGTAGGATTTCTGTAGGATTTCTAAATCTCTCTCAGTAAAACCGGATAAAATCACAGAGATTAGTACCAGTAGATACTAGTGATTTAGATCATCTAAAGTACGGGTGTTAAACACACAGCCACCGCCAAGGGGTCCAATCTGGCCCATGGGATGAATTTGTGAAAAGCAAGAATTACACTGAATATATTAATAATCACTTTTGTTCAGGTTCCACATTCAGCCCAATTCGATCACAAGTGGATCCGACTAGTAAAATACTGTCATAATAACCTAGAAATAATGACAACTCCATATTCCTTTCTTTGTTGTAGTGTAAAATTACATGAAATATTTATATTTCTATCTAACTGTCCTTTAAAAAATTTGAATAACCTGAAAAAATATCTACAACCTGAAATGTCTTAAGAAAATTAAGTGTAATTTTACCAATATTCTGCCTGTTACTAAATGTTTTGTATATTTGTAGATCAACTGTGATCTGTAACTTGTAATGCATGTGTGTAAATGATAAACTGAGGCAGAATATTGTTAAAATTGCACTTGTTTTGTAATAAATTTCTGTTTTTTCATGGTTCATGTTTTTCGCAGTTTTTTAAAGGATAGTTTGTAGATGTAAATATTTTCATAATGTAATTTTACTTTTTTCACTCTAAAACATAGAGAAAAGTTTGGAGTTGACATTATTTATATATTATGTTATTATTTCACTGGTCTGGACCACTTCAGATCACATTTGGAAGATGTGGCACCTGAACTAAAATGAATTTGACATGCCTGTTCTAAAGTCAATCAGATACGTCTAATGTTAAGGGTACTGCAAAAGAGGCATGTTGAAGGCTTATTACACATAATACTGTATATAGACGACAAATTAAAACTAAAAACCATCATAAAGTTTCTTAGTATGGTGTTGGACTGCTGGAACAGCTTTTTTTGTGGCTTGTGAACTCTGCTGGAGGGATCTTCTAAAAGATGTTCCTTCATTTGGTGATAGTATAGAGGTGATAGAGAACACTGACTAACACAGTGCTCAGATGTGTTGAAATCTGTTGAGTGTAAAATGTATGATCCACAATACTCGACTCCTCAAACCATTCATTGAGCCTTTGTATCTAATGGATCTGAACATCGTCATCACATCAGTTTTTTCCTCTAACTTATGACCCGTTTGTATATAACCCATAAAGACCCAGTGCTACTTTTGTGGCAGCTCCCAAATGAATATTTCTCTCTATTTAACCTTTCTCACGTGATTTATTGCCATGTAATATAATATTATCCTTTGTATTTAGCATTTTTCAGTGAAAATCAGGTATTTTCATGTATATAATTTACTGATCATGTAGATATTCATAAAACCTCTGATTAAACTTAAGGGTTATTGTATCAGAAACAGAGAAAACCGGTTGAAAAAGTGACTTTTTCAGCAAAGATATCAACAACTGAACTTAAAACAAGCGTCTCCATCCACTGTTGTTGGTCAAACTATATTGGTTATGATGGTGAATCAGTGTTGTAGAAGATGACAGTGTTTCCACGGTAACTACGGAGCCTCTGAACGTCCAAATGGGTCATATCTGATGACCATGAAAAGGCGAAAAACTGCATTTTACACCAATTATTTACATGTATTGATAGGATTAGTGGATCAACATGTGTTAAACAGTTTAGATCAGTAGATGCTTTTGGTCACCAGTGGATGTTTGGGTCTTTAGGGGTTATTAGAAATTTTTTACATGGTGTTGTCTGCCTCACTCTTGTGGGATGTGGTTTGACTTCATTGAATGACAACTGTCAGTCCTCTGTGTCTGCACATGTCACCTGTTACACTCCTCCACTAATCCCTCCCTCTCTTCTTTGCTGGGGTTCTTCTGTCGATCATAGGCGTGGAAGAGGATCTGCAGGGATGCTGGACCCCATTTGAACCTGTTCCTGCGTCCTTTCCTAGTTTCCTCCCCTTGATCCTCCACAGATGTGAGACCGTGTTTGGCATTGGTAAATTCTGAAAATGAACAGCATGTGGTTTAATCTTTTATCACTCTTGTTTCAATTTTTTTAAATTTATTTATTTTCAGATAACTGATATGCAAAAACAGAAACATGGATATGCAACTCCACAGCTGCTGTTGTACTCACGTTGGCTAATCTCGCACTGCCTCTTGACATACCAGGTGTACAGAGCAGCCCTCTTCTGGTTCTTCATGGGCGTGCCTTTGTTGAGGTGCTGCGATAGATGGGACTGGTTGAGTCCTGTTGACTCCACCACTTCTCTCTGAGGGAGGTTGTGCTGCTGCATGTAGCTTTTTACCATTTTTGCAACTTGCCATGGGTCCTCTCTATTCGACAAGAACACCCAACAGACAGAAATCATGTACATATTTTTTGCATTTCTGTGTATGGAAATATGTTTTACACTTCACTGCTTTTTCTAACTTTTTCTTGATGTTTACCAACACAGGCATGTAAAACTCCACCATTAGAGACAAAGCATGGCCGCTCAGAGGGAAGCAGAAAAAACCTTATTGACAAAGAGAGATAAGGGAAAGCACACAGGGGCAAAGTCCAAGCCTTTCAGATCGGTGGAGAAGAAAATGGTAGAAAAGCTTTATGAATCCTCATTTAACATTTTAACTGTCAGAGAAGAGGCAGATAAAACACACAAAACCTCAAAATACAGCAGCTCTACCAGATTAAAATTCAGCACACAGATATGTTTAATTATCGTATTAGACAATAAAATATAAGAAATAACCCCTGAACACTTCCTCAAACACTATTTAAATATTTTCCAACATTTACATCTCATTATAGTGTCAGGTTTGAAGTGCAGAGTGTATTCCACACATTGCAAATCAATGTGGATCTACCACTCATGGCTTATGTAAACACAGTGTCATGTAGGCAGTTGTGTCCATTAATCTTCACCTCTGCCTGTAGCTTATTTATTAAGAAATGGCCACAGAATAATGATGAGGGTAGGTAATTAGTAACTAGCAAAGGAGGAACCCTCTTTAAAATCGCTTCAGAAGCCACATTGCAGAGAGAGTCAGACAGAGAGCGGGAGAAGGAGGCAGGAAATAGGAAGCAGCATGAGAGTAAAGTTAAAAGAGTGGATGTTATCAGGTGTTCTTGTCAGCTCTCGGGCGCTTAGTTTTGGGGTGTAAAAGAAAAGAGTCAAAAAATAGGGTCAAGGCATTTCCAGGTTTGATTTGATCATGGTCTGTTAGGAGGAAGGAGCATATTAGTGTGTGAAAACAGCAGAAGAGATTAAGGTGATTTTGCTGTTTCCATGGAGCTTCCAGAGAACAAAAACACAGATCCACTTACTGCAGGAGCTGGTCGACTTCAGCCCTCAGTTTGGCTGCTTCCTCTGGGGGAAGCTTCTCCACATCTCGGAATATAGGTGGTGGGAAATCCATCTCTCCCTCCTCGGAGCTCTCTCCATCTCCCCTCTCTGCCCTCTCAGCGCCAGCCCTGCCTTGTTCCAGTTCCCCCATGGCTTGGACCAGGATGTCCCGGGAAAGTCCAGATCCCAGCAGGGCCCAGATCAGCTGCTCCTGAAGGGCGGTCAGACGGCTCGGCCTCGCCTTGGTCACCCTGGCCCTCTCCTCTCCCTCCATTACTCTGAAGTTATGCCTCGCTACTGCCTCGCAAACAAACACACCGCTCTCAAACAACAGCCAGGCAGCAGCAGGCAGCACTGGGCCTCATTATATCTGCAGTCCCTCTTTAGCACTGGAGAATGTGTACTTTCATTTTCCCTGTGTTGAATTTCCCCTCGATGTGTCCTGAGCTGCCTGGTTTTAGCTCTCCACCTGCTGTTTTGCTTTCAAAGGTCAATTTCTTTTTTTTTTCCTCCTCTTCACCCCCTCCTTCTTACATGTGCCCTGTGAACTTTGTCCCTGCTCTCCCAGTCGCCTGCAATGACCAAAGTGCATCTAAAAACAATAAATAGAAAAAGTGGATGCCACAGTTGAGAGAAAAGCTGCAGACACAACAGCTCACTCTAAAGAAAGACAAGTAAATACTGTTTAAATGCTACTGTTAAGACTCTTCATGGCCTAGTCCCAGATAATTCTTTAATCCCTTTAATCATATATAAACCTGTGTGTAGTCGGAGATACTAAGCCAGTGGTTTTCTGGCTTTTCCAGGCTGAATACTAAATGGGACTGAAACTGTACTATCAGGGACTCGAGGTTCTGGAGCAACCAGTCTGAAGAAATGAGTCAGTCTATTCTTAAAACATATATTATATTAAAGAACACTATTATACAGGTATATTATAATATATAGATTCTCAAATCAATCAACAACCTTAGTTCTACAAACTCTCTGTGACCAATAGTGACCAATGCCTCATGTTTGGCCTCTGAACTGGAATTGCATAATTTGAGGGAAAATAATGGCTGGGAAAAAAAAAACAAAACAAAAAACCTCATTCCAATAGTGTCTATATTTTTTTTTACAGTTTGATGCTCACTGATCCAGATATATTTTCTATTGATTTATAACTTTGGGTATTTTTTATTTTGACCTAGATGTTGAGTATAATAGTTGAACAGCTTTCTACTAAAGTTAAAGAAAAGTGTTTTCCCCTCTCACTGATTATATGATTATCACTCAGGACTTGGTAGGAGAGTTGGTTTGAGTGTGATTAATCAGCGTTTGTTTTTGGTTTTTTTTTTCCTGTTACAAATATGATTATATCAGCCTTATCATTATTGTAATACATTAATGTACTAAGATGTTTGGACACACCAAAAATATCTGTACATATTTATTTGAATTAAAAATATTATTTGAAGTGAACCCTCCACACAAACATCTACTTTATGGACAAGAGTATTTCATTGCTAACAGAGGGTTTAATGTTATATTGCTATAAACATTTTTATTTCATCTTTTGGACTGATTTTGTTTACACTGTTATCTTAAAAGTTGCTTCAGAGTTTGTTTTTACTTAATCTTACTCAATGTTGATTTAGATTTTCACGACCACAGATGTTTTAAATGTTCTACCTTTATATATCTCTAGAATATTTGACATGTTCGCACCATAAATAATCATGTTGAACCACACGTAACCATCTGGTTCCTGCAACTCTCACTCGGAAAGAAAAAACAGTCTTTAAACTTAGAGGAAAAGTTTATCTTTTTATTGTGATAATTATCAACAGTAAATGACATGAAAATTTTTTGTCATGATATTATTTCAAATCAATGGGAAGGGATAGTCTTACCAAATGCAGGTGTGATTTGTCCCAATATTTTTGTCCATATGGTGTATCTGGATGACAGACACTGAGCTGGCCCTGTGGTACATGCCACTAGAGGGCACTGTTGTGTCATCTATACTTCACTAAGTTTCAGGTTCTTTGACAAGGTGGAAAGAACCTTGTGCTATGTAACAGAAATACTGTTTGGGTCTGTGTTGCAACAGCTTTGTTGAGTAGACGCTTTTTCACTTAGGACTGAGAGAACTGTTTCTCCTGGTGATATATTTACTTTGTCTATTCTTGTTTCTACTCATCATGTTCTTTCTCAATGCAAACTTCTATTCTGCCTTATTATTTTTCACTTTTTGGAATGTGTAAATGCAAAATTAAATCCTGCTGCCCTTGTCAATGTTTGTTTCTTAAGATTGACACCTGTTCTTCACTTGATAAAAAGTGGTCAAGTGCTTTCAAAAGCCCCTATGTGTGGAGCTAAACTTACGGAAACTTTTTTGGAATTTTCATGCTACCTGTTTACCTGTGTTGCATGGATCTGTTATTTTACTTGGCTGATTCAGAAGTTTCTGTGTTTGATCCACCCTGTTGTTTTTGTCAAAATAAGAGTTGGCAGGAATGACAAGCTGGAAGCAGATGGGCAGGGAAAGATGGTAAACTGAATGGGAGAAAACCTATGAGAGTTAATGTAGTCCTTTATCTTTTTTCCTCCTTTCAGTGTAAAACACTCACTTTCTCTACCAGGATCACCTTATACCATTCTCAGGTTCAGCCTATCAGCACCTTTTTGTGTGGAGCTCTTGTTACCCCACCCCACCCTTGGGAAGATGGCATTATACTGTATTTGGAAGGGTAACAGAGCTCCCTCTATCTCCCTGAGACATGCCACTGACCTGTAATTAAGTCCCATTGTACTATTCAGAGGAAACTCCTCACCAAAACGGACAGAGGGCAGTGTGTGTGGATTTCCAACAGTTCATTTACCGCTGTGACTAATGCTCAACCACACAGGCTGGTTTTATCAAGAAGGACCACATGCAGCACACATTAGAGCTTGCATTTTCCCTCTCCAGAGAACTCAAAGCTATGCTGATTGGTAATGAGATACAATCCACACTGTCCATTTCTCATTAGCGAGCCATTGCTGGCAGTGTGTAACTGTGTTCTCACTGCGAGCTCTCCCTCTCAGTCTCTGCCTCAGCCTTGTGCACCCTCCACCTACCACCTCCCACCCCCCTGCCCCGCACACATACATCCCCGCCATTCAACCCCATTGATCATGCATGCAGAAATTTAACACACCCCTTAATTCCTGTCCAAATAGCCCCCTGTCCCACTTCCAGAGCTTCATCTGTTCATTTGCAGAGGATAGAGTAGGGCTGTGTGCAGGCAGGACACTGGCTACTCTGATCACATCACACACATTGACAATAAAGTGTGAAAGAGAGGACAATCACAAACCCAGATGTCTGCCTCCACATCCTTTGTTGCATCCTTTCAACTTGTAATATTGCTCTGATCAACCACATCGCCCGTGTGGGCAGATTTGAAGAACTTTTATAATTTTGCTTGCTCTTATTTGCTTAAGTGTGAACAAAACAAAAATCCTTTAATCTCCTGATTTTATGGTCCAGGCTTTGAAACAAACTCCGAGGTCTGAGTGAGTCGGACAGCATCCATTTTAAACCCACCATAAGTCAAAGCTGTCATTGTCTTTGTTTGAATTGCTCAGGCTATTGATTTGCCTTAACATTGCTTCCCATGTCACATGTTGAGTCAGTGTTGAGAAGATTAGCTGGAGCTGGCTTTGGTACTAATTAAATACTTAAACCTCAGCAATGAATGAGCACAGCACACAAACCTTCTGTTATACCACACTGCATAAGCGGGTTTGCAGCATGAAAGGTGTATTAAGACAGATGAACACATTGTTGCTGGTGATATCCATATGGCTGCAAACGGACGTTCACTCAAAAGGCCTTTGGTGCACAGTTAGCTTAGCATCTATACAGGAAATCTGACATTGATTCAATTTAAATTAATATCACAGGCAATAAAACATATCTTTTGCCACATAGCATAATTACCCAAGTCATATTTTTGGCCAAATTGTGATATCTGTGTAATTTTACTCTCCTAACACTGCTGCTTCTTTTTGCATCACTGGCTTCATCCTGAAAAAAATATGACTTAGGCAATTATACTATGAGACTGATGATGTGGGACAGACCATAAACTGTCCCTAACCATCTCAAATTCAAAGTTTAACCTATTTAAAGAAAAGTTGTGAGCTGGTATTAAAATGAAGCCGACTTAACATTATTCAAAGACAACGCCAAATGGGCACTGAAAACTCATTTCTGAATTCTCTGAATAGCTGTGAAACTAATTTGCTTCATGGCATCACAAACCCTGTTACTGTAGCCAGCTTTTGTAACTGTGTTTGTTTTATTTATGGCATTTTACATTAATAGCACATGCTATTAATTTCCAGACTAAAGTGGTTATGTTCTTAAGTTTGTAAATGAATGTGGTTATGGGCTCTGTCTGTAATTTCAAATGTTTTTGTCAGCTATTTCACTGATGAGTTGTTTAACCTACAAACTATGTTTGAACTGTTTACTTATAAAAGGACCGCATGTTTTAATATTGATGCTAAGTATCATTTGCATTTGTTAATATCTTTTTCATAAATGGAAACTATATCAAGTCTTTTAGACTGACATGACATCTTACAGGAAGTTTGCTTTTAAACGCCTTCAAAGTAAAGGGTTAATTATTTCCACTGAAAAAGCAAGTACAGGAATACAATGGAAGTAGGCACATAACTTCATAAAATAGGCTATTTAAGACAGTTTATGATTTATATTTCTTATTATTTCACAAGACTTTCATTATTGTTAATTATATTGTATGGTTGCTCTCCAAGCTTTGAAGTGCTTTTAGTGTATAATAACCCACTATGAGTCGGACTTGATTTCATCTTCAGTCTTTTACAGCTTTTTTGATTTTCATTTTGTTACCAAAATACAAAATTCTTGGTTCATATTTTATTTGACTGTTAAATGTCACCAAACACCTGAAACTTGTAGTCATGGTGGGATACTAAAACACTCCTAGTTAGTGTTTAACGATAATGTTTTTGGATTACTATTACTGTCACATTTTGCTGCTGTAGATATTTAAGTTTGGGCAAATCTCATCTACTTTATATACTACTGATTAATTCAATCTGCAGCATTGCATCATTTTCAATAGCTTCTTAAATCTGTGGCCTTATAACTGTGAGAACTGTGTAAAAATTCAACTTTCCATGTGTTAAAAAAAACAAGTCTGTTTTCTGCTTTGTGACAATCTATTTTTCTTTTTTTTTTTTTCTTTTAAAGACTAACAATTATTTGATCAGTTTATCACAATCAATCCATTTGGTGATACATGTTTTTCACTGGATACGAAGGCTAATCTGAAACAAAGGGAGTGGAGTTAAAAGTATGATTTTTGCTTCCAATACGTAGTGTAAAAAAGCGAATGTCAGAGCAGGTTATTTGCATGTCTTCATTATACAAACCCTCTACCCCTGTACACCTGTTCTAACCAATTTATGACATGGAATGGTCCCATATTTTATAAAACACATTACCTCTAATGTGTGACTTCTTGGCATACAATGGTGGAAAAACATTGTTGAATACCCCATGCATTTGTGATATATTGCAGTAAGAATCACTGTCAAGTCATTGAACTCTGCCAAATATTGTGCCATTCTCCAAACCCAAATGCTCCCTTCTGCATGTGCTCTGTTCCATTAAGGTCAAAACTGGATGTTTCAGCAAGAAAATGAAACACTTCTAGGGCATGACACGTTGAAAGGGTCAAGAATTTAGTTTTGTTTTTTTTCTTGTTAACAATAAGAAAAAAAATCCATTTGCATGTATTTGTCTATATGCACATCAGCAAATATTTCATGATTTATTATTATTATTATTATTTTTGTAGTTCTTCTCGGTTCAACTGGACTAGTGTAGCTCTTTTGAAAACGTTTCATCTCTCATCCAAGACCAGGGGTCTGCAGCCCTGGTCCCAGAGAGCCGCTATCCTGCATGTTATAGATGTTTCCCCCTTCCAGTACACCTGAAGGTCATTATCAGGCTTCTGCAGAGTTTGGTGATAGGCTGATCACTTGAACAGGTGTGCTGAAAGAGGGATACATCTAAAACATGCAGGATAGCAGCTCTCTAGGATCAGGGTTGCAGACCCCTGTCCAAGAGCCTTCTTCAGTTCTGAACCGAGAAGAACTACCAAAAGACTGATGACCATGGGAAATGAGAACCTACACAGACATTCCATGATAATATTTGAGATTCTGATTGAAACTGAAATTTTAAGGGGGCCCAAATCTTGTTTCCACGGCTGTATAAAATGACGACATGTTGAAGTGTACTCCTGAGTGTGTTTTGGATGGAGCATCGCCGGGGCTTTTAGTCTGAAAGTGTCTTCCGGAGGCTGCGCGCTGGATGCGGTTGCCTTGACGCCGGATCTGCGTGCCTCGGTGGGATGAGAGTGAGACAGCGGGGACTGACTGACTGGAGGAGGAGGTGGAGTCTGTCCCAGCCTGCATCTGGCCCGCTCCCCTCTCTGTCACCCCGGGCCAAACCCGCCCAGCCCCTCTCACTCACTCTCCGCCTGTTTTCCCGCACGGCTCGGCCCGGACGCAGCGCTCACACTCACACCGAGGACACGGAATGGAGACGGAAGGGAGCCAGAGCAGCCTGTCCACCACGGACTCCCCTCACGACCCCTGGTAACTAAAAAAAAAACTTTTGTTTTTTTCTCTTTCCTAATACAGCTCAGGAACAGAGCCGGTATTCTGCGCGCAGTCGCTCTGGTCCGCAGCCAGACTCGCACACCTCCACACTGAGAGCCTTCATGTAAAATCAGAGATGATACACTCTTAAAGTCTGTTTTTACACCTTTAAGACCTTAAATACAGCGTACCCCTTT
Organism: Apogon hyalosoma; assembly: GCA_037367295.1. Taxonomy (NCBI): domain Eukaryota; kingdom Metazoa; phylum Chordata; class Actinopteri; order Kurtiformes; family Apogonidae; genus Apogon; species Apogon hyalosoma. The sequence goes on from JAPQRP010000030.1 coordinate 20,873,240, forward strand.
CTGTATGAGCCCATACACATCAAACTGAATGAAACCTACTTTAATGAATATGTAAATATAAATATTTTCTCTCTTTTTCCACAGCAAAATGTTCATAGGTGGACTCAGCTGGCAAACAACACAAGGTAAATCTTTTTCCACCACTGCTTCTCATAGAAGACACTATACCACTATGTCTTTAAAAATCCTGGCGCTGACTGGAAGGGACTATTAGAAGTTTATTTAAAAAACAAGATTTCTTAATATTTGTTTGCTTTCTTTGCTTTTGAGCTTATTTTTATGTGTCGGAACAGAATTCTGACCTCTAACTGCTTTAAATAAAGTTAGAGGCTGATTAAAAAAAAAAAAAAAAAAAAAAAAAAGGTGACATTTGGTCATTCAGGCTGCAATATGGAGGATTTTTAGCTTCTGGGCATTTTAAGTTGGATTATATTTGAAGATGTTATAGAAAGCTGCGTTTCTTTATCTTCTACAACAAATAGAAATAAAAAAAACAAACAACTTGTATAGTTCTGCTTTACATAAACTGGGTTAATTGTAGTGAAAAAAAAAAAAATCTCAATACACAGTGAAAAAGTTAAACAAAACCTAAGTCCTTGTTGCTCCTGAATGGAAAAAGTTGTCAGTCCTTGTTGACTTGTGATTAACGTGTCTGTTTTAACCCCTGTTTTGTCTCCCAGAGGGGCTAAAGGAGTACTTCTGCAAGTACGGCGAGGTGAAGGAGTGTATGGTGATGCGAGATCCGGTTACTAAGCGCTCGAGGTGAGAGAGCTCTGAGCCCGGGTTCTCTACAGGAGCTGAAAGTTTATCTGACCTATGTTATTCCTCGCTGCTCATAACGTATCATTACATGCCAACATCAGTGTCTCTGTCATTAATACCTTCCCCTCGATGTCTGCAGAGGGTTTGGATTCGTCACCTTTGTTGATCAGGCTGGCGTGGATAAAGTTTTGGCCCAAACCAGGCACGAGTTGGACTCCAAAACAGTGAGTTCTCTGTATTTACTTCCCACCACCAGCTAATCCCATTGCTCAGTGTTTGATTAGTGGATTTTACAATAATCCGTTAGAGAGGTGTAACATTGCTACATTTTATTATGTTTACTAAGGTTCCACTATGCTGATTCTTTCCTCAAACCATGTCTATTATGTGTTTACTGCTGGTGTGAAGGTTCTTCATTTTGGTGTGATGCCACGACCAGTTACACTACCCGTGCACAACACACCAGTAGTTGGTTGTGGAGACACATGGGATAATGTCCTCTCTCTTTGCTCTGTTAAGTCAAACAGGCTAGAAAATGTTACCCAGTGTCAATTTCCATAGAAACAAGAGGAAACTGGACAGGGTTGCTTTCACTGCCAAACTTTGATTTGGTCTCTAAGAAAACCAAAACTTTCTTTCTGTTCTTTTCTGTCCCAAGGGGTAGAAATGACCCCAAAAAGAGTTTCTGAGTGGAAAAGGCATCTGCAACCTGAAACTATTGAAGTGTCAAAACTGCAACAAACAAACTCCTGTTGATTTCAGGAAGAATTAAACTGTGATGATAAAGTCAGTCATCGTGGCTCATTCATTCCACCTGTGTGATTTGTCACTGAAAATCTATTAATCGTCTGTGTTACAGAGTGTGATTTTGTGTGTGTGAGTGTGTGTGTCTTTTTGTCAGTAATGAATGTGGGCCGGTCTGGGAACAATGTGGCACGTTGGTCGCCATAGGGACCACTGCCCCCGCCTCTCTCCTCAGTGGGAGTGGTGATGGCTGCGGGTTAGTCACTGTATTGAAATGAGGGGAGGCTATTTCTTCTTTTTCCCCCTTTGTGTTGTGAGTGATGCACCTTCTTAAGTTTTCTGGAATATAAGTGGAAGTGCTGAAGACAAGGGAGCACAGGGAAGTGAGGAGGAGATAAAAACAAGAGTAGAAAGTTGCAAAAGATCAGGAATTTTAGTCATTATGAATTAAACATTATGGGTAGAAGATGTTTAGCAGCAAAGTCAAAATGAATTCAGTGTTTTTTGTGTTGTCTGGTTCCCCAGTGCCCTACTGCTATAGTGTCACAACAGCTATGACAAGTAGCGCCATCATGGTTGGACGCCACTAACTCGCCATGGGGTTTGTTTCCATAGTGACTCCCCCCTCCACAGTTTGAAGAATGGCTCTGTCACAAAAGAAAAAGGAAGATAACAATGCACATCATTTACAATCATTTCTTGGATACCAGAATTCAAGGCAGCATAAACAGTCACAGCGACAGTGACTGGGGGTCATGATCCTCACATGGATTCTTCTGATTAACAACATGCTTAGACTCCAGAGACGATCCTTCCACTTTTACTTTAATTTTCCTTAAAACTTGTGCATGTGTCAACTGCCTCGTGGGCCGTGGCAGGGCCCCTTGAGGCCTGCAGTTGGGTGTGTCGGTGGCGTGTTGGGGGCCGTGGTCGCCTCAGAGAGAGTGTGTTTGGCGTGTAGAAGGCTCAGTGATCAGCCACAGGGTTTGGATGTTGAGTAGAGTAGGTCTTTTACTGCTCACCCTGCCCCCCCCTCCCTCTCTCTCTTTTGCAGACAGGTTATCCTGTTAGAGAGGGGAGAGAAAAGTTCTCCAGTGGCAACAGAAAGAATGTGCCATGCTGTGACCGACTGAACCACTCCGGCACTGGAATTAACAGAGCTTTGCACAGCGGAGAGGCTAAAGTGCAAATACAGTGCTGCACAGGAATTTATTGCGACTTGTTGTGTTGAAGGACAGATGCGGCCCGGTTTTGTCCAGTATAGGACGGCAGGTTTTACTGTGATTTATGTAACGGCTGCTCTGTTAGCTGCCCCTCTGGGTGCCCTCCCAGTTTCCTGCTATCTGTAAAGCGAGTGACAGCCGATGCAAACTGCACCTTTGTGGAACAGAGTTTCCATTGAATTTTAGCTCCGAGGTGCACAGCAGAGAGCTTTACAACAAAGTTACACAAGAATCTTTATTAAGACTGTGTGGAGGTGCATCAGGGATGTTTGCAGCTCCATTAACTATTGCCTTGCTGTTCAGAGTGGAAAGAAGGGGGATGGGGATGTGATTGCCCATTGCTGATTAGTATGGCTATCCAAACTAATAGGATTGGAGTCAACAAGCTTGGGTTGTTCCTTAGAGATGTTGAGTGCTGCCCAGTCGGCATGTTGCGTTAATGTCCCTGTAGCTCAGGCTGTGACAGGCAGTGCCCTCGGCCAACTGTTGCATAGCTGGGATGTAGGTGGTCAAAGGGGATTGGCCTGATTTCATAAACCTCTCTTGGTATTACGCTCAGCTTCTCCTCCGTTACCTTAAAGTGCGGAGTGGTTAGGCCTCTCCATGAACATCTTTTCTTCCATCTTTAGTAACTTCACATGGCTTTGTATTGGACAGTTTTTAGGCAGCTTTCCTTCATATTCACAAGGAATTATATGTTATATATTTGAAAATAATGGTATTCATTTATATTAAACTAGATACTTTCACTCATTTGTTCAGCATATATATAAGCAGCATATTGGCTCTGTATTAGTTATTGTAAGGCACTTATAAAAAGCCTTATTCTACGTGACTATTTTCTACAACCTGTAGGTCATTAACTTACACTTTCCCTCAATAACCTCTTAATGTGCTTTACTCTATGGGCTTTTACTACCGCCTTATAAGGCTCACACTGTTTGCAACTCGTGCAACAACGTCCATGCTTACTACCAGTTAGCAGTAATTATGAGATTAATGATGAAAAGCTGTTAGTTAATGGCCTCATAGTTGTTGAATATGCTCGTGTATGGAACGTGATTTACATTGGAATGATCTGATACTTATCAATACCATCACAAGACTTTTAGGCCTTTTTCATAGATTAATAAAACTTGAGCATTCATCATTTCTGCATTGAAGAAACCAATTGTGTGTGATTTTAAATAAAAAGTACATTAATGCAGCTTCTGTAGGGTCAGTTTGTGGTATACATATTTTTAATAATGTACCAGATTAGAATGTTACCAGTGTAGTTTACAGCTTTATTTCTCTGAGAATTTCTTCCATATCCAAGCTACTTGGTGTTGTAGCTTAAAATTATTGCCTGAAATGATATTGAAATGATTCAGAAACTGAGTCAAATTGGGATCCTGTGAATTGGAACTGAATTATTCAAGCTGTAGTCGTGCAGAACGAGGAATTAATAAGTGCTTTATAAGGACCTATAAAGAACCAATATGCTACTAATATTTATGATATGAGTGACTAGTGAAGGGTGAATACTTGTAGCTTAATATAAAGGTTTTCATAAAGACAGTAAAGTGTAAACGTCTGCTTGTGCAATCTGCATTATTTTCAATTTACTGTCACTTTACTTCAACCGACAAGCATTTTTATTCATTTTTTTTATTATTACATTCACTTCATTTGTTTAATGTCCACAATTTCCTCTCCATGGATGTGATGTGTGCTGCCCTGTGTTGATTTTGTTTGTTTGTGTGTGTGTCTGTTTGTTTTTGAATGTGCACAGGAGTGTTGGACATCAGGAGGGTTGGTGACCGGAGGTGACTATCAGAGTAGTCTAGCCACCATAGAAACTAAACAGTAGACTCTGCATCTGATCCTCCAGTCTAGCCTAGTCTTCTCACTCTGCTACTCTTTAGAACAACAAAATAAAGACAACCTGCGGTGATGTAAACTCTTATTCAAGTAGAAACAACACTGTTACCCTACTCTGGTAAACGCATGCGGTTTACCATAGAGGCTCTAGCTCTCTACTGTAGTTCAACTCTACCCTCTCATGGTTACGGACTAATCTTAGCGCTGTACTGTCTCACCATCTGTTAGTGTAACAGCAGTACAGTGTGGAGTAGTCTAGTTGTTCTCTAGCTCTATTAGATCAGTATAGACTAATATAGAGGTCTCAAATTCCAATTTTACAGCCTGTCTATGATTGCATCCTCATGGCATGGTGTGGTTCTCTCTCCAATCTTTAACCTTGGTGACATTCAGCGGGCCTGGCCAATTTTGGTAGTGTTTTGTAGTTGCAGTATTAAAATTTAACTTCTAAAAAGAGATGAAAGTTCTTTCTGGGTGTAAATGTGAGGAACCGCAGGGCAGAGGACGATCCAGATCACAGGTATGGGAAGTGTAAAAGTGGAAAAACGCTGTGGTACTCGATGACGTCCTCACTTCCGTCAAAAGCTGAGGGAGGCAAAAACAAACAAACACAAACAAACAAAATGATCTGCTGTCAGTGTGTGTGATTGACAGCTGTGTCCCGTCCTCCTCTCCCCCAGTCTGTCTCCCCCCTCTCTCCCACTTGTCCTCTCCCTTTGGCTGTCTTTCGCGGAGGTGAGGTGTGTTTGTGATTGTAGTGCCTGTGTGAGATTCCAGGAGATCACATGTCACACGGTAGTGACGAGAGAGGCTGGGGTTCACTGGACATTCCCAGGCATTCCACCTGACCACAGCTGCACACACAAACGCAAATACTTGTGCGTTTTACATGTGTGAATAGCGCATGCATGCACGCCGTTCGTGCGCTGCAACATAAATATAAACAAACGTACATACTGACAACGGTGGGATTCACGTAATGCGGATTGTCACCTAAATTCAGTTCATTAAGCAGACTTTTATCCTAATGTGTGTCTTCAATAGTTGATTCATTGACTCAATGAAGGAGTATTGCTAATCGATTGCTTAATTAATTGAATATCAGATGACAGATTTGCAAGAATATTTTGAAACCATTACATTTTGGGATATCAGGCAAATTAGTCAAGCACATTTTAAAGTTTTCATCATAGTTTTTTTTTAAAATTATGACTCATGTCCGTGCTAATTCTTGTAAATCTAATAAACAGTACCAACTATTGTAGCCTAACTTAATGTAAGGATATGGTATTTAAAGAAAATATTTCACATTTAATTACTGTCACTCTTACACGTTTTGGTACTAAAACTAGAATTCTACTTTATTCTTTTTAAAAACACATCCTTTTTTTTTTTTAATGCTTCTCCATTTGACTACAGAAGCCCGTTTCTCACATGTTATATGAATTCTATCCTAATTTGTGTCTTAAATAGTTGATTCATTGAGTTGATTGAATTATGAAAAAAATGGCTAATGGATTTCTTGCATAAATAATTTAATGTAACAGATTTGCAAGAATTTCTCATTTTTACAGAATTATATACTCATTACTATTCAGTTCTGTAGTGTCAGGCAAATTTGTCAAGCACATTTTAAAGTTGCCATCTTCAATTCATCATCAAATTTGTGATTCATTTCCATGCTAATTCTTCTAAGTCTTAGTGTTGTAAAATTTTAGCTAAAGAATAACGACCACTGTTCTCCAACTCAGTGTAAAGATGAGTTGTTTTTTTTACAGAAAACATTTCACTTTTAATCTTTAAAAGAGTGAGCATTAAAGTCACTTACATTTTAATAGTGACACACGAATTTAAAAAAAAAAAAAAACTATAAGCAATTTGACAAAGAAGTCACTCTTCTCACATTTTAGATTAATTCTGCTTTTTCTAATTTATCTCTTAAATAAATGGTTCATTGAAACATTTGAATACAAAAAGTCTGCATTATGAATTATTTAAGATTTAGTATAATTGCAAACCAAATAACATTAAATTTTGGGGTATTTTCTCACATTTTATATGTCTTAAATGTGAACTACTGTATCCTTATTTCCATTGTGATCAGAATGCACGATTCTAAAACTGCGCAGGCGTTTAGTTCCACTTTTACTAAATGACAGCTTTTAACAGTCAGTGCTGCAAACTGAAAAAGTATGCAGGGTTGAAACACAGCCGTGATTATGCATAACAGGAGTTCATAGCTTATTCTCCTGTGGGTTCATGCATTACTGCATCATTGGAGACTGTATTTTAAGTAACCATGGCTATTGGAAAAAAAATAAGACGGACTCTTCAGCATGAGACATAAAAATACACAAATTATAGGAATTATTGAGAAACAATCATTTGATTGTCACCATGTGTGTTACTGAGACATGCTTTAATACCATGTCCTCTTGATTTCAAACATTTACTGCAGTTTTTTCTGAAAAAAAAAAAAAAACCCAAAAAACTTTACACCTAGCACTAACAAAGATACTAAAGTGCTCTCTCTTAGTCGCGTCAACTGCATGTTCTAAAAGTTAAAGGCTCTGAAATCAGGCCTGTGGTTGTAATCAGTTATAATCAGGCCTCCTAAAATAAACCTATATCATTGCAAATTACTCTTAACAAGTCAAATGCGCAGCAGAAAAATACAATCATTTGCCTATTGTATGAATGGCTCTAACAATGTGGGTTAATTTCAGAATGTACTGTAGATCTGATGCTAACTTTATCATGATTTCTCTTCTAGTGTCTGTTTTCTAGCAAAGCAAGCCTGAAATATCATGAGCTTTTAAGTGTTTAGATTTAGGGCTGGTGAAAAAATTCTGCTTAAGATCGAGACATAGATATTGCATAGATATTGATTTATTGATGAGTTGTTAGAGAGTGACAGGTTGCAGCTTTATCTCCAGTATATCATGGCCATCACTAACCAGACTTGTCTCTTTCTCTGTATTTCCTCCTTGTAGATTGACCCAAAGGTTGCATTCCCTCGCCGAGCTCAGCCCAAGGTGAGTCGAGCCGTCTTCTCGTATTAGTTGCATTGTTTGTTAGAGTGTGTGGAGCGTTTCAGTCTCTTATCTGGGCTAATGCCTCGTAATCTGATGAACATGAGCTGTGCTGACATCACAGACCTGTTATGGGATCGTATGTTAACAAAAACTTTCACAAGTTTAGAGACACACATTATTGTTAAACCCACCTAAATGTCTGTATCGTATTTCAGGAACACTGTGTCCACGTTGGTGCGGTTTTGTCTCTTTCGTTAATAACAAGAGGCATGAAAAAGACAAATGGCAAAAAGAATTACTGTATTGACGACAAAAACATAAAACCTACTGCCTCAGGTTGATGCATCAGCTTTTGTGGCCTTTTGTATGTTAAGCTGCACCTTATACATGATACCAATCATAACTGAGCTGCCTGTATGTTTTGGTTTTACTGGAATTAGATTTTTAATGATTTTCTGAGAGCTAGTATTGGATGTAAATTTCCATGCTGAGTGTTTTTGCCCAGTTTGGAATACATTTACCTTGTAGATATGATGCAGGAGACCAAAACATGTAAAGATTTTGCGTGTAAGCTGCAACTAGGACTAGCTTTGTGGAAAAACATTTCCATCAATACTTGCATGTGTTTCAGTTTTTACAACATCTAGAAAAGTTTTATGTTAAATTAAAAAAAAGCAACACTAAATAAATACATGCCGTTTTGAGTATTTGTTTAATGATGCCATCACTTCGGTTACCTTCACTAACTCTCGGAAATATGTGGAAAAAAAAGTGTTTTTCCTTGTAAACTTTAATGTTGTCTTCCGTTTTTCATCTCAATAAGGTTTAGAAGCAGAAAAAAAAAATCATGTTTACAATTTACAGGACAAAAAATGCAGATTTAGTCTAGATATTAAAAAAAAACATTATGCAAAGAATTTGTCATTTTTAATATTTTGTAAGAGCTGTAGTTATCTTTCAAATGCCTGACATTAAAGTTGACTGACCTGCAGAAATGTATGTAATTTTTTATTCTGGCACGATGTCCTGCAGTTTGTCACATAAGTGACATTTACCGGTATGTATCAGAATAATAACAATGTTACTACTCTGCAATATATATTTAAGGGGAGTGGAAATAAATGGAGCAAAACTTTTTGACACCAGAAGCAAAAGATTAACTTTAAAGTACTTTAAGCTTTGTAAAATAAAATTGAATGAATGTTTAGTTCCATTATTTTGTCACAGTATCCTTATGCAAAGAACTACAAATGTAAGTCACTGCTGCCAGATGAATGTGTGATTTAACTGATGCGGTTCATGAAGATCTTTTCTCTTCTTATAGTTAGTGACTCGAACCAAGAAGATCTTTGTGGGAGGATTGTCAGTGAACACCACCATTGAAGACGTCAAGCAGTACTTTGACCAGTTTGGGAAGGTGAGTGAACACAGGTTTTCAGTCGTAACTCGTATAAATTGGTTTGTATCGGTTCCATCAGCGCAGAAACAAATCGACAGCTCAAACTCGGGTCTTATTCACCATGCATTCTCTGAGAAAAACTTCAGTCAGAGTTCAGCGACCGCTTGGAAGTGAAGGAGTTACTGCGAGGAGGAGGAGTAGGGTGAGAAAGGAGGGAGAGAAAAGGCTTGAAGAGGGTAGGAAGGGAAAACTAACGAGGCTGTGAGGCTCCGGGAGGTGCAGAGCCGGAGCAGCAGGCGAAGTTTGGGGGACTGGGAGAGGGAGCAGAGAGGGGGAGAAAAGTTTTGTAGTGAGTGTGTGGTGATGGTTGAGGAAGGAGGAGGGATTATCAGAATCTGAATTAATCTGATGTAACAGCTGCTCCTACCCACAACCCCCTCCTGGCCCGTTACCGTGGTGACCTGGCTTGCCCATTGTCCCCAGTAATTCTGTGGGTAAGGGGGTTTTGTTCTGAAGGAGGAGGGATGAGGTGGTGTTCGGGGGTGTTTGCATGTGTCTGTGTGTGCATTGAGTGGGGGGTCAGTTCAGGGGTTTGGAAATAATAAATACAACTAATTCTCAAAAACTGAACTCCATCTTTGTTATGTCTGTCACATCAGAGACCAGGTTCTGCATGTGTTTTTAAAAAAATCGATGCATGAAGTTTGTCAAAGTTTGTATGTTCTGCAGACTTTGAAAAGCGTGAGGCAAAGAATGGATGATGGGTCCACAAAAGCACCAACAAGGGAGGGAGGGCCTGATTGAGAGAGGTTGGTGGAGGCGTAAGAGAGGGAACTGGGGCAAAGATGGGGTGTGGGGGGAGGTTTTACGAGGCCTATTATGCCTCTGTACAAAGCAAGACAAATATTTTGTTAGTTTGTCCATGGGTTATTTATCTGCATACTGAGAGTTTCTGGACTGATCACACTCTTAAATGTGTCTTCCAATATCAACCCTGGGAAACCAACTGTTTTTGTTTTTTTTTCAGTGTCTGATTACTTCAGATTTTCGTGTCACTTTTGGTTGATCTCCTAAATCAAAGTCAGGCAAAACAGATATGCAACAGTTGTTCATCAGGTGGACTGGACTTCCTGTCCTTGAAACTTCTGGAAGTCAGACATGTGAAGACACTGTTTCAGGTGTTGCGTTTCCATCCGCATGACACTTTATTTTCAGTGCTAAAGGTTTGGTCTTGAGTTTCTCTGTGCTCCCTTCTCAATCATAACATCTAGATGAATTTTGCCAAGAGAGATATCGAGGGATGGATGGTGAAATGTGGGCTCCAGCCATCCATGGAAGTTCCTGATTAGAATGCCTCACTGGACCTTTTGTGTCCCGTCCTGGTGAGGACAAAGGAGTGCAGAGAGGGATGGGCAGGGGATAACAGGGAAGATGAGAGGTGGAAAAAAGGATAAGGGGGAATATTGTCCAGCAGTATGCCATTAAAATGCTCACTCTTTGAAATACTGAGCAATGATGTGCAATTACCTATGTTTGTGTGCATTTAACGTGGACTGTGAACTTTGTTTTGATGTTTTGACTGTATCCTGTATAATGTGCAGTTTCAGCTGACATGTAGGTTTGTCTTGTCATAGTCCCCCTCATTTCAGAAACAAGTATTTTTCAATATTTGTTAAGTGTAATGTTTGACTTTTACTGTGCAAAGTTTGACACTTTGAGGGCTTTCTCCAGTTCATCTGCTGAAAGGAGAAAGTTTCTGTGCATTTACCAAAGCTTTGACTGTAAGAGACAAAGCTACCACCAGGATTTGCTCTATCACAAGAGTTTTGATCTTTTATGCATCTTGGTTCAGTTTGTATCTTTTACATGCGTTCTGTCAAAAGCTGAAGCTAACGGGGCACAAAGATTAAAAGTGAACTTTTAAAAAAGCAGGAAACGTCCAGCAAATAAACTTTAGACTTAATCATATTTGTCTTTTTCAATGAGGATGGAGAAGATGTCAGTTTAACTTCTTTTGACAAGACCATTGAATGCTTTTTGGGGAAAAACCTTAGACATGTATTCCTTATTATTCTAGAGTATTCTTTTGATGTCTTCTAGTATTACTGGCGGGATCTTTAAGCCTGGTTTCTAGTGTCTGCTCAAATCTTGAACATCTGCAGGACCAATGTGAGCTTTGGGGTGTTGTGGTATTGACCCCTGCTCTTGTTACGATCAATTATTTAAAATGTGTTAAGTCTGTGTACTTGAAGGATTTACCTCTGGATACAAAAGGTGTGTTTTTTACAGAGATACTGAGTTGAACATGTGGCAAGCGATGAGCAAATGTCAGAGTGGAAGTAGTGAGTGACTTGAGAGGCATCAGACCAACAGGTCCCCTTTCACACTGACACTCCTCCCTCACCTTTGACCTTTCTGTAGGCAAACTGCCCTTGGGGGTCCACACACACACACAAACTCACACTGTGTCCTAGCACTGAGCACAAGTGTGAGACCATGACAAATTATTCGGTGGACCATATCCACTGCGGCTGCCAGTAAACTTATTATAGACCAAGAGGACAGATTAATTTACCAAATGTTTATTTGGACCTCTGCGCACCGACCAGAGTATAAACATGTCAGTTTGTGACAAGAGAGAAGGGGAGAAAAAAGCAGCGAGTGAGAGAAAGAGTAGGTCAACTTTGACATAAGAAACTCTGGGTGTGTTTTTTGTGCATAGAATAGACACCTGTGTCTTTGCTCTATAAAGGGAGGCCGTGCCAGAGGGAGAGGTCAAACGGAGAAGAGGAGGAGGAATTATGGCTGACTGTGCCAACAAACAAAGCCTCCAGGCCTCTTTGTTCTCCCTCTCCCTTTGTCTCTTCTTTCTCCTCCCTTTCCACTTTGACCCAATCTTTTTTTCTGTCCTGCTCTTTCTCTCTCTCTTACAGGACTCTCTGTGCTCTCTTTCACCATATCTCCACCTGTCGCTATTCCTCTCGCTATCAGCTCTCTCCTCTCATCGAGTCTCCACCTGCCCACAGGATTCACCTTTCTACTTGTGACCGGCTACTTTCTTTTCCTCGTCTGTTTCTCTCTTTGCGGCCCTCTTTGTCTAACTGGCACTCTCCCACTATTCATAAACCATATTTGATGTTGGCTTGAGTTCTTTTAGAGGGACTTTTTGTAGTGTTGCCATGGGAATGTCAAACTTTGGAGGGGAGAAAGGGGGCGGATTATGTGCTCTCTGTGAGAAGGATTGTGACCGGGCAGTTTAGCAGCAAACACAACTTCCAACTTTCCATACCACCCATTATGTGAACTGTACACAGCTGGAGCTTGTCGTACAGTATTTCCTCACATTTGCCTGTCTTTTTACCCCCTCTGCCTCTTATTTTTTGAGACCTGTCGCTCGTCTCCGCTCCACTCGACCTCCCTCCCTACTCCCCCCCTTCAGTCCATCTGTTGCTGAGCCTCCCTGCAGAACTTGAGAAGGGTTGAGGTCAGGCAATATGCCGCGTGGCAAGAGAGAGATCGCCGCCTAAAGCTGTGTTGTTTGTCTCCCCCAGGTTGACGATGCCATGCTCATGTTCGACAAGACCACCAACAGACACAGAGGTGAGGCGTGCTGACCCTCTATGTGCCCGTTCGTCCTCCATGTTTCTGCCTTTTCTCGCCATTTCTTTTCTCAGTTTACTACCCTTTCTCTAGTCCTTCCTGGGCATCTATTGATCCCTCTCCACCCCCTTCCCTCCCACCCCACGGGGCTCCTTCCTGTGGGCTGAGCTGGAAGAGAAGAACGGGGCTAGTCTAATTAGCCAGTCCGTTAATCGGGATCAGGATAAAGCCTCCTTAAGCACCTCCTCCCCACCCTGGGACTGATCGATTATGACAGCCTACCAGCTTTGCCCCGGCCTTCTGGCCAGGAAGGGAGGGAAGAAAAGGATGAGTGCAGAATAGCAACATTGGAAGGGGGAAGGGGGGCAAATGTGTTAAGCAGCTATTACAGCACTGATTCCTGGAGACTATTAGCTGGACTGCTGCACAGAAAGGCCTACTGTCTAAGTCCGTTGGACAGTGTGAAGTTAACCACTCATGAACTTGCCCTGTCCTCGCCAGGGTTTGGCTTTGTGACGTTCGAGAACGAGGATGTGGTGGAAAAAGTCTGCGAGATCCACTTCCATGAGATCAACAACAAAATGGTGAGAATATAAATAAATAAATAAAAACAAAAAACTAGAGATGCACTGATATAGTGTCCTAATCAAGTAGTAAATAGTAGATTTTCCAGATATAGTAATGAGAGAAAGATGATAACTAATCAGCCACCATCACCTACAGTCGCCCTCTCCAAAATACAATTAAACATGATCAGAACTTAAGGAGCTTTTTTTAGAAACTGGAAAAGTGTTAAACTGAAGATTTAAGACAAGTGAATAAAAGCCAAAATGAATAAATACATTTGGATCACTGAACATGAAAATCAAAGTGATTAATGAATTAATCTATAACTAAATGTTAAACCAAAAGAAATGTCAGTTGAAGCAAATTTTTAATACTATTTTCCTTCAAAGTCAGTATTGTTTTAACCATCAGCCACTACCGTAGCCACATTCTGCTGATACAGATCCTTTTGTCCTATCAGCACTGATTAATCAGTCAGTGTGTAGTCCAAACATTGGTATTGGTAACATAGTTGTTTTTGGCAGCCATTAGCTATTGGTAAATAAGATGACATTCACTGATGATTGCGGCTGATGTTTATCTTGTGCATTTTAAAGGCTGTTTCATAAATTTATATGATGGTTTGGGCTTAAAGACTTAAAACGGTTCAGTTATTTTTTTTTTTTTTCCCAGGCACAAGTGGATTAAGTAACAGCAAAAGAAATGGCACAATCTGTGTATCACTAAAGACACTTATCACAACCCCATCATTTTAAAACAAGACCTTCTACATGTGTGTTTTTATCTGGAAACAGGTGGAGTGTAAGAAGGCTCAGCCTAAGGAGGTGATGTCCCCCACCGGCTCAGCCAGGGGGCGCTCTCGGGTGATGCCCTATGGAATGGACGCCTTCATGCTGGGCATTGGTATGCTAGGTAAGTTAATATCGATCTAGACAGGAAGCGTGTGGCTGCCATTTTCCTCACCTGAACCTGATAATAACCATTACTGCACTAATGCCCCAGCTGCTGTAAAGGTCACATGTGGCCTCATGGGGGGACAGCTGACCATAACTGAACTGATCCATTCTACTCTCTCCACTCATTAATTACCAAGAGCTGCAGTAATCAGGAAGAAAATCTAACACTTGTGACTGTGTCTTTAACAGTGTGTTTACTTCTCAACACCTGATATGCCGCAAGCTAATGACTAGAATATATTCCACTACTATTTTGATATGTGCCCTGGCATTTCATACTTGTACTCAAAGCACACAACACACTAATGCTGTCATCTACTGTTCAGTGTGAGAACTACACCTTGGTAGAAACTCAAAGCAGCTGTGGTTTGAGTTTGTACTGACAATGACGCAAATTTAACCCATAAAGACCCAGTGCTACTTTTGTTTCAGCTCCCAGATGCATTTTTGTTTCTATTTAACCTTTCTTAAGTGATTTATCACTATTTATTATAATATTATCCTCTTTATTTTGCTTTTTTTCAGTGTATATCACGTCTTTTCCTATATTTAATTTATTGATCATGTAAATGTTCAGAAAAGCTCAGATTAAAGTTGAGGGTTTTTATATCAGAAACGGAGAAAACCGAAGAAAAAGTGACTTAATTCAGCAAAGATATCAATAACTGAACATAAAGTGTGTCCATCCACTGTCATTGATCCAACTCCATGGGTTTTACTGTGAATCAATGTTGTAGAAGATGACAGTGTTTCCATGGTAACTACGGAGCCTCTGAACATCCAAATGGGTCATATCTGATGACAATGCAAAGACGACAAACTGTATTTTACACCAATTATTTACATTTATTGATAGGATTAGTGGATCAGAAATATTAAACATTTTAAATCAGTGGATGCTTTTAGTCAATGTTGGATGTTTGGGTCTTTATGAGTTAAGCCTGCACTCAGTGTGAAGACTAAAAACATGATTTTTCAGTGTACTGGTGATGTCTATACTTGGGTGCCCAAAAACTCTTTCTAATTTATGTGTGAATTTTCCCAGGGAAATAGAAACATATAGTTTATTTCCATTACACAGTGAACCCATAACAACTTTTGCTTCCAAACTGTAGCATTTCCCCCTGTCATGCCCCAGAAAACCTCCTCTAATACTCTGTGTTCAACAATAATTTAATTCTGATTCTGTTTTTTGTGCAAAAAACATTCAGTGAATTCATTAAAAATTGTTAAAAAGGATCTGAATTTTTACGATCACTGAATATTTGAATATTGTTAATTTCTAGATGTGTCCTACTCACCTATAAGTCTGTTCTCATTGCAAATTATTTGGAAAAGGATGAATATATTTTAAACATCGGGGGCACCCAAATGTTTTAAGCCTGAAACCCAAAAAATCAATTGGATGTCTCCTCTAGATGTAAATTTACAATAAACTGATGAATCACTTTATTGTCTACATCTGTACTGACTCTTCTGTGATCAGAATAGTTTGATTTAATGCATTTTTTCTGGAATGTTTGAGCATCGATCACAGACAGAAAGGGGACGTCAGTAATCGCTTTAACCTGGTCGAGTAATGTTTAAAAAGACACAAACACAGTCACCAATATATGAAACAGTATAAATGTTAATTTTCACAAAGATACATGACCAACTGATTTTTCTACCGACAACATGCTGGCTGAAAGTGGCTGTTTTTGGCATTATTTTCATGTTTATTTATTAACTCTTCCAGCGCTACACTCTCCTGTTTTAATGAATTCACATATCATATTACGGTCTTGTAATCAGTGGGCCAATAAAAACAGCTCTGTGGGTCCAAACCTGACCTACAGTTTGGGAAAGACATTTATACACTATGTATATATATATATATAATGTGCTATGTATTTGTAAAAAAAGGTGTGTTTCAGTGCTTGAAATAGATGGAGCAGATAGAACGATTTACCACCAAAGTGGAAAAAAATTACTGTTTACTTGCGTTGCGATTCGCCGATTCTCATGATTGTAATCCCTCCGAGTGTCACGTCTCCTGACTACAGGCTGTAAACAAAGGAAATCCGTGTGAAATGTGCACGGCTGAGAGTGAAACAGAAGACAAAAGCAGCTTTAGCAGTTCAGTGCTGTCATTGTGAAGAGATCCAGACCACAGGTGTACAATATCACACACCTGCATGTCACAGACTGCACCACACTTGGCAGTTAGGGGGCGGCTCTGTTCAGCCGAAACCACAGCTGCACAGACACACACACACACACACACACACACACACACACACACACACTCACTCACTGTTGTACTCGCCGTTAGTGATGATTCAGACGTTGATTCTGACTGTGTCTCTGCAGGTTATCCAGGCTTCCAGACGGCCACATACACCAGTCGGAGCTACGCCGGCATCACACCTGGATACACCTACCAGTTCCCTGGTAATCACATCACTCTTTCTACTCCAAATAAACTGTGAAACAAATTCAGAAAAAATATGAAGTCAGCAGGTGCAAGTGTTTACTTTTACCACAACAGTTCATTTTAACTATTGTGCAGTAGGGCTGTGTGATATGATGATTCACATCTCATTTCACATCCAGATAACGATACATATGATACTGCACATTTTGTGTGACAACATTTTTACTACATTTAAATTATATACTGAAACTAATAACAATTACTTATTCACATTTGATCATATTTCTCCTTTTATTTAGAGCTCCTATGCAAATTTTCAGTTGTAACATATAACAAGACGCAGGTAAATAGCAATATTTTCCAGGTGTTGTCGGCTCAAAATGTGACTCTTCATGGTGTCTAACATGTTCTGCTGCATAAATCACAGTGTTTTCTGGTCTTTTCTGGTCTTTTGCATCCTTGTTTTGTTGTCCTTCGCTCATTTCTCACACCCACTCTACTAGACATTTGTCTGCGTTGCTGTCATGCAACAATTGAGGAAGCATGAAAGTGTTGTCAAAATAGAAAAGGATATTGCTGTACTGAGTGTGATTTGTGACACAAGAAAACAAATGTCTGAGCATAATAGTTGTTTGTTTTTTTTATCTCGCAGTATATATCGTCATATATCGCACAGCCCTAATGCGCAGTTGTGTTAGTGACTGAAACAGAGAAGGAACTTGTTTGTAATACAGTGTTTAACAGAGTTTAAAACCATCCTTGTGCTTGGTGTAAAGTTAAATCAAGTTAAATGTCAAATAGAGCAAATAGATGTTGTAGTTGTGTTGAACTGACAGCAGACACACTGTTACAAATACAAACATGTTTCCAGAGAAACACATGAAACACTAAGTGTAAATGGCTGCTTGTAAATATCAGGGAGTGGAAATGCATCTGCTTAGTTTGTGAATGTTGTGTGTGTGGCAGCATGTTCTGAATGTAGACATTTACTCACCAAAGATGATTAAGTTGCCTACTTTTATATTCACCTGAAATCTAATGGATCGAAGTCATTCTATTTTATCTGTATGACATGACATGTAACATTTGCTGTGTTGTTTGTTGCACATAATGTACACCAGGTATCTTTTAAACACACCTTATCTGTTTTGGATGAATTCCTCAAACTCTATCTGTCCCAAAATGTGTCATCCACATGTCCTGTCCTTAAATCTCAGGTATTTCCTACGAAGGAGTATTAAGGCCACCTGAGGATGAAAGGAACCGCAGAGTAAAGTCATAATATTTTGAGAAAAAAAGTGCACATTTTAATGTTAACTCCATGAAATGTTTTAATTGGCTGAGGAAACAAAAGTGTATTTGTCCAATACAAACAACAGCTGCTGCATTTGGATCAGCATCATATGTTTCAGCTTTTTTTCCTCATAATTTAGCTTTTTTTTCCTTGTAATATTATCTCTTTTTTTCAAAAAAATTTTCTCACAATGTTATGATTTGTATTAAATGCTTGCCCTTTTTTCTTAAAAATTCTAATACTTTTTAATTCGAAACAATACAGCTTTTTTTCTTGAAATATGGTATGAAAAAGTTGCACTATATTTTTTTTCTAATATTAAGAGTATAAACTTCTTTCTTGAAATATTAAAACTTTGTTCATGTTATACATAAACCTTTTTCCTCCAAACATGACTGTACTCTTATAATGTTATTGCTTGTTTCTAATATGAGTGTAAAGGTCAGATATTTAGGTTTTTCTGACAAAACTTTACTTTTTTCCCTGAAAGATTATGGCTTTGTTTCTTGAAATAGTACTGTTTCCTTCTTGAAAAATGGCATCTTTATTCATGTAATATTTAAACCTTTTTTCCTCAAAATACGACTTCATTCTTGAAATGTGATGATTTTTTTCTAATGCTATGAGTTTAAAGGTGTGATATTTAGACTTTTTGGGCCATGAAATATCTTATTTTAATTTTTTCTTGAAATGTTTAACCTTTTTCTTGCAGTACTATACTTGACCTCTGTAATAGTATGACTTTTTAGCTCCTAATACACTTGTAGTCACTTTTTTGGGTAAATATTGCAATATTATTTTTTCTTGAAACTGAAATTTTTTCTTGTACTGTTACACTTAATCTCTGTAATATTATGACTTTTTTCTTGAAATATTACAGCTTTGGGAGATATTCTTGTAATATTGCAGTTTTATTCTGGAACCCTCTGATTGTTTTTGTGGTCAGCGTGGCCGTAACACTCCTCCGTATCCTCCCTGCATGTGTGTGAGTGTTTTCCTCTGTGGAGGTGGTAGTGTGTGTCTCAACAGCACTCTGATGTTTCTGTTTTAGAGTTCCACTTAGAGAGGACTCCCCTTCTGACTTCACCCCACCCCCCTGAGCTCACAGGTCAGTCAGTCCCTCCTCTGGACTTTACAAGCAGCATCTCATCAGTCTGCTACACGTTAGCCTCATCACCATGATCACTGATGACTTGCTTGGCATGTTTGTGTTTGTCAGTCCTCCTCGGTTTCCAGCTGTAGGCAGGATTGCTGACAGTAATGACCAAGGTTTTCTCTAAAGGTTTTTCTCCGGTGACTTCAT
Organism: Apogon hyalosoma; assembly: GCA_037367295.1. Lineage (NCBI taxonomy): Eukaryota > Metazoa > Chordata > Actinopteri > Kurtiformes > Apogonidae > Apogon > Apogon hyalosoma. The sequence continues at coordinate 20,892,402 of JAPQRP010000030.1, forward strand.
CAACCTTCACATTTCTCCCACTGTTTAAGCTGTTTTCTCCAGACTTGGCTGAAATTTTCTGAAGGTTTATGAACCCCCTGGAGACAGACCTTTAGTGTTGTGTGTTTTATGCTTATGGACATACATTTCTAACCTGAATCCTCTCGTGTTTGTCTCTTTAGCCATTCCTCTCACAGCTTATGGACCAATGGCGGCAGCGGCGGCGGCAGCAGCAGTAGTTAGAGGTATGAACCCTGACTGTGTTTACATGGACCCTGATCCTCCTCTAATAATCATAGAATCAAACCAATCAGAAAGACAATGTCCCATGGGACAACCTCAATCAGAGCAGAATGAGAGGGGTGGTAATCTAATCAGTAGGAAAATATATGCCATGTAAACACTACATCCAGTTGTTTCTCATTTTCTGCTCATATTTGACCCACGTAGGGTAAACTTTAGGTCACATGAGGAGTTTTCAGGACGGAGACAAACATGGCAGCAGAAAAACCAAAAGCGTCCTGTAGCCAATACAAGTTTTTGTTTCAGAATGAAGATTTAAAATGTTAAGGGTCATAAAAACAAATATGTAAATGCGTTTTTTCCGGAACACAGTATGGGTCTGTATTTGTAATAATAACAGCTTCTTCTTCCTCTGTTATATTTCTGGTAGAACAGGGGAGACAGCTTTGCATATGTCAAAAAAGCAGCTAAAAGTCCTGATTAAGTGTGGTAAACATGTAAATCTAAATCAGAATGTTAAATATTTTTCCATATTTACACTGTAGTATCAAGTTATGATCAGATATTAACAAGATAATGAACAATAGGTGTGAAACATATAGGTATGACATTTTTCTTAGCTGAAAATGAAAGATGAGACTCCAAAATAATAATAAATGAAATTGTATTATGTATTTGCAGAACTAATTAAAAAGTACTGAGAAAATATCTATAGTTTTAATTTTTTTCAGTTTATGCAGTTCATTATTTTACATAAGACTTGTATTTTTTATGGTGATGGTTTATGGAGTCTCTTTTGAAATTACTTTTAATTCTCCATATTGAGAAACAGACTAAAACAAACAAACTTAAAGAAATAAAACTAAACTAAATTAAGTCAAACTGATTTTAAATGCAAACGCAACACAACTACAGCTTTGCAGAACTACATAAAAAGTGGAAATATTCTATTTCAATACAAGTAACTGTGTCCATATTGTATGATTTAAAGTATCAGCAGCTCAGAGTGGTTTCATTTCAGTCTTTGAGGATGGTAATACAGTGACCGTTTAATGTTGTTATTTTTTACTTGTAGGTTCGACCCCGTCTCGCTCCGCTGGGTTCTTAGGTACGAGCAGCCCGGGGCCGATGGCAGATCTGTACGGGACGGCCAGTCAGGACTCGGCTGTGAGCAGTTACCTCAGCGCCGCCAGTCCCGCCCCGAGCACCGGCTTCAGCCACAGTCTGGGGGTAAGGACGCCATCTCTGCTGAGTGTTAGTGCAGTTTTAGGCCTTTTGACATAAAAAAAATATAAGTTCCAAGCATATTACATGGGCTGTATTTATACTGGTAAATGTGGTCAGTTTTATCCATTAACCCATAAATACCCAAACATCCACTGGTGACCAAAATCATCTACTGATCTGAAGTGTCTAATACATGTTGATCCTCTAATTCTATCAATCCATGTAAATAATAGCTATAAAATACAGTTTGTCATCTTTTCATGGTCATCAGATATGACCCATTTGGACGTTCAGGGGCTCTGTAGTTACCATGGAAACACCGTCATCTTCTACAACATT
>JAPQRP010000030.1:20925902-20947177 GCA_037367295.1 Apogon hyalosoma
ATTTATGTTTGTGGTCGTAACGTGACAAAATGTGGAAAAGTTCAAGGGGTATGAATACTTTTGCAAGCCACTGTATCCTTTCTAACCTCCTGTGGTGTCTGGGTCTGCGATGGAAATGCACTGTATGTCCCAAGGTTTTGAGACAATGGATGTGAAAGAAAATCTGCTCAAAAACTTTGAAGAGATTAAAATAAATGGACTCACAGGAGTTGTTACCTGAGCAGAAATAACTCCTGTATCATTGTTTTTCTTTCATATTATATGTTTGTCTCTTAAACTGTTCATTGTTCATAAACTTATCTACGGCGGAAAATGAGACTCAACAAATAACTTCAGTTTTGTATTGTTGTATTGTTGTTTTATGGACTGTGTATAGAATTGTTTAGGTTTTAATATTTAATTCAGGCTGTTCATCTTTTGGTTCATCCTGTTTTTTGTTATTTTAGTCATTAAGTACTTTTATTATCTTTCTTTTTTACTCTTTTTTTATATATATTTTTTTTTAATTTTTGCATGTTATTTGCACACATGGTTTTGTTGTAACCCTTAGTCTTCTGATATTCATTTCTGTCCATTTTATTTTGTTTGTGATCTCTTTGACTGTGTTTTTTCATGATGTGTGCTATATAAGTGAAGTCAGTTTTAAGTTGTATCTCCCTTGTGTGTTTCAGATGCTGTCAGGTCCACGACCAGTGCTACAGTGAAGCCATGCAGCATGAAGAATGCTGGCCCATCCTGGACAACCCCTATACTGAAATCTACAGCTACACATGCAACGAGGCCAGCAAGACCGTCACCTGCCCGAGTGAGTGTTGGTCGCCACGCTACAGTGGTGGAAGAAGTATTTAGATTCTTCACTTAAGTGAAAGCAAAGCACAGTGATGTCAAGTAAAAGTATTATTTTTTTTAAAAGTATTATTATGACATTATTAAATTATTATAGTGAAGCGACAGCTGGTTTGGATGCATCCTGTCCAGCTTTAAAAATAAGAAATTCCAGAAAAACCTTCATCGCATCATTAATAGGAGAATTAAGAAGAAAAAACTAATTGAACACCCTGGTGCTAAAAGTACTGAAGTCACATTTCTGGTCAATTCAAGTTGAGTGTATAAACATGTTGTATTTGTTTGGCTAAGTCCACCCTATAAATATTTTTAACAGACTTTTTTGTGACTTCAGTACTTTTGGTACCAGGGTCTTCAGTTAACTGTTACGTATTAAATGAATTCTCATAATTAAAAAAAAAAAAAAAAAAATCTAATAATAAACCACCAAATCCCTATCTACCATAAAATTCACAAGAGCTGCTGATTTTGTTTGTTTTTGTTCCTTTTTTTTTAATCAATTGCTTGTTTTGTTCATTTCATTTCATTCATTTATTCTTTGTATTCATTTTACATTTTTAATGTTCATTTATTTCTAAATTTCTAGTTTTTACCCCACCCCTCAAAGGAGAGGCAAGGGTTATTGTTTTTGGTTTGGTTTGTTTGTTTGTTTTCTTGTTTGTTTGTTTTTTTGTTAACACTTTAGCAGCAAAACTATTGGTTGAATTCATACCAAACTGGGTTTAGCTTGCCAGTGACCCAGAATAGACGTGGTTACATTTTAGGAACAGTAGGTCAAAGTTCACATTTTACATGAATTTTTAAAATCTTTTTCCTTCTCCCATTTACTTGTAATGGGCAAAATTTCAAATGTCTATAGACAGACATTTTCTTTCAATTTACTTCAAACTTGACACATATATAGAGGCAACTGATATGCTGACATCAGCACATGCATAGACTTGATGACATCAGCTGGATTGATGCCAAAATAAGCTACAGTATGTGCGAGGGGCGGGGTTTGTTGTACCTGGCACCACTTGTTTTTTTATGATTTGATTTGGTTTGTTAATAATTTGTAAAAGTAAATTGTAAATGGAATCATTTTCATAATTACATTTTGTTGCACTAAAACAAAGAGAAAAATGTAGAGTTTGCTTTATTTATAGTCTAATATGCTGTTATATAACTGATCCAGCCCACTTGAGGTCACATTGGGCTGTATGTGGCCCCTGAGCTAAAATGAGTTTGACACTCCTGATTTAGACACTCATTGTAGTCTATTTTCTCACTTTACTGATTAAGACACTTGAATATAAGCTGCTTGGCTTCCTCTCTTATCTTCCAGATGACAACGATGACTGTGAGAAGTTCATCTGTGAGTGTGACAGGAAAGCAGCCATGTGCTTCGCCACCGCAGGTTATAATGAAGAAAATGCCTACCTTCCCAGCGACCGATGCAAATAAACTGAAGAAACAAGAGTGCGCCTGTATTAAAAGTCAATAAAAGAGACAGAAGCGATCGTTTATAGTGAATTATTTTATTCTTAAAGCAGCTCTAGGACCAAATTAATGTCATAGTCATCATGTTTTTCTGCCACACTAGGCCTGTAATAACTACTGGTTATTAATGGCAGTCGTCTCATGCTTTTGCTTCACAAATGTAGCGGTACTGTAGGTAACAGTCTGCATCATTCCACATCTTGCGTTTGCGTTTCTCAGATCCGTGAAGCTGGCCACAGTCCTCCCCATTCTCCCTGTAATCCCAGTTGTCAGGCTGACCATCATCCCAGAACCTGATGGAGGAGGAGAAATGAAATCATGTTGCACAGTGTAATGACTGTGTGTATTTTTTAGAGCTTCACCCTTCTCTTACGTTGGCGTCGAACTGAAGTCAGTTCCATCCACCCAGCTCCAGTGTCCTTCATGTTGACGCTCAACAAGCCCGATCCAAAAGTTAAACCTGATGTCAATTATTCTGGAAATGTAATCCTAGAAATAGAAATACAGTTTTGTTACTTGTGAGAAATGGCTGCCCTGGACACTACAATAAGACTTATCAGTTTATAATTAAGTTATTTGGTTGTAAACACTCTTTAAGTCATAAACTAACACTAAAAAAAGAAGTTCTAATGCAGTCTTTTGCTGCATTTTTAAATCTCACATTTGTCCCATTATCAGTCAATATGTTAAACCATTACCTAATAACTTACAAAACAGTATAACCTGCAAAGCATGGTTTTGTTGTGAAATATAAGAAACATCACTGGTAGTTGAGTTAAAGTTAATTCAGTTTAGACTTTATTATCTCTCATGGGTAATTCGTCGTTTCCTATTTCAAACAGACTCTGCCAGTCAGAGTCCTAAACAAAAGCAATAAACTAGATTAATTAGAGCCTCTGAGGAGATTGTATGTGATTGGAAATAGCTGAAGCTTTGCTGAAACATAGCTGAACTGCTGGAGAATCGTGGCTGAATTTGGCTGGAATAGCTTAAATTAGACAACATGGTTTGAAGAGGTTAAAATTGCTTAATTCAGAGATCTTTGTCGAAGTGGTAAAATAAAGCTGTACAAGAAGTGGAAATATTGTTAAAGTGAAGAAATATAGTTGAATGAGAAGCTAAAAAACATAGTGTGACCAGATATCATAAAATAAAAGTAATAAAATCAATAAATAAAACAGCATGTCTTATGAGTTACACTAAAATTAAATCAAATTTGGGTTCACAAGGAAGGTAACACCTGTGAGATTATAGTGTCAGTATCATTATCAAATGTAGTGTTTCAAAGTAAATGCAGCTGGAATACAGAAAAAAATATTTTCAATTCTGCCTTTAAAACATAATTATTATTAATGTTTATTATCCATTTACACATTTTTAAGAAGATAGTCTTAGTGCAAAATATACCAAATTGCCAGCTTCACAAGTGTTATTTATCAGCAGTCATTTTATCTTAACTCTGTACATAATTTTATCTCATATTAGTGTTTATATCTTAACATAGAAACATTATTAAAGAGATGAAAACAAGTCTGTCCACACTGCCATGTCTGTGTGTCATACGCACTGCTCTATACATCAAAATGGCATCATTTCTATGTTATTGGTCTATCCACTTAGGTTGAAATCAATCAGAGTGACTAAAGTAATAAGTGAACCCCACTGAACGCTTTAAAACTAAAGTAACCAACATGTTTAAAATAAAGACAGAGTATGAAGTGTAACAATAAAGCTGCCAGAAACCGTCTTCAGTCTCACTGGACACTTAGAGGAGTTTTAAATGCCATGACGGCGTAACCACCTGACAGTAGATGTTTCACCTTAATAAATGTAAAGTTAAACTACTCTGCATCTATCATTTTATACTTGTCATGTATTTCATATGATGTCTGTGTATATGTATGTCTGGTTGCTACTCTGCAACCTGGTTAATTGTGCTGCTGTCAATCTAGGACGCTCTAGTAAAAGAGGTTTTTAATCTCCTGAGTCTTTCCTGGTTAAATAAAGACTAAAGAAACATAAATACTCAGTGAAAGAACAGACACCTGAAAAATCTATTTGAATAACAAGGTAACAAGGTATTTATACATCCCACCTCTCTCTATTAGATCTACAACTGCCTCGTGTACAGGACAAAACAGACAAAATACACAGACTGATCCTGTGGCAGAAAACTGTATTGCCAAATCTGCACCTTTGGACACATTTCAAATGTTGCTCAGTTTATACTTTTGTGTTGCCTAACTCTAGCACCAGCTCCTGGTTTTTCTTGGCCGGTCAGAGTCCTTCCCCTGTTCAGAATAACCTCGTTCTATCTTGTTCATTCAACCCTATATTTGTTCATGCGGGAAGAATACAAACTGCCCAAATTACAAAGGCATATTGCTGTAAAAAGTGTGATGACATGATGTTATGAATGAGACACCAGACATTATTCTATATCCTTATGTCTCAGTGACCTGTGTAAACGGACAGATGGTTCTGCTGAAGTTAAAGTGAAACCTCACCAGTTCGTGCACGTCATTCAGAACCAACAGGTGTCCTCCAAGTGTCTGACACTGCTCTTCAGCTTGTTTCCAGGTTACAACAGTGGTCGACAGCAGGTAACAGCTGTTCTGATAAGACGACCATCCTTCCCGACAACGTTCTGGTTTAATGAAGATTAGGACACAACTGATTAGTTTAAAAAAAGAACTGTCCACTATGATTTTAATGATTGTAAAGAACTCAGTGTTTACCTCTGACTGGAGTGAGTGCCTCCAAATAGACTGGCTGCACCGGTCCTGCAATTTAATATAAGTAGAAATCAGCATAAGAAAAGTTCCACGTGTTTTACACTGGCACCATAAGGAACATCAAGTTTAGATTAAAAAAATACATATCTTATTTTAATATTAAATCTCAAAATAAATAAAATGTATGTTTAAAAACTCAAACTTGCTCTCAAAAATGGCCACATTTATATGTATTAAACCAAAATATATTTAGACTGTCATTGGATATTTATTAATTACTGATACATTTACTTCAATTTTAGGTTTCTATTATTATTATTATTATTATTATTTGTCTTTTTTTTTTTTTTTTTAACATTTTTAGTTATTACATCTTTAAACCAAAACAGTCAAGTATAGTACAATCAAAATACTATGTAAAAATGCTAAAATGCTGATTCAAAACACAGTAAATAAAGTAAATTGATGTACTTATATTTTATCACTTCACTTTATTATCAATTAACCTTTTTACACTGTTATATATATATATGCATGTTATATATATTTATGTTATATATATGTCCTAGATGTAGACATGAAAAACATCTTCCTACCTGCAGGTTTATGGTTGTTTCTGCCAATGTATAGTTTGACATCAGCGATTTCCTTGCTTAACTGGGACACTGTTAGATAAAAGAAGGGTTATGTGATAAAATAAAGAGCGTAAATAAGTTACTGTATAAATGATTCAGCTTCATATACGTACATTTGATTCCAGTTACCAGCAGTAGAATTAACAGCAGCAGGACCAGGATGCCATAGAGGACATAAATAACTATGTTCCGTCTACCTGAAAGTGATGTATGCACAGTTCAGTTACATGTATGACATGAACACATCAACTCTCAATAAAAGCCTTCATATTTTACCTCTTTGTATTGGTATTGTCTGCTCCTCATGGACATGGACAGAGCTGTGTTCAGACGATCCGAACTGACGATACTGAGATTCCATCACTGAAATGAATGGGAAGAGTCGACTGTAAAACAAACCAATACATTATCTTGAAAGGCTGAAATGTATATGCAACTCAGTGATAGATACAATATCAGTCCATAGTTATTTTGTGGTTCTCCGTGTGCACGGCAAATAAGAGCTCAGATAAGTGTTTGTTTTTAGATCCACAAATTATGTTAACTATTAACGTCTCAATAAATAAAAGAAGCTGTCGTAATGGTTGACTGTACAATGTATATAAATGTATGGAAATCTTTTACAATCGTAACAAAACTTCTTCAAATGCTTAAATTAAGATTAATGATACAATCTTTTATGTAATATTCAGTTCATTTAAGCATAGGACACATTCAGTGCATATATGAATAATGTATATATGAGGAATAAAGGTTCAATACATAAATAAAGACATGTTCTGTGTCAATAAAATGAAAATGTGTCACCTACCTTCATCAAAAGGATATCTCTGAATTTGTGTGTTTGGACTCTGACCATCAGATCAGGGAACATCCTCCCCTTTAAAGAGAAACACTAATGAAAACCAATCTGTGGGAATCATGGATATAACATTCACAGAAGGTTTTGTCAGTTATCAACACCAACAGGATGGAGGCTTTGAGGTTGTTTGTTCATGTTGACAATGTGTAATTGTTATGTGTAAACTTTACATGCAACTGTTAATTATAAACTTTGTATTGAAACTTTACAAGTAAATTTTATATCTAACATTTATCTAACATTTAGGTGCAAGCTATACATGAAACCATAATGAATATACTTTATGTTTGCATGCAACTGTTATGTGTTAACTTATATGCTACATGCTGCTGTTATGAGTTAGCTTTAAGAGTAAAAATCACTGCAACTGTTAAGCACCAACTTAATGCAAAACCTTTACATGTAAACTGGCAATTGTTATGTGTAAATTGTATATATAAACTTGACATGCAACTGTTAAGCACAAAGTTTATATACAACCTTAAGACATAAACTTTATTGTGACCTTTAGGTGCAAACTATACAAGCAACCATTATGTGTAAACTATTAAAATGCCCATTAGAACTTCATATGTAATATTTTTGTGTAAGCTTTACATGTAACCTTTATGTGTATTCTTTACCTATTAACTACAACGATGTGATATGTATCAAATAAAAGTGAATGATTATCTTAGAATACACATTTGTAGACACAAAATGTCTCAATAACATGTTCTCAGGACCTTATGGATGGGGAACATATTTCAAGTGGATTGTAATTACTGATGCATTCATTATGTGTTCATCTTAATTTTGGAGGTAATAACGGTGAAGCTCATTTTAATGACTGTACTGGTGGGTTTACAGTACATATTTCATGTATTGAAGGTGAGCTGTATTTTATACTGATTATATGAAATGTGAAATATAGCTAGTTACTAAAGCTATACAATTTTGCAGTAGAAGTAGCTAAAATAAAAAAGTCACATTAACCATTATCAGTTTAGGGTAAAATAGTCCTGTGTGTGTGTATTTTGTCCGCTCGGGGGCGCCGTAGAGCCATGACCTTCTATTTTAAATCACTTCCGGTGTCTTCGTCTCTCAGAAAGGAAAATGGCGGCTTTCGGACGCTTCTCTCAAGCCTTACTGAGGTCTTCTTTGACCCAGACCCGGCGTCAGCTTTCGGCTGCTGCCGGCGCACACGGCGAGCAGTCAGGTAAAATTAACATCTAATTTTAATGAACTGCCTGTTTATTATTAGTTATTGTCGTCTCTAACCCAGTGTTTGAGAGTGACCTTGCTGAACTAGCATTAGCCTCCGTTAGCAATAACATCCTTCACCAACAGCACACACAAGACGATCTCCAAACACGGTGGCTTGTAACTTAAAGACGTAGACTATGCCAAATCTGTTAAATGTGTTGTTTATAGTTAAGGCTGCCGAGGATATATGTATTTTCAGGATACTTTTGTGATGTTTAGAAGGCCTGATATTAATCACTGAAGGTTCTGATAACCGTAAAGCAACGTCACGATGTGAGTAGCTGTACTTCAAGTTTACTAGTGAGTGGATGTATTTCATGGATGAACCCTTTTAATGATTCAAATTCAGTGATCTACCTAGTTAATACTACCCTCATGATGGCTATGGTAGACTGTTCGTGTTGAAATCAAAGGTCTCGTCAGTCTTATCCAAAGGACCAGTAAATGTAGTCGAATTTAACTCAGAATACTGTGCACGAGATGATAAATGGAAAAGTTGTCTTACATTTGATTATGTTGAAAATGAACATTAAACTAAGAACTGCATATCCTACACACCCAATGCAAAGTATTTGTTTTCTGTCTTTGCCAGCAAGGACATGGAAGATCCTCAGTTTCGTGGTTGCCCTGCCTGGTGTTGCAGTGTGTATGCTGAACATGTACCTGAAGGAGCACAGCCACGAAACCCCAGAATTTGTTCCTTATTCCCACCTGCGCATTCGCTCTAAGGTGACCTGTTAATGCACGCTGCAAAGTTTGTGCTGCTTTGCAAACACCTTCTCAGGTTGTACAGTCTAATGGTGTTTTGTTAATGTCTTGCAGCGTTTTCCTTGGGGAGATGGGAACCATTCACTTTTCCACAACTCACATGTGAATGCTCTTCCTGATGGCTATGAGGGTCACGATGAGTAAACCTTCCTCCAGATCTCACAATTGGGACCAGTCCTCCCTCTGCATTGTTACCGGACCATAAATACTCCTGTTCCGCAGTTTACTTGAGTCATTTTATTTGTTTACCTCTGTGCCCTCAACATGAGGCACCTGAATCACAGTTGACTTTCTCTGGACCATTAGACAAAATTGTCAGTATAAACTTACATAAATAAAATAACTATTATTACCTCAAGTCATGTTTTAGTTCTTCTGTTAATTTACACTGATGTGGTTTTTTGCATTTCGTCCTGTTCACTTCATGTTACAGATGTTCATTAGGTCAAGGCAAGTTTTTTTTTTAAATCGGGATAAGCAGTTTCACTAACAAAGGTGGTGCAAAGTGCAACACAGAAAATAATTATAAGTAAATTTACAAGGCACCTTTTAGACGTCCAAGGTGTTAGCAATGTACACACTCAAGAAGACATACATTGTAAATGACATTGGGAAAGCAATTACATCAGGGTGAGATGAAATGTTTGGTGGGAAAGATAGCCTTTTAATTTATGAACTGTATACTTAGTTGGGTTACAATAGTAATTATTCTTTATATACATAGGAAAAACTGTAGAATTGTAACATTTTGACTTTAGCTGGGGAAATTGAATATTGTTAAAACAATACAGTGCCACCCTCTTAAAACTGAAGCATTTTTAGCTATTAAAGCTTTTTATTGGAGGCCAGGTAAATGTATTAATGATATGGCAGTAGATGAAAAAAAATTCTGTAGAGCTGGACAATATATAAAATCAATGAACAGTTTTACTTTCTGAATATAATGAAACAGCCTTCTTTTTCTTTGTAATATATTCATTGTGAATGTGTTTCTCCAGTCACTGCCTATTAGAGGTGCTTTATTTTGTAATTTTTATTTAGCTTTTTAAAAATTCTACCTTTTTGTCCCAAAGAAACAAAAACATCTTCCTTGTATAAAATAACTGAATTCTTTCTAAGTCTTTCAGCCTCTATCTTACTGTTTGAGCACATAGTCTTAATTTTTTTTCAAACAACCTTTAGTAGGACAACTAATAAACATCAACTGCCATTGGTGAAATTAGGTCCTATTTGCCCATTGTCAATGAGTCATTAAGGCTGATATACCTGCCCATCCCAATTCTCTATGCATACAGATACCAGCTGAATACTTGTAGATATGAAAAATGCATTAAATTATTAAATAAAATTACATTGAGACAACTTTTGTTTGACCCAAGGAAATACACAGGATAATATCTAAATCTATATTTACAGCCTTTTTTCTCTCAAACAGAACAAACCTTTATCATTTATTTCCATTAAAGTTCACATCTTTGTAAGATTTTTGTAATTTTTCTTCGTGAAACTAATGATTACAGATGTGTGAGTGAAGCAGCTGTTTGTAGAATAGATGACGTTAAGGCGTTTTGCGATCCGTAGTGTTGAAGTATTGTAGAGTTTTTTGTCACTGCTTGACAATTACATATTGCAGCTCTATGAATTTAATTTTCATGTTTTTTTTAACATTCTTTTTTGCATTCGTCAAGGTTCTTTATTCCTTTCTGGGGTTCTTTCTGAGTGCCATTAACTAACAACATGTGATCATATTAATCCAGGTGTCCTCTTTAACTAACTAAACCAAATAAAAGTCCCGTTATTTAAAGACAATCCTATTCCTGATATGATCTAAACTCTGTCTCTAAAACCAACTGTTATATCTGTTATTTTGTGGTAACATTTGTGGAAGTTCATGTACAGTATTAATATTGAAGCCTTGTTAATTAAAAAAAAATTAAATGGCAAGTTTTGTCATGATGCCACCATGTTTTTAGATGAAAAAACTAAATATGAATTATTTTCAATATATTACATTAAAAGTAGATTTTTTTTTGTTCTGAATTATTGTAGCCTGGGAAATGTCAATTATTAATAGCAATTTTTTGCATCATTTTTTGTGCAGTGTCAAATACTCACACTTTCACTGCTAAGCACAAAACATGTGCTCTTCATACAATTAATATAAAAGTATTATACGGTAATATCATATTCTATCTTCAGTGAGGTTGTTTTTTTTTTCATCTATATCTGACCTAATTACTGATATCAAATATAAAATAATTTTTAAATAGTTTAACCCAGTCTTTTTCAATCTTGGGGTCAGGACCCCATGTAGGGTTGCCTGAAATTTCTAGTAATTGATAAAAATAAAAAAAATAAATTAAAAAGCTTACAAATAAAAAATATACAGTGGGTTGAGAGAGACAATCACAATCCATATAAGGCATGACAAACTGTGAGTCAGAAACTGAAGCACTGTGGTACTGTTTCTCTGTCAAATGTTTATTGTGGTCTGTTTCAGATGCTGCAGCTCTTTCATAATTCATAGTTTAGTTCTTGTTTATTCAGTATTAATTATCAGCCTTGTGAATCCAAGCTGGACTGTACATATCCTGACCAAGGAAAATCAAATTCTCCCTTTGTGCAGTAATCTACACCTGGCTTTACTGCCTCCGTCCATAATAATATACATTATATAGACTAAATGTCCTCTAAAATTAACGTTTATTTGCAACATAGTATAGCAAACTATTACATGATCAAAAACAATGTCAAAAATGTCTCAATTTTGAATGTCTAGGGTTGCCAGAAATTTGTGATGTTAAAATGGGGTTACGAGAAAAAAAAAAAAAGGGAACCATTGGTTTAATAACCCCTTAACTGCCATGTGTCATGACGCCACCATGTTTTTAGATGAAAAAAAAAATAAAATCTTGAATAATTTTCAATACACTATATGCAAACTAAAAACTTTAGTGTTGAATTATTGTAGCCTGGGCTATGTCAGTTATCTGCATAGAACAGAATTTTCACAGTGTATTTTAGATTACTACTATTATTCCTTTATGTGCTGAGCTGGAAATAACAAGATCAAATAAAAATACACACTGCTGCCAAAATTCACAACATACAACATGTATGAACACAACTAAAATGATAAAAAAAAAAAAATGCACACAATAGTCCCTGAGAGTTAACAGCAGTTAGACACAATGTATTTTCTCTCTCTCTCTATATATATATATATCTATATATATAGAGATATAGATATATATAAACAGACATTTAAATCATTTTCTTTGTCTACTCTGTGTCTTGAACTCATCTTCCAACAGTAATAGTAAAGCTAAATTTTTTTTTTTACTGATTTAAATTTTTAGTATTTTCATCAGTTGTTGATTTTGGACATATTCTATATGAGGCTTTTCATATCCCTAATGAGGCTAAAGCGGGTTCAGATAATGAATGAAAACTTTAATCCTATTTTTTGCGACCCTCCCTCTTAAACGTCACTTGCTCTTTAAAAGACCCCACCTCCTTCACGTGAACGCGCATTAAGCCGAATTTACAAATCCTGGGTTAACAAAGCTCCTTGAAACACAGGCTCATCTGACCGCTTCTCCTGGACCCTTTCCCGGTACTTTTACTATCAAAGACACGGTGATAGGTCCCGTCTCCTGCCGTCGTACGGATTAAACCCGGGTTCACTGCGTTTTTACGGCAGAGGTTTACGACTCGATTATTTAATCTAGCATTGAAACATCTCGGATAACTGCGCGCACCCGCTCTGGCAACAAAGGCCCGATCAGTCGCAGACCGAAACCAGGATCAGGGTTCATGAACACAGAGCGAGGTGAGGAGACTCCCTCCACATCAAGCATTTCACTCCAGACACCACGTGTATTTCACTCCTGTAACCTCTGTACCTGTGTTTTCTGTGTCTGTAGATTTGCTGGTCATGAAAAAACAGGAGAGAGCTCATTTTTTCAGCCCCAAAGAGCAGGAACTCATTCTGAGACTGTATGAAGAGGAAAGAGAGATACTGACAGCTAAATCCAACACCACAAGCGCCTCCAAATTAAGAGAGGAAGCCTGGCAGAGAATTGCAGATAGAATCAATGCGTAAGAAGGCTTGACTAAGATACGAGTTGTTCCTGTTATTCACTGACATTTGTGGATATGTTCTCTCTTTAATAAGCCACATATGTATGAGAAATGGCTTTAATCATACATTTAGCATTCCATCCATTTAATAGTCATAAAAACGCCATTTTATATTTTCAACACCTTCTTGTTTATGCATTTTACCATTTACTCAATCTTCAACTTTTAACCATAAAGGAATGAAAACCTCAAAAATATTGTTTAATTTTGTTATAGAAAAGACTAAACTGCCTCTAAACAGACATTTCAATCATTTTCTTTGTCTACTCTGTGTCTTGAACTCATCTTCCAACAGTAATAGTAAAGCTAAATTTTTTTACTGATTTATATTTTTGGTGTTTTCATCAGTTGTTAATTTTGGACATATTCTATATGAGGCTTCTACTTAACTCTTTCATGAATGAGTGGGATCATTATTCCCAAACAAATAATGTATCCAATTGTATAATTTTGTGTGAGATATATTTATTACAGTTGACTGTTTGTTTAAACACAACTTTAAAGTTAAATATAGTTTTAACATAGAGTCCATAAGCTTCTGTCCATAAAGATAACAAACTATTTAATTTGGAAAACTTCATCTAAAATGTAACTGTAGCTGATGTTACATATAAGTACTGGTAACAATTATCTGATAATGTAAAAAAAAATATATGAATTAAACAATCCAAGTAGTAAATTTGGTTTAGAACTTTGGAGGAGCTTTTTTTGAGAAATTACTGCAACTACTGTAGTTTTACCTGAAGCTTCAATAACACCATGCATGAAAGGGGATTACAAAATTAAATAAAGGTTAAGAGTCAGAAAGGACTGCAAATAATGCAAAATTCATGGCTGATGTGATACTTAAAATGACATAGCCGATGCTGATGCCTTCAGTTCAACTATGACCATTTTCCGGAGGGGACATAAATAATTTTTCTGCAAAAATTAATCTTCAAACTAGCTAACAGTCAAATGTTAACACCTTTTTTTTATTCTTAAAATTACCCCCCCCCAAAAAAAAAAAAAAAAAAAAGCAAAAACAAAAAAAAAAAAAACATTACCCTCTGTTAGGATATTATATGTTTGTAAATGTTTGGTGGTTCAAAAAAAAAAAAAGTTACAGTTAATGTTGATCTCAAAGATCTGTGGTTAATTGAGCTCTAGCTTTTCAACTCCCATCAGATTATTGACATAAGGTGAAAATCTATTTTAAAATATTATCAACTGTAATTTTTTAAGTCCATGAACTTCCACAACATGTGTCCCTAAAAGTTAAACAGATCAATATTGTGGTACAATTATAAAAGCATGTAATATTTTTTTGGTAATTCTGAGGCCAAATAACAGGAACGACCAATTTATTAATTTAAAAAAAAAAAGATCCTCTGTTGAATAATGTAACCATTATTAACAATTAAAATTGTTTTTGTCATGACTTTGCAGGGTATCTGACAGTGGATACAAAAGGAGTTGGCAGCAAGTGAAGGTTAAACATAAAAATATTGTGCAATCAGGTATGTTTTCTGATACTTTTTTATTTTTTTACATTTTTAGTAATGCGACATCCATGACGAGGATTGCATCATTTGTTTTTATTGGTAAACAAATGAAACTAGTTTGAAAACTTACAGATGATGATTATTTTGACAAGTTTGTTTTTTCCAAATCAATCATACAAACTTAAAGTAGCATCAAAAATGTAAAAACTACATAATGACTTTCATTTTCCATGTTGGACACAAGCTTCACAGCCTAAACAGAGAATTGTTGCTGATTTCTTTATTACATAAGTAGAAGACAAACATATTACAAACAGAGCACAGACTATCATGTTCACAATGGATGTTTTTATGTGATTAAATGTCAGCCTTTTGTAATTATGTATAATTGTGATTAGATTAACTATGCAGTTCTATCCAAGGCTGTTTTTTTTTACTCTTAAATGTATCCTCCTGCAGCCAGAAGACGAAGAGCTGAGGTGTTGAGGACCGAGGGGGGATCAGCGACCCCTTCACTGACCTCTGCTGAGGAGGATGTTCTGCAGCACAAAGACAGCAGGCTGAGGCTGGAGGTCCTCCCTGGAGGCGCCTGCATCGAGCCAATGACTGAATCTGACAGCTCTTTTATTAGTGGTAAGTAACGTCCTCTATGGTTTAGAATAAAAACATGCAGAAATCAGAAATAACTTATACCTCATTTTCATTCAGCAGGTCATCCCGTCCTCCTCCTACCTGTGACGAAGACTGAACCAGAGAGTCTGAGCAGCGATGAGACAGACATCAGTGACTCACATTTTGAAGGCGTAAGTAAATGTGTAAACCTGCTTACATTTAAACTAGCAGCTCTTACATATAGTCTTACATTGGATAAAATGTGCTGCATTAAAACATAAAATTTCTTTACTGATCTTATACAAACTGGTTTTTGGTCATAGTGCACCTGCAGCCTGAACCAGAATAATAACAAACCTTAGGCTAAGACTTCTTCATTTTTAATTTTTACTTCTAGCTATTCTCATTTTAGCTGATTCATTTGCCTTTTATCTTAAGTGTCTCAGTTATTCTTAATGAATTCTTAATTTAATGAAATGAAATGTCTTGTCTTGTTTTATCTAAACTTATTCTCTTAAGGTTTTATTTCTTATTGATTCATCTTTTGGTTGTTTTTATCACCAATTTTTCCTTGTTGATTTTTGCTCAATTCTAAATGTTTGCTCTATTTTCATACAACCCGTTAAAGAACAGTTAATAGTGGGAATGCACTGATTGCAAAATTATTACCTGATACTGATACAGATATTTAAAATGACATTTTAGATGATATCAATGTTATTTTCTCTTTCTTTATTTTGTTTTTGCTGTTATTTATCCCCCTTTAACAAAGGGGATTATCATTATAACAGAAAAATAGTAATATTTTAAAGTTTTTAACCCCTTCATTACATTATCTTTAGATGAAAAGATTCTCATTTACAAATTTCTAAAAAAAACAAAAAAAAACAAAAACAAAACTAATATAAGACAACAGGACAGGACATCTGCCTCTGCCATTGGCAAAAAGACATCTTATATGTCAACACCAATATTGACTGATCATCTGGCCTAGTTAAAGGTGATCATTTATTCATATAATAAAACTAATTATTATTATATATAAAGAAATTCATACATAAGATAAGATACATAAGATACAAATAAAAGTATGAATACAAAACCACATGCAGACAATATACAAATATACATTACATTCATACACACATGCAGATACTTACAAATTCAAGCTTAATGAACAAATGTAGTGCATGAATGAATGATTGGAAAGAATATTTTATGTATGTTCGTGACATCTTTTTGCAGGATGTGAATAACTTCCAGGACAAAGCAAATACAACCAGTGCTTCATCTGGGCCTAGAAGTGCAGAGGTGAGGATGTGGTTGGTTTTACAACTTCTGTGAGTAGATGAAAAATCTATTAACAAAGTAAGCATATGGCGACTCACTTCTTCTACAGCGGGGACAGACAGAAGACGTAAAAGCCCTGTACTGCAGCTACCTCAAGAAGGAGATCGAGAACCGGGACCAGCAGATGGCATACAGAGCACTTAAAATGAGGAAACTGGAGAAAGAAATTTTATTACTTGATAAGCAGCTGATGTGACTATGTAGAATATTTTTTTTCTATGTTACTGTTTATTTAAGGGCAGATCATTGTAATAAATTATGTGAGTTACAATGATTTTGTATGAACTCATATATGATGCCTTTAAAACAACACCACTGCAGTGTTGGACTGTTGTAACTTTTTACATGCACCAAAACAAGTCTAAAGCTCAGACTGTAACAGCACTGAAACCCTTCTTTTTCTAACATAAAGGTCACAAACTCAAGCCCTTATGCTCTCATGTCAGAGCTTCCCCAAAGCAATGTGAAGTCCAGAGAGGGTTTGAGAAAGGACACCCTCTGCCAAACCTATGAGCCCCTGGAGGATTCCTTTATCACATGAGCTACAGTCATATAAATGCACAAATACAGACATATCAGATCAGTACTGTACAACTACCAGCTCTACACACAATTTAATATGCCTGATTGTAATTAAAATACAGTAAATATCTTGTGGTAGCTGTGACGCTTTCAGTTCAATGTACTGAATTAGGATATCACTGTGATAACATTTTATTACAATTTTACAGAGACTGACAGCCTATATGACAAAAAAAATTGCCTCTGGACTTGGCTCTGTGCATTTACTTACGGTCATTTTAGTTAGTTATTTTATTTGATGTTGTCTTTATCAATTTTGAATTTCATACATGTTTTAATTTATAATATTTTGTTGATGTATTTTTGCTGTTTTGTTAATATATATTTTTTTATTATTATTATTTTGTCATGTTTGCTATTAGCCTATTTATGCTTTTTTTTTTCTCCCTTTTGTCAAAATACGTCAAGGATCGATGTTGAAGTAGAAACAATAAAACAAAAACTGGTGTCAAAAATTTCTATGTAATATTCAAGATATTTTTCTCTGTTATTTCATTTATTGACAGCTCATTTATTCATTTATTGACAGATTCCACATTCGGGGTCGAACGATCTTCCACTGGCTCGCGCAGTAAATTCTAAAATGGCGGATTTGGCAGCGACGCTTTTGATACACACAACTCTTTGTTTATCGGTCACATGGTAATCGCGGTTTTAATCCCGAATCCTGACTTCAGACGTGTAGCAGAGCCACATCTGCAGGTAAATCCTGTCCCGACATTATGTTATTACAGCCCGGTGATGGTCATTGGCTGACGATCCTCAGCGCGTCCACGGTGAAGCTGTAAGAGACTTTCAGTCGAGCATCGAAAACTCGATTCAACATGGCTTGACAAGGGTAAATAAACCACAGGCTTTGGCAAAACTCGAGCTTTGTGACGCCTTAATGATAACACAAATTACAAGAATCAGTATCAAACATCACCTTTTGTTTTCAGGGGGTTCTTCTTCTTCTTTTAGTTGCAGTAATCTTTTGTTTTGGCTTTCCATTTTACTGGAAGAACAATTGATAAAGGTGGAAATAAACTAGAAAACATTAGAATTGTTTTAAGCTGGAGCCAAAAAATGTAGAATTTATTTCTTAAAATATGACTCCAGATTACTTAACCTAATAAATTATCAAAATAGTTTATAAAATCAATATCAAGATATTAGGCGAATAACTGGCAACTACACACACTACAGTTGTAACAGTAGTATTCATACATAACACCAGTATAAATGTAGACTGTTAATAGGTTTTCATGAAACCATACCAGTAAATCATGGATATGATTTTTACATACAAGTAAAATAAATATAATTTGTTAAAAACCTGTCTGTTATGAGTGTTACTGGGCATCCATCCATCCATCCATCCATCCATCCATCCATCCATCCATCCATCCATCCATCCATCCATCCATCCATCCATCCATCTCTGTGTGTGACAGCCCAGTGGATTAACCAAAACAATGAGACAGGGAAAATGTAAACAGTCGCATCATGGCATAATATGAAATCACCTCAAACGGAGGATAGAAAAATGTCAATAATGATAAGACAAAAAAAAAAAAAAAATCTATATATATTTAAAAAAAAAGAACAAAGTAAGGAACATAATGAAAATCATCCATATACACATTTCAGTTCATATTATTTAACGTTTTTTTCCCCCTCCACCAATGGCAGAGTCCATAGACCACAGTAGTCTAAGTACACAATACAAAGTGTCAAAATAAATTTCACCAACATACAACCACTGAGAAAATATAGAAATTCCTCAGAATAACTTGACAAAACAATAATAAAGTCAGTTTGGGGAATATGTAATATACACACATACCAACGCAAAACCTTACGATAAATACATTGATAACGATAATAACATTACATGAATTAAATGGACGAGACAGAAATAAAAAACAAAAAAAAAACAAAACAAAACATGCAAATCTTTGGTGAAAAACGTTTCGAGCATGGGGGAAAGGAGCCGAAAGTATCTAATAAATTCGTCATAGGGAAAAGTGAAAATGTCACTTTCAAATTTTTTAAAACGTATTGTAGATTCCATAAACAAATTACACAGTAAGATTTATGCAGTTCTATGAATGCGTGTTCGCGACTGTCGCAGAGTTTGTCCCTCTGTGCTTGCCGTACTTTCACATGACTTTCCCTGCGTGTGACTGATCTGCATTCCTGAAGTGGTGCGAACTAATATCCCTGTCAAACGGACTAATGTTAAGACAAGTGTGGGGCTAACAGCGTCTGGTAACATTATCCACGCGGTTGAATGTGTCCACTGTCGCCGTTAACAGCTCCCAGTGTGCGACGTGGAAGAGGATTTGGGATTTCTGAGCCGGAGTCGCAGCTGCAGAATGAAGTTTGACTCCCATCAAACTGCCCCCTCAGCCTGTTGGATGTGAAATACATGGATTCAAGATAAGCAGGAACCTTTCTGAGCTTCTCGTCGGCGATGGCTGAGCTTATGTCGCCAGACCTGAGAGGGTAAGATGAGCTGAGTCCAATGATATAAAACTAAACATTTAGTAAACATCACCTAAGTCTCATCGGTCGCATCTGCAGTTTAAGCAGAAGAGCAGCACTTTGTTTTTCTTCCGTCTGTCTGTTTTTCTTCTTTTAAGATAAGAAAGCAACCATATATGTATGAGCAGCAGTTACACCATTCACTCCTCTTCATTTGGTATTTTACTCACTTAAAAATAAAACTATCCACAGTTAGAAGAAACATGACAGTTGTGTTGTTTTTATGTTATTTTGCAGGTGCACTTATTTCTTTCTCTATGATGGATCAAAGGTGAAAGAAGAGGGTGATGCGACAAGAGAAGGAATCTGTTACTTCTACCCTGAAGAGGTTTGATAGACTCTTGAAATAGTAGTTGTAGGGTTTGTGGAAGTAGTAATCGATTAGTTACAACTATTAGATGAATAAGCAACTATTGTCGTAGTAGTGAGTTTGAGTAATTTTTAAGAAAACATTTACATTTTCTGAGTCCTGCTTTGTAAATGTGAATGTTGTCTGGTTCCTTCATTTGTTTTTTGCTTGTGGACCAAACAGTACATTTGAAGACATCAAGTTTGACTGTCGTTATTCACCACTTCCGCAGCTAATAGATCAAATAAAGGAATAATCGACAGATCAATTATAGACTGGGGCCTGACCAGGAGTCTTTATTTGGATCGTCAAATAAATGTTTTTAAGTATTTCAAAAGTTTGTGAAAAAGAACTAGATTTGTTGTAGTTCTGGATATTCATAATTATTCTACCCATAGCATTCATTCTAGCTCAAATACATTGATTTTGTCTCATTTATAAAGTATTCAAATGTGGATATTGTTTCATTGAAAACAAATTAAAACAATAACATAGCTTGTTAATGCTAATGCTATTTTTTTTGTTTCATTAATAAATTGCAGTTGTGTGGACAGTTGATCTATGTATAAATTACTCTGGTCAGGATTAGCAAGTGAGGTCTGAACCAGGTGATGATTTATTCATTCATTCATTCATTTGTTTTGAGCAGAAGACAAAAACAAAACTTTTATGTGAAATAATATCAGAACGAATACATTAATAAATAGAGGTGATCAAGACAATATAACAATTGCCATGTACACCTGTATTAAAATAAATGCATTATGTATTGCTCAAAAAGGAGTGAGAAGAAGAAAACTTATTAAATCCCACCCCACTTCTCATTTATACAACATAACACATTACTTTTGCTTCCTTAATGATAAAGTTATATCTGTTTAGAGTCCTAATAATGTAAATAACAGATAGTGAACAGATTAGGAAAACTGATGTATAGCACACATAGTAACTATCTAACTGATAGTCTACATAACTTATAATACAGTATATTTCAACAGTAATCACATACCAACATGGTAATGGAAGTGACATATACCAACATGGTAAACAAAGACATGCACAAACCAACATGATGGTTTATAACTTATAAAAACTGGCAAATATTAGACTATGATGATGTATTTCATTCATATGTATTTCTATCAGACTCCTATGGATAAGCAGGAGCTGCTCTGTGGACAGCTCGCCGGCGTGGCCCGCTGTGTCTCTGAACTTTCCTCCTCATCAGTGCGTGTGCTCAGGCTTCGCCGGAATAAGTACGCCATCCGCAGGAAGGATGACTTCCTCTGGGTGAGTTAGGTCACTGGAGGCATATTTCCAATAAGATTCTGACTTGGCTTTGTCCTTATAGGAAGTCTTTGAGGGTTTGTTTTGATGCTGTTCTTTGGTTTGTGTCCCTCTAGGCTCTTGGCTGCTCAGTGGACGTCCCCACGATAAGTGTCTGTGAGCTCCTGGATCAGCTAATAGACCTCTTCTGTTTCTACAACGGCTCTGTTCACCAGAGCTACCAGGTATAGTGTTCAGATATCCACCAGTAATAACCTTAGTCTTTTAATCTGTTTTGGCTTACCGTATTTTCCGGACTATAAGGCGCACTTAAAATCCTTTAATTTTCTCAAAAATCGACAGTGCGCCTTATAATCCGGTGCGCCTTAT
>JAPQRP010000030.1:20947277-20996944 GCA_037367295.1 Apogon hyalosoma
TTTAACATAATATTACGGTGTGTGTATAAAATATTGGTGTCAACAGGTCGTTCAAAGTTAAATTGCGAGTCCGACCGGCCAAGAGTCCGATGTGCAACGCGGAGCCCAGCCCAAAGTCCGACCGTTTCAGTGTCTCCTTCTTGGACAATAACCGCAACTATGTATGCATACAAAGCGTGTGCACCTTGCTTTGAGACGTGTTAAATATAGACACACTATCTATGAGCAAAATTGCTTCCGGGTTTGATGAATCACTTTGCATGTGCTAAATTAACATATTTATATTTTCTCCTCCAAGCATACACAGAATACATGTAAATGACCCATATGGCGTATTCATTGTGGCAAACTATGCGCACTGTTAGTAAATCAGTTTGTAAATTATTTTGTGTGTGCAATGAGTTTGCCCACGTTTTTATACACAAAAGTCCGACCTCTTCAGCGCGGAGCCCGGCCGAGAGTCCAACATGTTCAGCGCGAAGACCGGCCCAAAGTCCGACCTATTCAGCGCGGAGCCCGGCCGAAAGTCCGACTGGCCCAGAGTCCGACCGTGCAGCGCGGGAGCATTGGATGACAGAAGGCGAACACACATTCGCCAAGGCAGGGAGGCAACGCCGGGCGAGTTACGCCACTATCTGCCAATGGATCGTGGATGCCTGGGCTAAGATATCAGGCTCAAGTGTCGTCCGAGGTGACCGTTTTGTTTCGCTTAATGGGCCTTATAATCCGGTGCGCCTTATGTATGAAAATAGACCCGTTCATTGATACTGCGCCTTATAATCTGGTGTGCCTTATAGTCCGAAAAATACGGTATATTTAAAGATTATGCTTAACAGTGACAAAAAGAGAAGGAGACAAATGTAACAGAACAATTAATCAAGAGTCAATTTAACAGAAAAGGAGTAAAAAGGCAATAAATCTGTGTTAGTAACAAGCAGGTAACTTGATTTAGCTTTCAACATTTGGGTTAAATTTCAAACTGAACTCAGTGATGAAGCAAAGTATGGAGCCCATGTGTCTCTGTATAATGTTATTCCATGAATGTGGTTTTAAGTTGAACATTTGATTGAGCATCAAACACATGACTTCACACATCACAATGTAAACCACATATTCCACTGAAAATATGCATGTGGCAAAGATAAACAAATTCATTTTAATTATTTTATAAACCACTGTATTTTAATGTGTGTTTCAGTAAAAGTCATCCTCATGTTCAACTCCACTGTGACAGTGTTTTGTATCTTGCGCAGTCAATCTTTATTTATTTTACACCTGATACACTTACTCTTTGCACAGAGTACTCACTTTATTTTATTTTACCTATTTATTTTTCCTTGCTTGGTGTACAGTTTATTTCCTTTCAGTTTAGTCTAAATTAATTTAATTGTACAGTTTATTTCCTTTATGTCATTATTGTTTAGTTTAATTGTTTACATTAGTCGTGTGAAGGGAACTCGCAAAGTAAGAATTTCATTGCTCAGTACTGCTGTGTGTATGACAATAAACTTCTTGAATCTTGAAGAGAATGAGACTTTCCCAAAAGGTTCTGTGGCTAAATTATTATGTTTACCACCTGTCAAATGTATTGTTGTATTTATGAATAATGTCGTAGTGCATTTTCAAGTTACTTCTTCATGGTGAAGACTGATGCATTTCTTCTAAATACTGAGGTGGATTTGTGCTCTGTATCCCTTCACAATCTACCCTCATGATTAACTGTACTTTGTTCTGTTATGCAGCGTACTAGTCGTGAGGTTCTGGCCGTGCGATGGGCTCTTTACCTCTCACACCTGCAAGCAGGATCCTCAGAGCTTCATCATATCTTCAGCTGCATGAAAACCATTGATGCAACTAATGTATGTATGAACTATTGTCACACTTCTGCATTTAGTTATACTGCTGTCTCACTTAGGTATTTAAATACAGGATATGAGTGTGTCGCAATGTCCTGTGGTTATTGTGTAAGTGGAAAAATTGTCATCATACCCAGAGACAATTTTGTGTTTTACTTTGGACATGATGAATATATTCAGAACTGCATAAACGTATCAGTTAAACCAATAAATCCTAGACATTTCTGGACTATTGGCCTATCATAAGTATCTATTATCTAAATAGTAATACTGATGCTTTTGGCACATTTTGTCAAAACACATTGTTTGGATTATTTTAAGATTTTGCAAAAACCATGTGACACATCTATTCTGTCCAGGGTGTTTGTGCAGGTTTTGAAAGTCTTAAAAAGTATGGAACTTGGAAACGCTGTTTTCCAGACCTTGAAAAGTATGGGATTTTGTGTGAAAGCCTTAAAAGTATGGGGAAAAAAGTTTCTCTCATAGTTGAATTTTAGAGTATGCTCAAAGGCACATAATGTTGTAAGATAACTACATGAAGAAAGCCTATAAAAAAACTTAATATGATTTGACTAACTGGTTGGTACTGGAATGATTCTGGTGAAACTTGTTTGTGTCATATTGATGCACTTTTGTGATTTTCATTGGTTTTGAAAATGTTTCTGTCAGTAAAACACAATTTACAGTAAATTATGCATTCATTCATACATTTGTTAAAATTAACTTCTGTATTGCACACAACAGGTGCAATCTCAACCAAAAAAGTAGGCACACAAGTATAAAAGTGCATAAAGTCAAGGTATTAGGGGAAGAATAGCAGTTTTGAAAAAGTCTGGAATTTTTATTTGGATAAAGAGAAAACACCCTGCTGTCATATGACAAAAACATAACAACCTAACTCTTTTTCCTGAGTACAACCATTCTTTTTCATCAATTTTACTATTACTTAATATCCTCAGATATTATCAGTACCCAGATTCTTTACTTGTTAAAATGACTAATGCCACACTGACAGTGCTCCATTATAGGGACGTTCTTATGTACTTAAGTTAAATTTTGGAAATATTAGCAAAACATATTTGAATACATACATACAATACAGAATATTTTATAAGCTCTTTTTAGAGATGTGTCTGAGAACCACATCTTTAAAAAAAAAAAAAAAGCTCAGACAAACACCGGTTTACAGCTTCATGATAAAGAATTTTTCAATGAATCCAACAAGGTTTTGAAACTGTTAATTTATCTTAAGGAGGAGGTGAATTTTCTCAGCCCACAGAGGAACTTCAATTTATCTCAAACATTCAAGATGCAGACAAGAAGGCGATTAAAACTGTAAACTTAATAAAAAGTAACTAATAGACAAATGTAGTGAATTCTAGAGAATAAACTTGGATAAAAATAAAAAATACTTGAATTATGTATAAATGTTTCAAATTCTACTTTGCATCATGTTATTTTTGACCCCTACTTGTTAGTTTTTATACTTACAGCTGGTTGTGATCCTCAGGTTGACCCACTTCTCCTGCTCAAAGCTGCCCTCATTCTTCAGGCATGTCAGCGCTGCCCTCTAGTGTTAGCAGGATGTATTCTTTTCAGGGGAAAGTAAGGTTACATTTTGACACTTTGCATCCCTAACACTGTTTTTGTATTTACTAAGTTGTGAAACTGACATTTCTGTATTTTTTTCTACAGAGTTGTGAGCACACAGATGTCCCCAAATCTTACAATGAAGGTCATGGTTCATGAGAGTGAAACATACAACAAGGTCAGACATGTAAACTGAGAGCAGAAGATGTCCTAACCTTTTTATTTTACATCTAGGGCACATAACTTCAGAAGTTTTTAATACATGGTTTTGTCCCAAACTTTAACAAGTTAAATTGAAGCAACAAATGAACTGATTTTGCTGAGACAAAGAAGTGTTTTTCTTCACTGACATTTTGATAAACCACATCACAAGGTTATTATTTCCTGCCACAGTCCTGCACAGACCACGTGATGATACAGTTTTTCATTTATCATTTAGGCCCACAAGCCCAACGGACCGAGTACCTCCAGCTCATCTGGAGGAACAGTCAGCTCCATCACTGTGTTCTTGACAATGTCTGAACTTCAGTACCTGCAGTCTACTCCTGTTGACAAGGAATTCGAGTATGATCTTTTATTTATGGAGATTTGGTTATCTTATTCATAGGAAATGTTGGTGTAAGGCAAGCCTACAATACCTTCCTTTTAACTCATACTATTCATGATTTTATTACTGTGTTGCAAGACATGATTTAACAGCTTCATAATGTCTAAAATGCAGCTGTCAGACTTAGAACCAAATCATGAAAAAATGATCACATCCACCCTGCTGTTGCTTCTCTTCACTGGTTCCTTTTCAGTTTTAGAACTGATTTTAAATTTTTAATATTTGACTTCTGTGGCCTTATGTGATTTTTTTTTTTTTTTTGCACCAAAGTTCCAGCTGAGCCTCTAAATCCTCACTTACTCGTAGCTTGTAGTTATCCAACACTCAAGTCTGAAGACCAAGGGTAAAAGGGCTTTGGAGGTTAATAATAAATAATACATAATCATGCATTTCATTTATAGAGACTGAAATATCCGGTATTGCCTTCTCTGGGACGTTTCTTGGGCATCACTGACAAAAATACAAAAACGTAAAACAAATACAATACAGTGTGACTTAACTGGACAATACAGTAAGATAAAGAATACATACAACACTAAGACAGTTGAAACAGAAAACATTTAAAAGGATGTTTTAGATGGAGCTCTTTTCCTTATGTGAAGCCAAGTATATAGATACATAATCTTAAAAAACGATGAACAATCTTAAAATCCCTGGACTTGATATTGCCTGAGTTGGACTGAAAACTATGCATTTTCACATAAGTATGCTCGTGGATGATCTAAGTGCAGTTTTTTTTAACCTAGAAGATAAAATAATCAAATATAATAATCACAAAATAACATTAATTAAATGATGGAGAAAGACTTCAACTGTAATTGAAAACGCGGTAGGGAATTCACAACATAGTCTTTTCTCTTTTCATTTGATCCTGGTTCTTTGACAAAACACTTCATATATAATAAATACATGAACATAAACAGGGTAAAACAGTCATTAAGTTCCTGCCTGAGTGAGGTTTGAGCTTCTTCCTTGTTGATTAGTTTAAAATGCAGGGAAAAAAGAAAGTTTAAGCCAGTTGTTTTTGTATTGAATAAAATTAAAACTATGGAAGTAATGCACTGCTGCAATACTAAACAAAATAAAATGCACAGCAGTAATTGCCAATGTATCACATATTTTATCCATTATTTTATGCTTTTAGCTTCTACAGATATGAATATAATGTCAAATCTCTGATAATACTGATTGTCTCCCTCCAGGTTCCATTCGACTCCACACAAAGACGCCATCCCTAAAAAGACCCGCCTTTCAAGAACATTATCTGACACGCCCTCCACCGACTCGGAACCGTCCGATGCAGGTTCCACCCATTCTTCTCAGAAGGTGTCATTCAGCCCTTGTTTATCAGCATCAGATAATGTATTTAGTCCAGACCCATCACAAAACACCACTGACCTACTTCATCCCCCCGCGCAGTCACAGTGTCCTCTCTCGAACGGAAAAAGCTCCCATGATGCCGAGGAAGACGAATCATTTTATCACAGTTTTCATACCAATGGTGGTGGAATGAGTCAGATAGGAGATAACTCAGGGCTGGAGGAAAACTCCCATCTTAATGGAGCTTGTGGGACAGTGTTTGACTTCAGAGCAGCCGAATGTGGGAATGAGGAGTCCCATGATCATAAGGTGGGGGAGGACAGCAGGAGAGGCAGCGGTGGGAGTGCACATGGCTGCTCCGGTGCTGCCAACAGCCGGAACGAGAGCCCGCTGGTGCCCATGACGCTGTATCTGCACCGGGTGAAAGGCCTGGTTCTGGCCCTGCTGGTGGAGCCTCACTTCCTGAGTGATACAGCCTCGATGGAGGAAGTGGTGAGAACCAAACACTAAGCTGCTCATACCTGAAATGTCTTTTTCATTATTTAAAGTTCTTCTGCACAAACTTATACCACACTTTTTTTTTTTTGCAAGATGATTTAAACCTGGATTGGGAATCTGCATTTTCATCTTTGTGATATGAAAATGTACAATAAAAGACTTGAAATAATTATTAGACCACTGTGACAAAGTTTGGAAAAATCAACAAATGTCATAATTTTCACTTGTAAAGTTATCAAGATTTAGTTTTGTGCAAATGTCAGTCGAAAATTAGGAAAAAAGTGAAAATCTTTCAGAAAGAGGCTGTATTTGAATTGGCTCATTTTTCCCAATGACAACTAACATGTAAATTAAGATCATCTAATGCTGAAATAGTATTGAAATGGTTATGGTGAATGACTATTATATAGATAAATTTGGGTATTTTGATGTTATTTGACTAAAACCTTTGTCATATTTCACTGTATCATTACAATATTACCATAAAAACACACCCTCTTACATTAAAGTTAGACAAAAGGTAAGCAGATATGCTGATGGTTGAGTTAAATGTAATCTTCAAAAGTATACCTAAACCCCACGCCCCAAAAAACATCTAGCCTAATACAATAACATTGATCGATACAGAAGAGGATTAGGGCCACTGGAAAAAAAAAAAAAAAAAAAAAAAAATAAAGTTCCTGAAAATTTGTGATCTTATAAATTATTTTTATTTGGCGTAGTTGCCACCAAGTGTTATAATGGAGGAAAAACCCTGGCAGTGAAGAATTTTAGTGACATGTGTGTTGATTGGCATTCAGAAGACAAACACTGGACATATGAGATGGAGTCCTGGATATACATCTGGCCAGTCACTCCAAACCGCAGCAAACTGTCAGATGCTCTCAGATTAATTGGTGTCATTTTGGCAGCGACTGCGAATTTAGCTCATTTACTGCAAGTCACATCATCATCATCATCATCATCATCATCATCACAATTATTACGTAACTATCTTGTCCCAAGTATTTCAGCTAAATGCTTTTATTTTGCCCAGTCCTCGTAATTATGACTGACACATGATATTTCTATGACTATTTCCACATCTTCCTCCACTATTTGAACTTTCTTCATAACTTCATCTCATGCTCTTGTGGTTTATTGGCATCTGAGTGTGGAATTAAAACCACAAACTGTTCATCTTCTATCGATGTCTGTCATTTTCATTAATTTCTTTGTTCATTTAAGTTATTGGCTTTTATTTATGTCAGATCGACTCAAATGCTCAAATGTTCGATTTTTGTTTAACCGTCAAAGACCTAAAAAGCCGCCAGCGACCAAAACCATCTATTGATCTAGAATCTTGAATAACTTTTGAACCACTAATCCAATCAATACATTGAAACAGTTCAGGTAAAAGTGAGTTTCTTGCCCTTTCAGCAGCATCACATATGACTCATTTGGTCGTTCAGAGACTCTGTAGTAAACATGGAAACAATGTTGATTCCACAGTAAAACCCATGTAGTTTGACAAATGACAGTGGTTTTAGTAAGTTGTTATGTTCAGTTTGTGATATATTTTGCTGAAAAAGTCACTTTTTGTTCTGTGTTATATAATATATAATAACCTGTACATTTGCTCTGAGCTTTTATGAACACCTACGTGATCTGTGAATTAAATATGGGAAAATACCTGGTTTTCACCAAAAACAAGAAATGCAGAGGGATAATACACTGTTTCCCATACAGTTGGAATCAAATATTTTTATCTCTTCACATGAAATGATTATTATGACAATGAGATTTATATTTGATAGATAAAGTGTAACTGGGACTCAGTATGTAATCATTACACCTGGTAAAAGGTGATTACTGATGTGTTTAAATAGGAATAAAAAGAGGAATGTGTCAGAAAACCAAGTTATTCCAACTTCATGGGAAACAGTGTATTATTATCATTATTATTATTATAAATTATAATAAATTATTTAACTAAGGTCCAGTGTAGAGAAAACTTAATTTCTGTCACCACAAAAATAGATAAGTCTTTAAGTGTTAAAAATGTAAAAGGCAACAGAATTGTTTTTTTTTTTTTTTTTTTTTTTTTTTTTTTGTAGTCCAGCGTTAAATGCTGATAAAAGTCTTTTCTTCATATGGTGTAATGTAGGCTGCCTGTGTTGTGTATTTAAAACATTAATATGTGCATATATTCTAGTGACATAAAATAGAGACAGATATTGACAATTATTATTATAACAGTTAACTGTGAAATAGCTTTTGTGACGCAGCTGATGTCTTACATTACAATATCTCCCTCTGTAATCTACCAACTGTGACTCATTACAATTTGAATCCAATTTAGCCTTGAGCTAAAGTGCGACCCAAGCTTCAAAACATTCAGGCATTAATTTAAATCAGCCCTTCCAGTTTATAAGTACATGAGTGCACTAATTTGTCTTTGTGACACTAATATATGGTTTTGTCAGCCATTCAGCTCGCTCTTTGTGGTTTGTATCCAGTATCACAGCAGCTTGGCAGCGCTCAACGGACTAGAGGCCCATCTGAGGACCATCATTCCGGGACCCCCAGGCGTTCAAGTACCCTACGTCTTTGCCCACTTTGACTGTACTCAGAGCACGATGACATGTAAGGCTCAAATGAAACTCTTACTTTGACTCTCCTTGCTTTTGCATGACTGTCTATTCAAATCTTTTTCTCACTTGTGATATTTCTGGCAATTCTGTCTTTTCCAGTTTCCCACTTTTCACTTCTTTTCTACTAGAGTGAGTATAAGCTCTTCTGCCCTGCCTTGTCCACCAGGGGAATAAGGGGGGTGGTTTGAGGGTTATATTTGTGTTTGCATGAGCTAATGGCTAATTAGTAGGACTGTGATCAGCATTCCTTTGTGTAGCAGCCATGTCTTCTCCAGGTACCGAGCCTCCTGTTTTTGTGTGTCACTGTAGCCAACCTGTCTGGTCGACCAGGGGCAACCCATGAGCGTCCTTTTGTGAGAGCCACATCACTGCTTCACTCGCATTTCTGTAATACTGAAACTCTGCAGGAGGCTATTATCAGGTCAGTATGGCAGTGACATAGTGGAGGCAGTGGTGGTGGATGGGGGTTTCTAGTTGTTTTCATGGGAAAACTTGGGGGAGGGGATTTGATGTGTTAGTCAATCACACCTATATGACTGATTCTCTCACTCACATCATACTCCACCACTCACATTTGCTGGATTAAAACCCCAAAACCTACTGGCCACTTTGTTGTGTCTGCTTTTTTTCTGTTGTGTGCCTTTTTTTGAAACTTGAAATGCAAATGTGGGTGACATTTTCACCACAGGAATGCCGGTGCTGCTGTCTATGGAACCCGCAGTGTGGCCCAGGAGACTTATTTCCTGCAGCATGGGGGATCACTAAGGAACTCAGGCATCCCTAACCACCAGGACAGCGCCTTCTCCCTGCCCACCAAGGCCCGACACAGACTACTAAAACACGGGGTCAACCTGCTCTGAGCTGTGTAGCTGTTATGGAAAACCTGGTCCTTGACAGTATTTGACCCTGGATGTAAATATGACGTGTATTCTTTACCTAACTTTGAAGTTTTCTATTTAGAAATGTCTTTACTTATGCCCCTTTTCCACTGCATGGTACCAGCTCTGCTTGACTCGACTCTACACAGTTTGGTACAGTGTCGTCACTTTTCCACTACAATTGGCATCACCTTGGTGCGAATGAAATGGGTGTGGTCAGCGGAGTTGAAACTGTCGTGACATCAGTTTTAGGCGACATAAGTCTCACTCAGTATAGTAAACAGTAACGACAATGGATGACATCGAGGTGATGCTGCACTTGTTGCTCGGTCTGTGGCTTTTTGTCACAGAAAAGGTGAAATGAAAGAGCCAGAAAGGGATACAGGCGGTGAGACAAAACACACTTGAAAAACAAAGGAGAGTTATGAAAGCCATACAGAAGTATGAAGCTGCAGGCCAGTGGATAAGAGCTGCCAAGAGATGACATCTGATGGTAAGCTAATGCCTTATATACAATAGATGTCGCAGTGAACAGTGCGGTTTATGTGGACTGAGCCGCGGGTAAAATGATAGAGAAAAGCATTTTTTGTCAGTATAGACTATTTGAAGATCTTTTCTGCTATCACTCTTGTCAGTGTATGGTGTTTGCATTAGACGCTCACACCTTGTCACACGTGTGACGACACTCCTTCTGACCAATCAATGGCCAGCAGTGAAATTTCAGTGCTAACTCAGCCTGGATAGAACCTTGTTGGAGGTAGTATGAAAAAAAAGTACAATTACCAGGTACAACCCCCAGTGGAAAAGCACTAAAACTGTGTTGAGTTGAGCAGAGCCGAGTCATGCTGGAAAGGTGCAGTGGAAAAGGGGAATTTGAGGAAAAACTTAAGTGTTATTTGGTAAAATCTCAGAGAAGTTTACAGTTTTGAAGTTGGAGCCACTCTAACAACCTGTATTTAAGTTTTCCAAATGGAACAAATGCAAAAAAAAAACAAAAACCCATTTGGTCAAAACACTTTAGTCACAATTTTTGTGTTTGTTTGAGAACAGATTGTCACAATTTTGGTCTTATAATTCTAGTGCAAATTACATTCTTGATGCAGAGGCACACAAATGCCATCTGTAAAAGCTCCTGTGCACACATTTTAGTCTTTCATAGATTTTCCGTTCAGTCTAGTCCAGTGAATGTATCACCTCAATATTTATTCTTTAAATACTAAATAGTGCAAAATTAAGCTTAAAAAGCACATCATTGCTTTCACTGCACATATTATTAAAAGGTATCAAGGACTAAAGTGTATTTATATTAAATCAACTAGTAAAAAAAACCTGTTTTACTATTTGGTCACTACATCTGTTGTGCTTTTATGCACATGGTGCAAGATTGCCTCCCTTTGAATGTTTAGTTGTAGTGAATCACGGTCTTCTGATGTATTAAATGAATACCTGATCCTCTCAAGAGTTGAGTCTTCTGTGAGCTTCGTTTGTAAGTGCTTGTTTAAGATCACAGGGGCCATGGCCTTATTAGGGCCATCCGCGGCCTCCATGTGACCCCGTTGTTTCCCACCAACAGCTTAATGCCTCCTTTCCCAGAGGCTGTTGATGTCAAACCCATGCTCATAAAATCTTATTTTTCATGTTCTGTCAGAATGTGCGGGTGCCATAGGCTACACCACCTAAGTAAGGTGGTTCTTGATGGTCCAAACATGGTGTAATTAGAGTCATTAGTTAAGTAGCTGAATGTGAAAAGGTGAGGCCGGCGCTCTTCGGGGCGCCTCATTATGCAAGCGCATTAGAAGAATGCCGTGGGGGGTAAATGGGTGGTTAAGGGCACGGACAAAAAAAGAGGGCAGGGTCTGTGAGGAGGGTCAGGATTCAAATTCTAAGTGGGAAGATGTCTCCATTGTCGGTGGGCTTAAATACGCAGCGGATGAAGAGAAGCTGCCTTTCATTCAGCGGCGAGGTTCCACAGAGCAGGAACTGGAACCATCACCATGTCTTCCCTACGCCTTTGGATTGCTTTATTTCTTCTCTCGGTTATGACAAGTGACATTAGAGTGTATGGCCGAGTCATGTCACAGAGGACTACACAAGAAGAATCCAAGAAACCAACTTTACGCACAGATGTGTTGAAGCGGTGGAGGCGCGAGATCACGGAGACGCATCGGGAGCGGTGCGCAGAGCTCAGTGCGCCCTGGCTGGAAAACGCACACGCTCCTCAGGATGATGCCACTCAGATGCACCTCCGGATTCGACCTTTTTCTCCGGGTGTCTCACATGGATTGGTTTTTCCAGGGAAATCCCTTTTCAACTTTGTCCGAAGGGTTTACCACTGCTGTCAGCAAAGAATTAACTGCAGGAGCGTAAAGGGAATTCAAGGGCGCATGAGTGGAGGTAAGTCCAAGTAGAATCCACTGAAAGACATTCTGCTGCAATGCTAAGCAGTTGTTTCAGAGAAAGTTCCTTAAAGTCAAATGTGACGCATGTGAAGCTCTGTGGCTTTGGCTCAGACTGTGAACACCTGAGGAGAGGGCAGTAGTCATGAAAACATGGATGTACATGAACCCAGTGGAGGCCAATAATGTGCACACATGACATAACCTATTCTCAGTGCATTATTTAGAATCCACTTGAATTATTCCCACAAGACATTCAGAATAATACATTATTTGCAATAAAATGGGAAAACCTATGAAGAGTTCCCTCACATCCACCACAATAGTTAAATAATAAACTAGGCTTAAATAAATATATGAAAGTGTCTACTGTAGCTGCGCAGTTAATGCAACTACACATTCACATAAAAAAAAAGATTTCCTTCAAACTTAAGCTGTAAAATAAACAGCTTACACAAACATATCAGTGTGTAATCTCCACCCTCTCTCTTAAACAGTGACATTATGCATGTTTCCTGGTAAATACCACATGCCATTTTTTTGCATTCTCATCTAATCCTAAACTGCAGAGGTGCCAGCTGATTTGCTGAAAAAGCAGGTCACAGAACATTAATGGCTTGATTATGCAGCTGTATAGAGGGCCATGTTATCTGCATACAAATGAGTCTTAGCTGGCTTAATGTCTCCTCCAAGAGTTGTTGAGATATCCTGCTGATAGATTAACACAGAATTGGGAGTGAAAACATCACTTCAGTGGTGGAGATCTCTGGGGTTTATCAAACTGGAGCTAGATACGAGTGCATGTGCTGCTCTCTGACATTAAAACATCCATGTTATCTTATAGTGTGATTCTGATTAACCCTTCTTTTCGTTCTCTTCAGATACAGGTGTGGAGTTCCTCTTCTCCAGGGACATTTCATCGTTGACAATTGTGAGTGCTGAGCTTCACCTCCAGCTTTCAAATCCACAGCATGTTAACATACGTCCTGTGCTTCCATCCCTGGCAAAACGCAACCTTCCTACGAGGTAAGACGTCGAACTTCTCTGCAAAGGCAGCATTGATGGCCTCTTGGAGACTTCGACCTGACTAATCATTCTGCCTCGTCTCCTCAGATACAGTTCATGGACACGGGGTAACACTTTAGAGCTGAGAGTGGATCTGCAGTTCCTTTTTAAGAGTCTGCAAGAAGCTGCAGGAGGGGCCACTTCTTGGGGTCCCAGCTTGGTGAACATGCGGCGGGTGGCGTTGTCTCCAAGAGGGGCTCCATTAAGAGAAAAGCCTCACGCTCTGCAGGTCACTGACAGTGTTGTGGCGGGGGATGGGATGGATAATGTGCTGGAGCTGGGTTTGGTGTTGGACTGCAGTCAGGCTGGACCAGGGGGGTCCTGCAGATCCAGTGGTGTTCACCTCTCACATGCCCCTTTCATAGCGCTGTACTACAAATAAAGTCAGACTGAGATCAGACTGTTTACTGCTGGGAAGTAAAAGAAACATTTCATGTGCGTATATTCCAGCCAGCTCAGGAGGAGCACAAACACAACACTAAAAACTTGCACTTCAATGTCAAATCTATTAACTTATGAATGTTATGTTTTGTAAAATATATATATATATATATGTATTAATGTGCAAATTGTGAATATGTTACTGTATGTTTATGGAGTCACTCTTTGGTTATTAAATCTCAAATTTGCTATGGCTCATGACAAATACTCCAGTGTCTGGTCACGTCTGTCAGTCCACTTTGTTCAGCTGTGTTCCTCTTTCAGCCCAGACACCTTTAAGATATAATGTTCTATCTTGAGAGGTTTTCACAGTTGGTTGAAAATGGTGGAAAAAAACAACACCTGGACAAACAAAGGCCTGTACATGTGCTGTGATCCCACTAAACGTAGCCGTGACTGTTCAGTTAATGTCTCAGGAAATACAGTCAGACTGTGGGGCTTCAGTAAAGTCACAGGTGTTGAACTTTGTGCAGAGTTACATAATCTGAGACACTTCACACTTTGGATACTGTGGATTTGCTGGAGCGGCGTTCGTCACCCACACATCAGACTGTTATAACCTCTTAGTGTACTAAATGTACACCTTAAATCACTACTTCCCTAACTTGTCCTGCAGACTCCCTATTTTATGGTTAAAAATACTTGGACCCCCACAAGTAATGTTCTTGGCTACTTGAAACTTTCTACATTTCATTTGCAATATTGTCCTGACCTATTTGAACTTTAATGTGTAATATTTCACAAACACATAAACAAGAAATTATCTTCATAATGTGAGCTAAAGTGTGACAGCAGTGTGTTGAACCGTTTGACCATCAGTCGATTTGTTTATCTGCAGTGTTTGCCTCAGACGGTGTCGATAAACAGCTTCTCTCATAAATGTCCTTGGCTGTTTTGATAAAACATAACAGCTCAGTGTTTGAATGGCAATGTTTGCTTCCATATGAGTACCATTGCTATGGATTTATTAAAAAATGGTGGCCTTTGGTCAGAGGAGGAAGGAGTCTTCAAATCTAACAGTATATAGGGAATATTCTCTATTTCAAATAAAAGTTATACATTAAATACTTTAATTATGTAACAGTATATATGTATAATCAGCAAAATGGACAAAAAGTATGAAATATTAAAGTATCTATTGTGCAGTAAAGTGGTCCCTGTGGTGTTTGACTGTCATATTTGATATTTTTGGGTTCGTATTATAGCTGTAGATGTTCAATTAGCTCATTTTCTTTGTTTTTGGAAGGTTAATGTATCATATTCTATAATATCATTTGTATCTTCCCTGTCCAATGAGAAGCACCTATCTCTAGAGCCCATTTTTCATAAGTTTAGGAGAAACAGGTCTGATTTCAATACATTTTCCATCAAATCCAAAAAGGTTTTTTGACTCATGAACACTTTCAGATTAGCGTTTATCAGTAGTTTTTGGGAAATGTACTGTAGTTTGCACTGAATAAATCTGCTGTTTTCAGTTTCAACACTCAAAATCAACACATATGGACATTCACAGTTTCATGGAACAGGAAAAGAGGCAAATAGTTGTAATATGAAAAATAACTAAAGGTGCCAGACAAAGGTAGTGGAGTAAAAACTACAAAATTAAGTAGAAGAATGAAACAGCATTAAATGGTGCCTCAAATGTGTACTTATGTAGACTAAAGGTAGTTACATCCAATAATGTTTCTGAAGTATAAAATATTTTTTATTACATGTAAATAAAAGCCTATAAATACTGACAGTTTCCTTAACACCAATAAAACAATGTTAATGACTTGGCCAACTAGTGGATGTGTTTAAATACAACTAAATTATTTATTGTGGTTTGTATTTTTGGCTGATGTTCTCACCTCCAAACATATAAAACAAACATGCATAAGACAGTGAATAAAACTTTAAAGCCTTATGTGTACTTGCTCTTGTCAGAAACATCTAAATGCTGTACAATAAAATAGAGTTGTAATCCCCTGACCTCCAGCAAAAGTGGAAGTGAAGCACACATGTATGAGGAACAAATAAGTCTCGGGTTTGAATCTTTCAGTCTCAAGCAAATCTTAATTTCCTGTGTTGAAAAGCAAGAAAATCGAGTTTCTGCTAAAAGTCTTGCAAAGTTTTCATAACCTCTTAAATATAAGAAGTTGTGGCATGTATTACAAGCCAGATCTCATCACTGACTTTTCCAGTCTGGGGTCCTTCTGTCATGACTTTGGACTGCACCAGATGTTTCATTCAGGTATTGAAATTGATCTGAATTTTAACCTATAAAGACTTACTGCTACTTTTGTGATGCTTCCCAAATTAATTTTTCTCTCTATTTTAACCTTTCTTAAGTGATGTATCACCATTTATCATATTATCCTCTGGGTTTTATGTTTTTTCAGTTAAAATCATACATTTTCCTATATTTAATTCACTGATCATGTGGATGTTCGTAAAAGCTCAGAGTAAATTCAATGGTTATTATGTCAAAACAATGAAAACCGAAGGAAAAATTACTTTTTCAGTAAAATATATCAATAACTGAACATAAAGCAAGTGTCTGCATCCACCGTCATTAATCAACTCCATGGGTTTTACTGGTGAATCAATGTTGTAGAAGATGACGGTGTTTCCACATTTACTAAGGAGCCTCTGAATGTCCGAATGGGTCATATCTGATGACCATGAAAAGATGACAACCTGTATTTTACAGCAGTTACTTACATGTATGGAAAGGATTAGTGGATCAACAGTTATTAAACATTTTACATTAGTAGATGCTTTTGTTCGATGGTGGTTGTTTGGGTCTTTATGTGTTAATCACTTTGAATTTATAGAACTACAACTCTGGTGTGATATACTGCTAATGGCTGGAGAAATTCTGATTTGCAGGTCTGGAATATGTGTAACTGATTTTAATGAAGTCCGGTATTTTTCTGCCAGTAGCAAAACCATTGTTGACCAGTGTAATTAAACCTGACGCATCGAACAAGCCACCAGTTACAGAACTTTTACACTTATTCAAACTGTACCTTCTAAATGGATACTAATAAAATAAAATGTACTTAACACATGGAACATTTGGAGGCCATAACACAAGTAAATAAAGTACATAAAGAACATTTGGAAGAAATTTGCTCCTGATAAAATTGACACTACTGAAATATTTACCTAGTGATGATTGTTTGATGTGCTGGGAGTTTGAAGGTAATGCAACCTCCACTCGCTGGGTTGAATCATTGGATTTATAGACATGTACGCTTTATTCTGGTTAATTTATCAGCTTTATGTGACATGAGTTCATGTACTTAAGACATTTATGGCAAAGGGATCTGAACTTTGTGCTTTTATAACTAGAATATCTCTGTTAAAAATGTCAGCTATATTCAGGGTGTTTGCTCTTTATCCAAATTAAAATTCCAGACTTTTTCAAAACTACTATTTTTTCCCCCAGATCTTGACTTCATGTAAGTTTATACTTGTGTGCCTACTTTATTTGGTTAAATTGTACCTATTGTGTGTAGCAGAAAAGTTAATTTTAATAAATGTATGAATAAATGCCTGCATAATTTGCAGTAAATTATGTTTTACTGACAAACATTTTCAAAACATATGAAAATCACAAAAGTGCATCAATATCACAAACAAGTTTACCGACCGGTTAGTGAAATCATAAAGTTTTTCTATATGCTTTCCTTATGTATTTCTTATCTTACAAGATTATGTGCCTTTGAGCATACTCTAAAATTAGACTGAAACTTTTTTCCATATGTTAAGACTTTCACACAAAACTCCAGACTTCTCAAGGTCTGGAAAACAGCATTTCAAAATTATGTAAGATTTTCAAGACCTGTGCAAGCACCCTGTATATTGTTTATTACTTTCTTCTTTATCACATTGTGCTGTGCACTGTGATTTTTAATATGTATTGGACTCCAGGAGGAATAGCTTCAGCCTTTCTGTAGGTAATGGGGTTCCTACTTCTAATGAACTTAAACGTTTTTATGAGTTCGATGATTTGCCAAATCATTTGCCTCAAGTCTAAGTCAAGAGTAGGTTGGTGAATATTAAGCCAAGCCTTTCCTCAGTGTTAGGTAAGTTTCAAGTCCTAAAAATAGTGACTTAAGGTCAAGTCTCAAGTCTCTGACCTCTGATCCCCGGGCCTAGGTTACAGACACCGACTTAAATCAAGTGAACAGACTTTATCAGGCATGTTGGAGTCATTAACAAAAACAACAGCAACACGTTCTGATAAAATAGCACATTTATTAAAAAGAGACAGCATTTATCAGAATTTGCCATTTAGCAGATATATGCCACATCTGAGTTAAGTTCAGGGGTCTTGAATACATTTCTCAGTCCACCTGCTGCTGCCTGTAGCCCTCAGAAGAGCATCGATGTCATACAGTAATATTCTTTAATCAAATGAAGCACACACACTCACTGTTTCACGCACTCGCAGAGTGATCGATGGCAGGCCTGGTTTATTGGTCTGTAGACCGGTGGAAAAGTCGGCCGATGTTCTTCCGTTCAAAATGGGTCGAATTGATCTTTTGTGTTTACTTTGAGAGGGAGGAAAAGGAGATAGCATCTGGCAAAAATCTAACATTAATTAAAATGACTCTCTCTGGGTGACGCTGAAAAGACATGGAATAGATTGGATTTTGTGGGAGGGGAATAATCAGTGGTGACAAGTATAATTACAAAACATGACATGTTTGCTTCCCCTGCTTTACCAGACAAGCAAAGAACGGATGGAGAAATGAAGAACCTTAATTGTCATTTAAAGAACATTATTAGAATTTGGATGGAATGACAGCACTTCTTTGGTTCTTGTGGAAAAAAAAAAAAAGGAAACTTAACTCTGAGACCAGACCTTCATTCCACTGTAGTTTCAGAAAATTGTGAGATGCATGGGAAATTACATGTCTGACAAAAAGGCTGGTAAGGAGCTTAATACATGCGACTGTTTTCTGGACATGAATTTTACACAGTTCTTACAATGTCTTTCATAGTTTTTTGACTGGCTTCGCTCCTAGAAAAGCTGAGGTTAACAGCAGACTCAGGATTTAATCTGCTGACAGACACAAACTCCTAACACTAGCTGCTTATGTGGAATGAAAATCTAGCCTTGAAACATGAGTTAAAAAAGAAAAAGGAAGGTGGGGAGTGGGAGGATGTTCTGAGAAGACATTTTTTTGACACAAGCCAACAGAAGAGTGACCTCAAGGCGGATGATGGTAAAGCACAATGTATTCAATAATTCAAGGCAACAAAGACAAACACACAAAAAAAATGACATGATTTTAAAATACATGAGGCAGTGCAAAAGGTCACACCAATAAAATATCACATTAAAAATTCAAAC
Organism: Apogon hyalosoma; assembly: GCA_037367295.1. Classification (NCBI taxonomy): domain Eukaryota; kingdom Metazoa; phylum Chordata; class Actinopteri; order Kurtiformes; family Apogonidae; genus Apogon; species Apogon hyalosoma. The sequence goes on from JAPQRP010000030.1 coordinate 20,965,909, forward strand.
AAAACAGATCCTGAGGAAAAAAAAAACCACAAACATACAAATCCAAGCGGATTATAAAATATCTCCAGATCAGCCCCACTCTGATTTAAATTATATATAATAGAATGGAAGATCCCACATTTTCAGAAATAATCTCATTTATTTGACTTTCAGACAGTTCATCAGGCTGCCCGTTGATTTATTTATTTTTTATTTAAACTCTGTACCAACAACCGTTCCTCCCCAGAAGAAAGGCCACAGTCCTCACAAGAAAATTTATAAACCCTAACACCTTAACTACAACACAAAAGTGATGAGAACAACCGTTGTCACACAATAAAAAGTGTGATCTTGTACCTTATATACACACGCGACTGTGTAGACTTGAAAAGGAACAGAACATGATGACTTTGGTGCTAAATCAAATCAAGTTGTTGCATCTTTTCAGGAGGAAAGAAGGTGCTTAAATGTCTTAAATAAAAACAAATATCCCCCAAACTGCCGACTATCGATCACAAATCTTCTGGCACTAACTTTTTGCTCAATCAGAAATAGGAAGGAGAATCAAGAAGTGAGGAAAAGAGACACAAACCCTGACTTTTTAACCATTTTCCAAGTATTGCCTGTGGTAAGACCGATACTGGCAGGGGGTTGGGGAGACATTTAAGACGCATTAGTGAAACAGGCAAAGTTACAAAACCGTCCTTGGAGCAGAACTGAGCACCTAAGGGAGGTAACAAGATACATACATAGGAAGGTTCACAGCACGACTTGACTAACAGTGAGAATAAAGCTGCTTTTCATTTCATTCTCATTGAAATAAAAAAGGGATATAATTATCCAAAGGCCAAGACTTCAATTTAAAACACACAGTCAATGTGGACAAAAAAAATTTAAAAAGGCTCAAACATTACATTTTTTTTTCCCAGTTTGCTTGATCGATTAGCTTAATGGCACTGACAGAAACAAAAAACACAGACTAACATTTTAAGACAACAACTGTGAAAAGGCTGAGTGAAAGTTAACAAGTTGAGTAAACTTTTGTTTTCATCATTGACAGAAACGTTGTGCTTTCTTATCTCTTGCTGCAGGTGGATGAATTTGTGGTACATAGAGAGAAATTTGCTGGATGTATGAAAAAAATTACCTGGCACAGATTCTTATGATTTATTGTATTAACGCTGAGCTGCAGCAGCCTGTTCCCTCAGTTACAGTTACAGAAATTCATGGCCAGGAGAGAGTAAAATCACTGTTTTTAAATTAGAAACATACATTTATGACAAAAAGCAATGTAAGAAAAAAACAATCGCAAGTTTCCCCCAGTATAGCTACAGATATAAAAAGGCAAAAACCCTTATTCCTTTAAACCAATTCTCTCAGAGGTCCAAATACACCGTTTGTCAGATTAAACGGGCAATTTCCTTTTTTTTTTTTTCTTAAAAGAATAGCTCTTTGGTGAGACAAAAGGCAGGTATAACAAATGAATATAAAAGCTAAAGAGGACATAAAATATAGTAATGTAATGATTTTAACTTGAGCTTTGACCAAACGTCAGCATAAACTTTGCCTTTCACTAGATGCATTCATCAATGTCTTTTGACCAGGTACATAAATCCCATTAGGATTTGGATTTTGTGAAAGCTGAGGACACTTGAGGTCCGGAATCAGTATTCGGTGAAACAAATTACCACGTCAATAGCAAATTTGCAAAATCCAACCTATGTGTCTGTAAAGGCAAGCTGTCAGCTGACAAGGAAACATGTCAGCTGGAAGGTTGGATCAATAGCAATACATTTCTTCTTTCAGCATCTTATGGAAATCAATGATGGCACGTCAATGACACAGGACTAACTAGATCAGAGTTGAAAGACACAAAAATGTAACAAACAGGGAAAGAAAAAAAACAACCTAGGAGCCTCTTTTACTGGCATTCCCACTAACTATCTGATTTCTTTTCTAAGCAGCACCATTTTCATCCAATTTTAAGGTTAACATGTCTGACCAGATGCTGAGCAGGAGTGTTAATGTGAGTGTGGTTCCTTGCTACACCCAGTACAAAAGCAACTGTGTTTTGTTTATAAAATGGGCCCAGACGAATCACTCCTGAGCATCCGTTAGCTGCTGAAATGGGCTGGCATCTGTAAATCCTGCCAAGTGGAAAAAATTACTAACATTGTTCAAAAAGGGTCAGCAGAGGTGGATGCAAAACACATTCACATAGGAGCACGCAGCATACGCTTCCTACATCTCCTTCTCTTTTTTCCTCAACGGCAGCAGCTTCTACCTCACAATGCAGTGGCTTTCCAAAAAAGTTATTGTCTGTTTTTTTGTCTTCAGTCGTTATGATTTGCTTTAATCCGCCAGCCTCTCCTGTGTGTATGCTTTTACCTGTGCTGCTGTTGTCACTTTGACTTCCCCTTCGCTCTCCCCCTCTCTCTCTTCATAGTCTCACGTATTATTTTGTCCTCCAGACGTCTCCACGGTAGCTAGTGTCCTCTTACAGCCGACATAGGCAGAACAGCGTGGGGATGAACACCCCGAAAGCCACGAGGATGGGGAACATTAGGCTGCTGTTGTCGGCTGCGTATGGGTTTGGTGTTCTGGGGCCTGACTGAACCCTGTACTTAGAACCTGTAGGAAGCTTTTTCTTCCCACCTTCCTCGCCTCCCTCACTTTCCTCCTCTTCTTCCTCCTCCTCCTCATGCTTTTCTAAACCAGGGTGAGGCTGAAGTTTTGGTACGTCTGTGATATGGAAACAGACATGAAAAAATGTTACAATGGAAATGTACAACGATCAGGTTTCCTGAATAGGACCGTTAATATACATTTCATAACCATGAACAGACATGGGTTTCAGTTATTTAGCTACTTGTCAGTTTTTAATTGTTATTTTCATATTCACATCAACTACTCAGAGAACTATTAGGCCAACAAACCATTTTCTGAACATCATAATAATACACAGAAATGTGCAAAAGTCTCAGGCAAACATTAGGTTTGTTGGTTCAGTGTAGTTAGAATCATCACACATATGTATTTTTCAGTCTCTGTATTAAGGTAATCTGCATATATGTGAAGTATTTACACCAGTAAAAACAAACATTTCACGGAAAAAACAGCCTCTAAAAACCAGAGTGGTGGTATTTAGTGTGACCTCCCTTTGCACTTAATATACCTTTAACTCTTGTTAAGACAATATGACATTTATTGCATTAACCCTTTAACAACAGCAGTCTCTCCAGTGCTGCATTTTGCACTTCACAGAATTCAAATGACTAACTCCTGAACCATTTGCACATCACAAAATTCAAACAGCATTGGAAAGCTGAGATCCTAAACTTTCTGACACTATATAGCATTTTACGGCAGCAGTGTGGGACTATTACAAGTAGAAAGGAATCATTTCAGATGCTTCCACACAGGCTAAAAAACATCTGGAAATAAAAAATTTGAAGCCATAATATGGATACTGAATGTTCAAAACCGAAAAGCAGATGTAAAATAATTGAAAGTTTATTTCTGTAATCTCAAAAAGTTTCATTATGGACATTTACAGTTGTTTCTGTTAATAAATATGCTAAAAACTTCAAGTTTGTTTTTGTCTTTTTACTAAAAACACACTGTTTTAAGCATTTCTTATTTATAATAATGATGATTAATGGTCAGATATTGAAAGTTAAATTCTTCCTGAAAACAAAGGCGTTGACAAAAAATACATTTTCTGACACTTACTGCAAAGAAAACATGAAGACACCTAGGCATCCTGTTATAATGGCAGTCTTAAAAGGGTTAATGTTCTGATGTTTTATACCAGGGATTATTCAACACACTGAATTGAATATTCAGGTGTTTCTAAGCGTGTGTGCTGCTTCTTGTCATAGGGTCAGGGGTCACGCTAAATAGTGACTTTATCCTTTAGAACCCATGTAGTTCCGTTTTTGTGTGTCTTTTAAGCCTGTGCGCATATTTCCTGTATTTTCTTGTTGCATTTCAATTCAAGAGAATGAGAAATTAATACTCATGTTCATTTCAGCTCTGCAAAAACAACAAAGCTCAAGGTGGCCTCAGACTTTTGCATGGTACTGTACATGTAAATCATGTAAGTCCTTCATCAACCTAAGGCAACCATGAGCTCTACTACGATCATAAAATCTCACTACATACAAAATTCAGAGATGCAAACTCAAAAGGGGTGAAAAAGGTGACAAATATGAAAGAAAATGTTTTAAATATCAGCTTCAAAATGTGGACTTATGATCTACTTAAGCAGCTTGAGGGATTTACAGACTGAAATGAGAAAAGAACATTTATTTTGTATTACAGTAGTTATTCATTTCAATGTGAAAAATAACAATAAATGTTTAAATAAAGCTTAATTTAATTGGACAGTCTCGCTTAAAAAGGCATTTCAACAAATCTTTTCCTTTTTACTATGAATTTGTATGGGCATCAATCTCCTTGATTACTAGTAATCACTACTGGCTGTGAAAAAAAAAAAACACATCAGTTAATCCATAGAGTAATCGATGTACACTCACCTTCTAATGTTCCTTTCATTACATAGAGAGCGCAGACTTTGGGGTTGTCATAATATCCCTGAAACACATGAGAGATGAGCCCAACAAAGCTGGGACAATTCTTAACAAATATTAAATTTGTATTAATAAGAGGGACAAGACAGAAAATCTAACTATGCAACACATTTTATATGGTTAGACCTTCCTTATCTTAGCAGGTGTTTTATATATCTATATATATATATATTTTTTTTTTTATAAATTTACCATGTTCCATATAATACAGGAATAAACATTTAGAGCAGATGAATTTCAGCTGGATTTCAACTCTTGAGTAGAAAACTACACCTCTGCAACCAATACTTTGCAGATTCATTGTCTGGATAACACTGACTAACACTGTCAGCTAAAAATCTAAAAAGAAAGAGGCCACATTTAAAGTATGCCATCCTATAAATTTTGCCTACAGCCACATGCTCCAAAAACCCACAAAATCCTACTGCTGTCTGTACCACGACCTCTAAATGAATTCATCACTTCAAACAAAAGTGCTTGTTTAGAGAAGACAACACAATCTAAAATGAACAAATATTAACAGTACACCTGTGCACTGTAGAGGGGCCATTATTCATTCAGTGTGTGACATTAACAAGACAACACAGTCCTTAATCTGTTCCACAGCAATTTCAAAATATTTATAAGATATGGATTAGTAAAACATGGCACAAGTGATTTAGAAACAAGAGTTTTGCAGTAAATTTAATGCTGTTGTGCATGATAAACAGGTAAAATAAACGGCAAACAGCTGTGGGGATGTGGGAGAGTTGGCATAGCTTATTTGCATAGTCAACACAGTCCAGCTGGCCAACAACAGACATGCTATTTATTATGTTGATGTGTCGTCAGTTTAACAAGTAATGTTTGAATAAGCCCCAAATTGATCACTTTGCTGTACTAAGTCATGACAGCAGTCTTACTAGATCAGGGGCATGTAACACAAAGCAAGTTCAGCAGATCCAGGTTTGTCAAACACCAATAACCACAGTCATGATAAGTGGCATCAGGGACATTTGCGGTACTTGCTTTGTAAATCCAGCATTTCTGGCTGTAATTCATTCATTCATTCATTCATTCATTCATTTGTTTTGAGCAGAAAAAACTAAACTTTTATGTGCACAAAGAACTAATAAATAGAGGCGATCAAGACAATACAGCAATTGCCACGTACACCAGTAATAACAAAATAAATTCAATAAGCATTGCTCAAAAAGGAGTGGGAAGAAGGAAACTTATATCCCACCCCCACTTCTCATTTATACAACATAACACATTAAGTTTGCTTCCTTAATAATAACGTTACATCTATGTAGAGTCCTAATAATGTAAATAATAGATAGTAAACAGATTAGGAAAACTAACTACGAGCGCATTCACATAAATAAAAAGGGTGGAATTGGTGCCAGATTACCAATCACATACGTGAACACGTCTAGGGCTGCATATTTCTCATCATAAGAACAAACAGTAATAAAGGATTTAAGGCCAATATGTGACTGGAACTTCGTATTCTTATCAGTGTCGCATCATTAAGACATAAGCACCTCTGACTATAAGTACAGTTGTATACTTGAATAAATGAATGTGTTCCTCACAGAGCTGCACAATTAATCAAATTATAATCATAATACATAGTAATTAACCGCCTGTACAGTTATGTAATTGCAAAAGGCAGTGATGTAAAGTAGGATTTAGGGTGATCTGATTTTAGATTTAGGACTGAGAACTGGGATTATTTTAAGTAGTTTCTGAACAGGAGTATAACTACTAATGAAAGTCTGGTGTTATCAAGCAACAGTAACAGTTCTAGCACTTCAGGCTAATGAAGCTAACACTAGCTAGCATACTACCACAGACAGATACAAAATGTGTAGTAAAAATAATCACCTCCAGTGCTTGTGTGTTGACCTTGCAACCATTTCCTTATTCACTCTGTTTTGTTCTCCACTCTAAAGCTTTGCTACAGCAATTTTTGCTTACATCTACATTCCCATAAGATGTGACGTAGTGTGCTGCTCTATCAGGCCCTATAATCTTAATCACATCCTCTAGTGCAGAAGTGTCAAACTCATTTTAGCTCATGGGCCACATACGGCCCAATATGATCTCAAGTGGCCTGGACCAGTAAAATAGTGAAAAAGGTCACATTTAAGTAAAAGTTACATTATGAAAATGTTAACATCTACAAAGTTTCCTTAAAAATGTGGATAACATGAACAACCTGAAATATCTTAAGAATAATAAGTGCAATTTTAAGAATATTATGCCTCAGTTCATAATTTACACATGTTCATTACAACTTACAGATCACAGTGGATCTACAAATACACAAAACATTTAGTAACAGGAATAAAATAGTTAAAATTCCCTTTACTTCTCTTACGACAATTCAGGTTGTTGACATTTTCTTCACATTATTCATATTTTTTGTGAAAGTACAGTTTGTAAATGTAAACATTTTCATATAATTTTAGTTTTTTTACACTAAAAGAAAAAATGTTGGGGTTGTCATTATTTATAGGTAATTATGATTAGGCTATATGTGGCCTCTGAACTAAAATGATTTTGACACCTTTGATTGTTAATATCAGTGTAATTTTTGCATTTCATAACTTCATCCCATGGGCTGGACTGGACCTGACCCTTTGGCAGGCCAGTTTTGTTTGACACCTATACTCTAGTGTGTGATGTGCTATCATTATCAAATCTTGCATTGTGTGCATATCTGAGATTAGAAAGAAGATCATTTGTGAACATTTTCATTTGGTATGATGCAACCTCATTTCAAAATGGCTTAGGATTTAAAAAATGTTTAACATGAGACAATCTAATCTACCAACTGCAAATATTAAAGACCAGTTTAAAGACTGTGTTTTAAGCTTATATATTGTATTGCTAAACAAAATAATACCAAAGTGTTTAGACAGTTTGTCAAATATTTCACCTTTATTTTTTCTTAAATCTGTGGTCTGACATCCACTTGATCTCATTTCGAATCAACTGGGTAGCACACAGTGATTTTATACATTTTGATAAGCCATCTCAAATGTAACCTGCTCTACACCATGTTTGCAGGGGTAAGTTATAAGATTCAGCCTGTTAAGAAGTAAACCAATACTTAAAAGTCCAGGTTAGACCAGAAGTTATCTTTCTAACCCCTTAATCCTGCTTTGTGATACAAGCCCCTGATAGAGTAACATTTGACTCAAAGGATTCATTCAGGAATTTGCCTCTTAAACAAAAGCACAATTACATATTATTAATATGTTATCCAACCATAACAGCCTATTTTTTTATAGCACCATATCCCTACCACAAAATGACTTTTATACCTTTAATACTTAAATATCAATCAATTTTACTAATCAAATATTGCATCATGAAAACACAACACCTTAGATTACATAGACAACATATTCACATATTGTGTTCTTGAAATATGTCACTGACCAGGTTGAATGGTTTAACAAATGAAGAAAGATGACATTTGAATGAGTCATGTTCACTTTTCACATCCATTTGACAGGAGAAAATAAGCACAGCTTACCTTAACAAACTCCACAGTGAGCTTGCCATTGAAAGTAGACACCTCTCCCTGCACACTGAGCTTGCCACGTCGAATAGAAAAGGAGACTATCTCATCATGAGCGGTGCTGTGGCCCACTCGATCAAAGATGTCCAAGTCTTTTACTACTACATGACCATTTAGACGAACGTCAAACACCTGCAGAAGCATAAATTGAAATCAGTGATGATCAACAATTACCCAGATTCACTTTCATCATGATACTGACTATTGTCTAAACCCAGAATAGTGAAATTAAAAGTCATAAATTATAAAATCTCACTTTTAAACTAAACAAAACCATGGGACATGGCACACAAAAAAAATACCTAAAATGAATTGGTTCTGATACCTTTTGTTGTGATTGGGCGAAGTACACTTCTGCATACTTCATTACAAGTATATAATCTCCTTCCTCACGAATGGGAATATCATATCCAAAAGTATCCTCATTGTAACGTTCTGTCTGGTACAGAATTTGGTCTTCTGGACTGGAACGCAGGATTGGCAGACGCACCCCATAATCAGATGCTACAATGGAAAACAGTATCAGATACAGAACGCACCTATTTCACATCAACACACAGAAAACTTTGTTACCAACTTAAACATCTCATGCATGTGTTAATTAAATTGTTAAAAAATGTGAAAGTGACATCATTTACTTTTAAGGTCTAAATATTGTTCATTTCTGAAGTGCATCTGCAGAGAAGTACATGTTTTGTGCTTCCCTAAATTCTCTTCCAATATTACAACTGGCTCCTTCGAAGAATAAATGAATAAATGAATGAATGAATGAATGTGATAAAACTCTCAAGTGTCAGACAATGCACAAACAACATTCTGCACTACAGCTGCACAATCAACTGAATCACAATAGCAAAGTTGGTCAATGCAATTATATAATCACAAACAGCTGCAAGTCGAATAAAAAAAAAAAAGAGCATATATGAAGTAATTACCTTCTCCTCTGATGTGAATTCTACACGTTTTTAAATAAATGATTAATCAGTCTCTGGACAGTGAAATGTGTGCAGTACATGGTCATAACTATCTGGTGTGTAGACCAGGTTAAATGGCTGTCAATAGATACAAGCTAATACTGAACTAGTGGACAAAACAAGAACATATCCTCCGTTTTAAAGGAATATTCTGGATTCAGTAACAATGACCTTGATAGCCAAACAAGTAGACACCTAATACCATTTATTAGATGAAATGGTGTCTATAAGAATTACACTATGACTTTTCACCAAATCATGCAACCCTATTCTGCACAGTGAAAGTCAAAGATTACATTGAATGAGCATTAAAAAATACTTAATTTTGAATGAAAGGTGACTTGAACTATAATCCACTAAAATCAATACCACACTTGCACACGTTCTCTCTCTTTTTTTTTTTTTTTTAATTAACACTAGCTGCAACACAGTACCCTTAATGCATAGCGTTGGTACCATGATACAATTACTTTACCTCTAACCCATAAATACAGCCAAGATTTTTTTTCTCCACTCGATTGTATCATATCATCACCTCCTTCCTCTACATGCACAGAGGGGCGGAGCTGCAGTCCTATGTGCTGACTCCTCATTAGTTTGTAGTTACTTGCGGAAGCTACACCATACGGTGGTTTCGGCTGGAAATGTCAGTTATTCTAAGTAACATTTCATCCCCGCAATCTAACTCTCACTAAGACTCTGCAAGTGCAACTCAGAAAGCCAAGCAGACTCACTGATCACATCAACTCACCTTTACCAATTTTCCCTTCTAGAGGGTCCTTCTTGAAGTGAATACCGTGCACGTCTACATGAGCTTCTCCCCCGGCATTTACAGCCCAAATAACCCGTTCAGCGAGGCTGGGGCCCCCGCCATCCGCCCAACACTGCTCTGCCAGCAGCGACAGCACCGCTGCGACCAGCCCAGCGACGAGCCGTGCCGTGACCCGCTGCATTGCCACACTGCCTGCTCCTACACACAGACACGCACAACATCGGTAGCTGTTTGCATGCAGCAGAGACCGGGCTTTTGAATGGAAGTCACACTTCCACATGTAACATTAACCTCAGGTTAAGGTTGGTTAGCACAGAAAGCTAGCAGCTTGTCTTGGTGTAATGCAACATGATACCTATAAGTTAGCTAGAATGCTAACGTTGACGTTGCCAATACCGGTAGTAGTGTTAGCACAAAAGCCCATAGATTCAGAAAATGACAGCAGAATCAAATGAGTAATACAGGTTAAGATGAGCGACTTCACATTATTTCACGTTTGTATTAACAAGGCAAACACTTAATAATAATAAGAAATTAGCGGCGTGTAACGTTGTCACTTAGGCTAGCTAGCTACCATACCTGTCTAACCAGAAATACTTGGTCTCTGAGAGCCAGGCAAACGTTCATGTGCCTTACCTTACTCTTTTACAAATATCTTCAGCTTATTTTTTGGCAGTGTGTGAGCTTATCTCTGCTGACACAGCCTGAGCAGGTCCCTGTTCTCAACACTGTGTGAAACCTCCACTCTGTGCAGATATTCTTTCTGATGACCAGTCTGCTGTACTGACTTTCATTCAATGTGTGCATCCCAACTCAGCTCTGCTAGCTACAGCGGTGCCAGTTTGCAGGAGGCGGTATGGTGCTACCTAACTTTAATTTCCCATGGCTGATGATTGACAGACCCGCTGTCGAATCACATGGCCCTCTTAAGGTTTCCAAAACCATTTAACCACATGGGCCAATTGCATCTGATTTTGCCATAACTATGGAAAAATTACGACTTTGAATACGGTGTGAATCATTTGTAAACCTGTCAAGAGGCTTGACTTTTGTGGGTAGTAAAACATTAAGCTCCAACATAAGATGACGGAAATGGGCGCACACAAGTAGACTGATATCTCATTTTCCTTATTGTGGCAAATTAGGAAGCCGGCAAAAAGCTTACGAGACAGGAATAATGAGAAAAAATAACATAAGATGAATAAATTGCAAACTGCCCTTCAAAACAGACATGTTACAGATTTATAGAATCCACTTTTACATAATAAATTACTTGCCATGATTTCATTTGACTACTGGTTAATTCATCAGTTACTTAAAACATTAAAATATAATCTAGTAACCATCAGTTACTTATACTGAGAAGGAAAACTAAAATAACAACAACACTGCGGGGGATTAAACGTATTAAATCGTTGTAAAATTATTCATGCGGTCTTAAGAAAATCCTCACACCCCTCTCCTTCTTTTATGGTATGGTCCGAGTCTTGTCCAATCAGGAAAGTCCAACGCAGCTCGCGCACGGTGCACTCAAGGGTTGACCAGAGAGGAATGAATGAAGATAGTTGCTATGGCAACACCATTTACCTCCATCATGACAGGTGTTTTTATGATTTATCTTTTATCTGACAGAGCGAGGGTCAACATATACACCCCATAACTAAAATTAGCATTTTACTGTATAGTTCACTTCCTTGAAACAGATGGTATTAGGGCTTTTAAAGCATAATACATTAACATTCACAGCAAACTCCTACAAAGTCATTAGGCTGTATTTGAACAAAGTAATTTGCATACGTATATACACAGAGTTACATCCATCTGTGTTGCCGAAGCAGCTTGTACATACATCAGTCTTGTGAGTGTTTCGGCACCTATTTTCAATAAGCTTTTCATCAGTGTTTCAATGTTGCCGTCATTCAATGTTCACAATATTAGCTGATGCATAACAGTGACCTCAGATGATTATCTAAGAAACACATGTTGTTTCTGTCTTAGCTGTTTTATTAGAACAAAAGAGCATGTCTTAATAACACATCTGTATTTCTACTGTATAAGTACTCCCAAACATGAATGTAAATCTATGTAGAATTACGTAAAGGCCACATGAGGAGACACAAAGATTAGAGAAGTGATGCTTCTGCTGTGTGGCTGCAGGTAACGCTTACTCTGCTTGCAGTTACGTATAAATAATAGATATTAGGAGGAGATTTTTCATTAAGATGGATGGTGAAAACACAGTGTAGTCTCCTGTACTTATATGTTTGATAAACATATTTTGATGTAGACATCATAGAAGACATTCAATGTCATTAATAAATCAAGCTGTGCTAATCCTATTTATATTTAGTATAGAATTTTACATTTAATAAACAATAAATAACAAATTAAAGCATTTTCTACCATATAGCCATTTTCTTACAATTAACCATTGCCAGAGAAAGTGGTTCAAATGTAAACACCTTTTATTTTTCTACAGTTAACTTGGCGAAATATTCTGTTTACTTTGTAAGACAAAAATGCAAATGTGCATACTGAATTTAATAAATCTCCCTCTTTGGCATGCATAAAAATTGCTTTAACAACACATATTTGTGGAATGTTACCACAACTACAATCAGACTGACAATAACATACAGTACAGGTACAACATAACAACGTCCACTGTTAATACAGTTCACATATGTCATTCCTGCTTTATGATCTCAGATGGAGTGATGTAAGCATTAAATTAAAGACATTACTTATTTCTAAAGAAGATTGAAAACTCCGGGGACCTGTGAGCATCTAAAGACAATTCGAGGTCGATACATTTACACAGCACAGGTTTTTCAGTGAGCACTTTGGTTTTTCTGCATTCATGCTTTGACAGAAAGATGTGCACTTTGTAAATACTGTTTCAATTCCTCTGTATCTCAGACCTCAGGGAGGGGATTTCAGTTGAATCTCATTGAAATCAGCTCTGCTTCTTAATACTCAGTACAGTGACGCTACAGTGGAAAATCACAGATGGTCACACAGTTACAATACAGGTGTGATATTGCCACACGGGTACTTGGTGGAGCACCAATGTCACACAAAAGACATTCAAATTACAGTTTGTAATGCAACAAAAAGTTTGAACATACTGTGTGGAAATTTAAGAAAATGTTTTACAGTGCACTTATCTTTATATCCTATCTACAGACATTCACACTCTCGTCCTGACTTCGTTGCACATGACACTTAATTATACCATGCCGAGGATGAGACAAGACATTGATGACCTACCCATACAGGAAGTTATTAAGTGAGAATTAAAGTGCAAAAACATAAGTTGGACAATCATCAGCTAGGCTACAGCAAATTCTGCCTCAGTTGAACTGGAGACTTTTCAGGAAGAACACTTGTTGACTGAAAGTGTGAGGTGGCTCCTCGCTCCGTAACATTTGAGGAGATTAATTCCAGTGTCATTCATTTGGATGGCTCAGAGATCTTGACATTGTCCTTGGTTTTACTTTGTCAAGTATTGTAAAGGACACAGCTTCACATTCAGGACCCTTCATTTTAGGATCCTAGCGAGACATCATTCGTACAAACTCTGTGAAATGAGAGGAGGAGAATCATAAAGTGCAAGTGTTTAAAACTAGAATGTGCTCTTAACATAGGAGTAAAGTTTACCTTCAAAATCAACAAGCCCATCTCCATTCAAGTCGACGTCCCTTAGAATATCTTCCACTTCCTTTAGACCCACCTGGAAAAAAGTTGGCAATAGTTAATGAAGCAGCAAAACAAAATTAAACATTTGATCACATTCCTATTTTTAATCATCAATAAGATGTCCATAATATCACTTATCCCAGCCAAAGGTTTTTTTTTTATTAATGATTAATTGAGAGATCTGCAAATTATTTATTAAATTTCAATCTTTGACCTGACTATTTCAACCAAACTTTTTTTTACAAAATCCCTCAAAAACTGAAAGTGGAGGTTTTAATACCCTGTAGCTGGACTGCAACTATCTGTAATTTCACTTTTCCTGGTAAAAACAAGAAAAATAAATGTTTTTGTCATTTTGCACATTGGACTCTAAATTTTAGATCTGTTTAATGTCAGTTTTGAATAAACATTCTGCATATCTACAGTGGTGTTTCTGATTTCAGATCTTGACACTTTATTCATTTGATATTATTATTCATCACTATAATATAGTTTTGAATGAACATAAATGCTGTGACTTGTCAAAATGTAATTCCCTGTTATAATGAGATTAATTTTATTTATTCTGAAAAGCCAGATGTGTCTTTTCAGTCCCTCCCCTGTAGCTTTGTCTGAAAAATATAAGGAATACATGGAAATTAATATCATTGTTGCAGGCCTATAGCTATTTCTATGTTGTTTTTCTGTTAAAACGTACAATCACACATAGACAATGACAACAAAATCAACACAAAATAAAATAATATTATAACATGCCATAAAAGATTTTATTTTTCGTGCCAAACTCAAAGAGTAGGAGCTATGAAAAAACTCAGCATTTATTAAGGTTAGTTAGCCTGTTTCTATGTAAGCCAGCACATGCCATTATTGAATGAATCAGCTTTGTGTTCTATGAATAGCACCCACCTCAATAAAAATTATGAAAATAATAATTTCAAAAATCCCAACTGTTTTGTTTATTGTAGTTGTATAATTTAATAAATGCACCAAACTGCAGAGCACCTTGTAGTAAAACATCGAGGGTGTTAGCCTACATACTTTTTCACACCTCACGATAGGTTTTTTTTTCTTTTGCTGACTCCTGTCCTGAGGGGAATTTAATCATATATTATTTACAGAATAGTTATCAGTAGAAATGTACATCCAGTAAAAGCAGATGGACATTGTATCTGCCATCAGCTAAGGCAATGTACAGTCTGATGGTTGAACCTTTATGACTATCAAGAGCGGATATTCACACATACACTATATTTAATATTTCTACTGACAGAAACATCAGCTATGTTAGATATCTGGATATCTAATATTCGGCTTGCACCATCAATTGGACTATAAATCTGAAACTGGAGCTTTTTCTTTAATACTGTTATTATTATTAGTTTTAGAAATGATACTCCTGACTCTGAAAGTCCAATACACTTGTAGGAAGTATATCACTGTGGATATCTGAGATGTTAATTGTTTGTCATAGGAATAGTTAAATTAAAAGTATTGCCAATATACTGTAGTTAAAGTGGATACTAAATGTTAAAACGTTCTGACATAGCGTCACAGTGGATGTTTATAGCAGACCAGTGCAGAGACTCTTTGACATTTGTTGATAATATTACCTGCTGGCCCAATAGTTTCCTCATTGCATCACGAAGCTCAGATGTGCTTATTGCACCATCTCCATTAGTGTCAAACTATTGTAAAAAGAAGAGGGGCAGTTAAAAAAGAAGTCAACAACTGTAGAAACATGTTAACATGATCGGACTTACAAAAAAACACATCTCTACCATTTAACTCGGATACTCTTACCTCTCTAAAGGCATCTTTTAATTCTTTTATTCCAATCATATCTGCAGTTTCAGCCAGGAGTTTTGGGCCCATCAACTCCACAAAGTCCTCAAAATCAACATGACCTCCCACTAAAGACAAATAATAAAAAATAATCTGTAGAATTCGAAACCATGACACACATACTGGATACTACATGCATGACGTATGAAGTAAATACAGAAGTAATTTAAACCCGTACAATTCATGTTTATCTGTTGACTCAGTTCTATCAGCTCCATTTCAGTTGGCATGTATCCCATGGTCCGCATACAGTTTCCAAGGTCTTTACAGCTGATAAAACCATCCTTGTCTTTGTCAAACTCTTTGAAAGCATCCCTCAACTCTGCGGGACAATGACAGAAATATTAGATAACTTTTTTACAAAGGGCATTTAGGTAAATATACAGTTTTATACATATAACCACATTATTATCTTATTTTCTTAGGTTTATTCTGTAAACATCCTGACTGTAACAATTCTAAAATGATGATTATTTTGGTAATAATTGTAAGACAAAGCAAGACAAACCTACCATCCATTTCTTCAGGTCGCAGCTCTCTGTCCTGTTAAAAAATGAAATTAATCATTGGTCAGAAAATTCACATGAAAAACACATGACAGCACAACATACATTATCATTACAAAGCACTCATCTGTACGATCTAACAAACCATTGATAATGCTGTGATGTGACCCATGCCCAAACTAGAATCAACAAGCGTCTCCATAACTGCCCTCAGCCTAATTATGAACCACTAAGGACAGCCAAGAGTAAATGATGTTAACTGTACAATGAAACTAATATCTTGATGACAAAAGCTCTTACTGTAAATCAGCTGATCCCTATCAAGCGGTACTGTAAACCATAACCTCGAAGTTCACACAAGAATGTGCCTGTTTCTATTTTTTTCAGTGCTTGCTTACAATGAACACAACCTTTAAAGGGCAGAGACAGAGGCAGACATATCCCAGAACCCTCAGGGGTTAACAGCAGGAGCAGTGAGAAGTCTAAACACGACACTGAGCGTTGACGTCAGGCCCAAAAATCTATCTGACCGGAACCACTGACATAGAAAACACAGGAGGCACCGAAGCCCAAAGCAACGTCACTAACCGATCAAAAGGGCTGCGTGTACACACCATTAGCACTGCTGTCAATCAATCATTACCAACTTACTCATGTGGCTGTGCAACAACCTATTAGTTTGCTCTTTTCACTTGGGTGTAAAAATATTGTGGTTTCCTGCAGATTGTTAGCAAACAAAGATAATAAGATAATTATGTGCTGTGGTTTTCAGGCTGAGTATTTCCCAAAACTGTACACATATTAAGACAGCTTCTCAAGAGCAGCAGGAGTGGGAATAATAAAAATAAAATAGTGGCAGGGTGTCAATAAAATAAAATGTTTTCCAATTTATAGAAATCTCATCCACATAGATTTAATGCTTTTTTTTGTCATGAGCATGGCTTTTCACGACAATGAAAATATAGCCGCAGTGGTCTGATTTCATTGCATTTCATAAAAATATTATAGGAGGTTCCTTTACAGCTCTGTTTTATTTATTTAACATTTATTTAACCAGGTAAGTTAGTTGAGAACTGATTCTCATTTACAATAACAACCTGGCCTAGAGGTAGCATCCAAAAAGAATATGCAGCAGCACAGGTTGAATTATAAATATTCTGCCTTCACTCTCAAGCTTGTCAAATAAAATATGCTGTAAAAACTTTCCTTTCCTGAAGCACAACTCAAGTTTTTCAGTCATTCAACCAAAAGATCTCATAAAATAAAAAGTAGATGGGACAGTACATAGAGAAGAACCTATGAATATAAACAGAGGAAATATAAATATAGGAAGTTACAAAGGATGTTTGTGTGTGTCCAGACTTACGTACAGCCTGCCTGCACTTGGCCATGCCATTACTCAGGAAGACACAGGTTTGCCCGAGTATGTTGCTCACGAGAACGCAGTTTTGTGTCATGGATACAATGGACTCCTGATAAGGTCCAAGATAAGCCCCTGAGCCCATCTCCTCACAGGACAGCACCCCTCTGAATCTCCTCTCAGCATCCTGGAGCATCTTTTCAGAGGGGTGCAGGATTGGGGGCAGAAACAGCGTTAGAGATCTGCAGCAGCTTTGAAGCAGAATGGAATACAGCTACAAGTTGAAGAGGATGTACTGTATGAAGGAGAACATCCACGACAGTCAACTCAGACTCAGTAATAGACTAAAACACAGCAATAACCCAGACCTGTGCTTCTCTGTCAAACCAATGTTCACATGCCTCTTGAGCAGGTCATGTTTAGAAAAGAGCGTCTACAACATGACAGTAAGGTAAATGCATCAATAAAACAGCGTGTTGCCAACTTTCCACTCATCGTTCATAACAGTTTACTTGCCACATTGCACGGACTGGCACCTCACACCTATACACTGTCACAGGAACAGTAAACACTCAGAAAAAGAAAGAATGAGCAAGAGCACAAGGGAACAGGCTACATGTGACGTTTCCAACTTTAAGACTTTTTAGGCATTTGTTAGGAAATAGGTTAGTTCCTGCTGCAGACTGAATTATGCAAAAGCCTGAATCTGTTTTAACACTAAATGCATAGCAAAGCAAACTGCAAGCCAAGTCACAGACTGACAGAAAACTACTAATAAGCAGTTGGGAAACCCTAACTCACTAATGTTTTTGCAGTTTTGCAACATAACTGACATCATAGGTTAATATTTGAGTTTAAACAGAATCAACAAACACAACTGTGCACATCTAAATTACTGACATTTCGGAAAACATTGTGTTGGTTCTTCTCTCAGTTTCATTATGAAAAGTGCAACAAAACCCACAAAGCATATACCAGTAACTGAGAAACACAAAGTGCTAAAGTGCATCACACAGTTTAATCTTACCTACCGTTCTGAGAGGTGACTCTAAGCAGTTTCCCATGCCAAAGGAGAAAAGAGGCACTAAAAAGGACCATGAGGGCTCTTTCTCTAAGACTGTAGTTTGGATTTTGAAAGGAGTGTGAACTCTGGTTGCAGCAAGACCCATGAAGGCTGGGGAGCTAACCTATATCTGCAGCTTAGTGGAAGAAGAGTGAAAGGCAGTGCGCCACGCTATCTGTCGTGAATGAATGCAACAGTGGTAAGAGTAGCAGAGTACTAATACAAGAGTGAAAGAGAGAGAGAGAGAGAGACAGAAGAAATATGAGTGAGAGGGTGGGAAACAAAATGAGAGAGGGAAGTGGACTGTGGACAGAAACAGAATTATGCCTATTAAAGGAAAAGAGGATGATCCACTGCCTGTGAGATATCTCACCCAGCTGTCACACTGACCAAACCGTTACTGTGTGAACAACACCGACAACTAAACACAGGTTCACAGCCACCAAAATAAGAAAGGAAAATAAAAATAAAAAAAAAATGTTTATCAGCTGTCCTGTAGGATCACATTACAAAGGTGCACCTGTAAAATATGCTTCAGGGTCACACACATATTACAAGGTGTTCCCTCTAAAATCTGTACGAGGCAAGTTTACAAGAACACAATGTATGCAATGGCCTATTTCTATCCTTACTATCCTCTTCCTCCTCCGCTGAAGCACTGTGATCTTATTGTTCTTCAATAACTCTAGGCTGAGTACTCATTTTGTACATGGGACTGATGCTCCTTTCTCCTTGCCTCCCAACCCCACACATCTTTCTCTGCCCTCTGCAGACGACAGCAAGGTCACTCTGACCTCCATCAGCCACATGGCACCAAAGAAAAACACAAAGAAAACAGCTACCATCAGCCAGTTATGGTGAAATACATGAATGTGTTTAACTCCATGTGTGCTTCGATTGACAACACTATCAAATAAAGAAATAAAAATAAAGGAGCACATTTGTTTCCTCAATACACTACATTTCTGAGGATAAGCCTTGCTTTATGAGTATTGATTACCTAGGGTTCATACGGTTTAACTCTGGTCCACCTGCAGGAAAATCCAGTTTACATTGGATGAATTGTTCACACAAAAGGCTGTGTGTGCGCCTCTCTAGCCATGAATTACATTTCTGTCACTCATCTCCTCTCCACCTAGTCATCTCGTCAAAGACCTTTTTCAGGTCACGCTAATGTTTTCACAGAGCTGCTCACAGACTGACTCACAGGTTATTTGTAGAATGGGCTTTCATACTATAATACTAAAAGATGCTGCTCTTAAAGCCCCAAGCATGATCTCTGATGATTCTATGGCACAGGAACAAACATTAAAAAAAAAAAAAAAAAACACCTCCAGATTCAGGTCAGATAGGGAAAAAGGCAACTACACTGATTTCCAGCGTATAAATCATGAAAATGGCACAGTATAAACATGAACAATGGGTTTGTAGGCAGCAAGTTGACAGCTTTCTGTAAAACTGAAACTAACTGCTTTAAGTGTGCCAAAATTATGCAAATTCATGACACTGATAAGAGTCCAGGAAGATGAAATCGTGTCCTAAAAATGGATACGTGGCTGAAAATAGTGCCTTCATCACTAGCAACGACATGAAAGTGATTATTTTTCAGACACAACAATTACTGCAGTGTCCCAGATTGAATGACGCATGAACCTGAAGTTATATCTTTGTCTTAGACCAAATACATATTAGCACTTCAAAGATGTTCACCTCTTTGTATTAAAACATTTTATCTCCCCCGGCTCATCCACTTCAGTGAGAAAGCTCTGCCTGATTGAGAAGGTCTGTAGGAGGTGGAACAGCATAGACACAAATTACATAAGAAATGAACTCGTAGAAGACGCTTCTCCTCTATAGTGTGTCCAATAATGATAGTGTTTGCAGAATGCATTAGTGTATATTGATTGTAAACAGATAACAGTGAAGCAGAGGCCACAGTTAACCAATTCCTATCTGTTTTTGAACAAGAAATTGGGTGACTTTTCAGCAGAGCAGCCTTCCAGCACTTTCATTTGAGATATTAAATAAAATTAACCCACATCCAAGCCTCCTTTCAGTCAAAACCCACATGGGAGGCTATAGAAAGCATTACTAAGACTTGGATTCAGGTCCTCAGATGCCCCTAAAATATAATCTTTCTGAGTAAGTGTCAATAATTTAATGTTTACCATCTGACTCATGCACTAATTTGGTATTTCCTCTCCTCAGGGCCTTACCTGCCCAAACAGTGAACTGAGGATTGTGCGTAAATTATAATCGGATGCTGAAGAAGCGGTGCTGGATCTCCGGGAGCGGCGGGAGGACCTGCTGGACAGCGGGATCAGGGAGCAAGAGGACGGGGAGGAGCTGGTGACCTGACCGGCGCTTTGGGCCACCCCGGCCCCCTTATGGTCCGCGGGCTCAAACAGAGGAGCCCTGTCGTCGTTGCTGTCCGACAGAGAGGGCACCCTGGGGACCGACGGGCGCGTATGCGCGTGACAGCGAGGGGGATGCTCAGGCTCAGGTGGTCCCGCGGCAGGTGGACGGTCCTCCCTGTGGTGCTTCCTGCGGTGGTGCCGGTGTGTGGGTTTGGATGACCTGCAGCGCTCCCTCACACTCCGGCCCGCGTCTCCGTTGGGCTCCGGCGGGTCTGGAACTTGGCTGTGAGTGGTATGTGATTTCTTGTCCCGAGTGGGGGCATTATTACTATCCCGGTTGCCGGCGAGGGAGGGGTGACACAGGGGTCTCCGGACACTGGTGTCGCCCTCGGCCGGCCAGAAGGACTCCCCCGCGGGGCTGTTGCTCTGGAGCGCAGCGGGACGGTGGTGATGCTGATGCTGATGCTGATGCTGGTGTTGATGCTGATGGTGATGCTGACTTCTCCGGCTCTCTGCTGTTCGTTCGGGGAGGTGTGTCGGTCTCCTCGCCGCCGAAGATGATTTCAGCAAGGAGGTGGTGGACTCAGATTTAGGAAAGGATGAGCTCATTGCTGCGGATCGAGGCTAGTCTTTTTCGGCGGGTTGATCATCGAC
Source organism: Apogon hyalosoma (assembly GCA_037367295.1). Classification (NCBI taxonomy): domain Eukaryota; kingdom Metazoa; phylum Chordata; class Actinopteri; order Kurtiformes; family Apogonidae; genus Apogon; species Apogon hyalosoma. Next base: position 20,987,281 of record JAPQRP010000030.1, read on the forward strand.
ATCATATGCGACGGGTTTCTTTCCATTGTCGTCCCATGTTCCCTCCCAGAGCCTTCCCTGCCTGCGTTAACTTGGGCTACATTTCACCACCTGATTGCTGTGCGGCAGCGCGGCAGGAGCGCGCACACACGGCGGAACACAGGGGCACACACGTCGTTGCGGAGTGCGCGTCACCTTTTCATTGATGTGGATTCTGGTCACTGGCACCGTAGCAATTACGTGGGTGTGGAAGATAGTAGGATATGGTGCCAGTGGTCCACAAACTTTTTTTTATGGCCAAGGTAGAACCACACTTATGATACACAAATGACTCCATTATTAAAGCGACGTTGGATGAGCATGGATGAGCGGGCAAAAACACATTTAACGTAATCTAGTGGGCAATAATGATGGCATAGCGATGTGTATCATTTTCATTGTGATACACTTCAATATCGCGATAATTATAGGCTATTTATAGTAACAGGCCTACACATTTTCTCTCTTTGAAGTTTGCTCTTTATTAAATTATTTCATTGAAGTATATTTTTGATGTTAAGCAAACATTTTGTCATTATAGCTGTTGTGATTGGTCTGACTGTAGATTTCTGAAATGTTCCACTGTTTGGCAAGTGTTTGTCGAGGTTAAAATCAATAATATGCTAATTGTCTGTTTCTTCAATTTTCACTCTACCAAAGTCAGCCTTAGAAATAAAAGAAATGATCAATTCTCATTATTTATACAGACTGAGGTGAACCTTTTTACCATAATACCATTTGTAGTCATGTCTTATATGATATAATGGTTTTAATTTTGTTTGTTCTAAACATCAGGAATATATCACGTTTGTTAGACTACCAAAACACTGACACAATGTTCATTGACAATGTTGTGACACAATCACCCTGTAATGCTCAAATATTTTTTGTGGGCATGTATTTCAGCATAGACTGAATATTATATGTTTCAGGATTCCATGCAGGACATTTAGTACATCATTTGCTTCCAACAGTGGCAGTCAGTTGATGGAGACTCTTCAGATCAAGCAAGTCATCAAGGTAAAGTGCAAGACTCATGAAAGCAAGAGGTTCATGGAGATATACATTTATTATAACGTTTATATTATAGTAATACATGCATGAATTAGATGTAATTGACTGGGAGTCAGTAAAAGGCTCATTATAAACATTATAAACACTATTGATGGTTTTCCTGCAAACAACAGTGCAGAACTGAGTACCGTTGCCATTGTTTTATAGTAAATTAACAGCATGTTGCTGTTGGTAAAGTTTACTGTTTGTACTGTTTTTAGAGATCATATATTTGTAGTCTTGCAGTAAAAAAAGGATTGACAGTAAAGTAGCCTAACTTTTCCACAAAAGGGTAATTACTGTATATATTGTAAATACTACACCAGTACAGCATATAGTATAAACTATTGCCCAATTACCATTTATTAAATAAGACTAATGTGAATTTACAAATTTTTGTCAAAATTGTGTGACTTGAGAAATGATTCTCTTGCTATAAAACCAAATGTTTTACTATATTTTAGAAGAGAGAAAGAAGATGAAAGAAAATGACAAAAAACAGCCACTAAAAAATAAACACTTTACCAAGCAAGACATAGACAAAATCTTATCAAAATCATCTACTGCTTACAGTGTGTGGCAGAAAAAAAAAGAAATGCATTATATTATTGTTGAAAGTGAGCAAGATGTTTCAGTGTTGTCATCGTGTATTACCCTTGAAACTATTGAGATAAATAGTTTCACTGTTAATGTAACATCTTATAATCTTCTTGTATCTCTTTATCCCGGCTGGTCTCATACTGTGAAAGGCAGAGTAGGTCTGTCAGGAAATGACTGATGTTGAAAAAAAAAAAAAAAAACCGAGCAGTGACAGCATCATTGCCTACCTACGCCTCCAAGTGTCACTACTTTAAAACTGCATCTGGGATGAAAAGAAACATCACAATTACTCTGTTTTGTTGCTCCGCTCTGAGATTGTCAATACCAGAAACGTCATTTCCTCTTATGACTTTATCCTTCCCTACCACAGAGCTATTCACATCCTGTAGTGTTTTATTTTATCAGTGACTCATATTTTGTGTGACTGAATTCAGCTGATTTAGGAAAAGTGTAACGGTTCATTCAGCAGAACAGATTCTAGTACATTCAGGATGGGTGTGCAGTCTGATTTCCATCTGCGATACATGTGTAAAAGTGAGACTACTGACAATAGCTGGTTAAATAAGTCGACCATTTATTAAATGTACAGAAATGCTGTTCAAAATCCACAAGAACATGTGAAAGGACAAATCCTAAATTCAAATGTAAACAAAATGGTTGCCCACCATACTTCTTTAAATATATATATATTTATGTAAAGCAAATGCTTTGGGAATGACACTTTTCATACTCTGTTAGTGGATTAACAGCATTCTAAATTTTAAACCTAATTATGGACAGCTCAATGTGAGTGTCAGTGTTGTCCAATGTTGTAAACAGCTTGTGAATGATCATACTTTTGTAAACATTAGAAGTGAATAGATAGGTATCTTGAATTGCAATGGACCAATAAAGCTAATGAAGACTACATTTTCACTTGTAACAAATTGGAACCTTTGTGCACATATAATCATAAGGTGCTGCTGAGGAATTAAAGATTGTGGCTTTAATAATAAGTGTTACCATATGGCATTGCAGAATTACAGTGATTAAAAAGAAACATCACAGAACAACAGAGATAGTACGTCATAAACATTTTACAGAATCTACAAATTTATTCTATCAAAATGATTTCAAGGTTGGTTTTGTTGAAGGAATGGAGAATGAAATGCATTCACTTCACCTGTAAATCAAGACAACACAATAGTTATAGCATTGAAGACAATCATTTCAAAACATCTCAAACCATTCAGATATTACCTCAACTCTATTTACAGAAATACAAACCTGATATCAAATACACCCAAATTACAAGAGTTTAGTAAATTTACCAAAAACGCTTCTCCATTATTACAGCACAGGCCGACTCACACAGTTGGACCTAAAAATGTGCTTATCTAACCATGTCTTGTGAAAGCAGGATTGATTTTCAAAGGGGGAGCACAATAAACTACCACACCGGGAGTCGTGACAGAGACATTAGCTGCGTCTGTAAACATTCAGATCATGTTTGACATTGGACCTCAGTTATCAAACCACTAATGGATGAATCAGTTCAGTGAGTGCTTGAATGATGGTCACTGATTCCTTTGTCCATAAACACTGTTGAAGCACTTTTAGTTTACATATCAGTAGCAGTTGTTCATCTTGTAAGAATCATAGATGTAAAAGGGGAGATAAGAAATATGCTCTCCTATGATGTTGCTATTGCACAGTAGTCTTACAAGGAGCGAGCCGATGTGTGGTTCTGATTAGAATTTTTGTGCATTAATCACCAAAATAAAAATCGGATGATCAACCTGTATATACTGACATTTGACAGCAGTGAAACCACACAAAATAGTAGACTTTTGCCATTGGAATTTCATTTATTTTATCTATTTATTTGATGCCATTTTATGTTTGTGAGATCTGAATGTTGAGGAGATGGGTCCTGTGACTCTCTGGTCTTGCATTTTCTTTTCTTCTTGTATTGTTGTTGTTTACTGTTCTATGTCTAAAAAAAATCCATTAAAAATCTAAATGACAGATTCCTTTGTAATCTGACATTTATTGACTTTTTTTTTTTTTTTTTTTTTACATTGACAGTGTCCTAAAAGGTGGGAAAAGGGAAAAAAAGTATTCTTTGTCTTCTGCACAGATTCTACAATTTCTTGTACATTGAAGCCATTCTGAAATCAACTTCACTGTTAATAAAACATATTTAACTAATCATGACTGCCATGTTTTTATGTGTTTGGTAAAATAAGATAAATAATTTTTCTCGATTATGTAAACCTAAAAACACACACTCCTCCTGCTCTTGGAAACATTAATGAAAGCTTGATCATCTATTTATTCATGTCTAAGAGCCTATTTTCCTGATCTAAACAGATCTGAGCCTAAAAATGTCGATAATGGTTTTCAGGGCATTGTTGCGGCATAAAAAGTGAACCGGACCACAAATGAATGTACTGTTATAGTTAATGGCATGTTGACTCAGTTTGTATCTGTCTGTTTGTCTACATTTAACTTGTGTCAAACCAATATGCTCAGAATCATCCTATTAATAAAGACCGTTTCAGTGAATCTCAGTTTATAGTTAACATTGTAAAATGGCTGCAATTTCATAACTTACTTTGTAATGAGGTTTCCTATCACTCCTTTTACATCTAACGGTCAGATTCTCATAGTGTATGTACATCAACTCAAAGCTATGACTACATTAGATAAATGCATTTAATTACGTAAAACATCCAATTGGCCTTTTGTTACTTGACTTGATGCATTTATTTCAGTGTTTATTTATGTGTTAATTCAGCCTGGAATTATCAGACTAGGAGAATTAGGATTAGAGTACGGCATCTGTCAGAGCAAATGCAACATCAAGTTTCAGATTCATCTGCTCTCAAGCTTATGTTTATTATTACAACAGCAAGTACAACTGTAACCCAAAAACGAGACAACAGCACTGATGATATTATCATTAGTGTTACTTCAACTGTGTTTTTTATACAGTTTTGGAAATAATTATTAGACATCTGTGACATGGTGTTGAAATGAAATGTTTTCTGCCTCTTTGCTTGTGGAACCTAGATGGAAACATATTGCTTTTTCTTTTGGAGTTATTAATAAACAGCTGTTTAACTGATTCTAAGTCTCTTAACTCTTCATGAAGCACCAAAATGTCTCTTCTCTTCTTTTGGTCAAGCTATGAATTACTTGGATTGTCTTAACCTTACATTCACTCAGTGGCCACTTCATTAGGTACATCTATTCAACTCCATAATTAACACAAATACATTACAAGCCAATTGTATGGCGGTAACTCAATGCATTTAGTCATGCAGACATAGTCAAGAATATCTGCTGAGGATAAAACTGAACATTGGAATGTGGAGGAAAGGTGAATCAAGTGACTCTGAACATGGCATGTTTGTACGTACCAGATGAGCTGATGTGAGTATTTCTGAAACTGCTGACCTACTGGGATTTTCACATACAACCATCTCCAGGTTTTATGGAGAATGATTGGAAAAAGAGAAAATATGCCTTGCTGATGCCAGAGTGCAGAGGAGAGTGGCCAGGCTGGTTCCAGCTGATAACAAGGCAACAGTAACTCAGACAACCCTTGGTTACAATTGAGGTATGCTGAAGAGCATCTGTGAATGCACCGGCCACTTTATTAGGTACACCCGGTACAAACAAGGGGCACCTAATAAAGTTGCACTAGAGTACATACAGCTATTGCACACACTAATGATGTCTCAAAAATGTGGTCTTTTGGTGTAAATTTAGAAATTTTATAATTTCAAGATTTTGTGTTGTTATACATAATTTATTGAAAGTGTTTTATCACTAGATCTTATCATGTAATATATTATGTAATCATTTAAATACTTCAATGAATTTCTACAGAAAAAAAAAATCACAGATTGTCTGATAATTTTTTTCCAAAGCTATAAACAATCACAGGACATGTCATCCATCCATAACTATTATCATGACTACCGGCTGTCCCCTTTTACGATTATGCAATGTAAAAAGTGCAAATGCACTGACAATCATATCATGAGTTGAATCAGTATTTAATACTGAGTGTGACTTGAAATTAAATACAAGAAGCTGAATTTCTTAGCCCTTACAATGTTGGTGTCAAAGGAACTGCAAGTAATTTGTCAGACCGTAAGTAATACTAACAATACTTTACACACAGTTTTAACGATAATAATGTTGTTGTGTCTCATTCAGTGACAATGGGAAGATGTTGAATTCTTACGTAATGGTTTGCCTTCATGTGCTGATAATAACGATGATGATGATCTGGCCTGTTTTAAAGCTGCAGGAGCTGAAATGAATGATGAAAAAAATGCTAGAATTTGAGAATGCACAACTTCCTTATGAAGCTCTCTCATCTTGGTCCAAACAAAAAGACTAAATACAGACAGATGACCCGACGTTATGTCATGATGTCATGGAAAAGTCAAACCACTTTCCAAGCTTCTGCATCAAGGCACAGACTAGTCTGACAGAATCTGATCTGCTATTAGTAAGTACAGTCCTTTTATCTGTCTGAAAACGCCTGCGATCAGAAAAAACCTGCATCAGGGGGTACATTTTCTACAGCCTGAAAACACAGGCAAGTAGTAGAACTTCAATGTCAGTATGCTGAGGGGAAGTGTGGATTTTTTTACCCAGTGGTGCTGAAAAACTATCAAGCACTGCAGCTTTAAAACCTTTACACTGAATGTTGAGAAACATAACAGCAAGTGAGTGACACGTTACAGTTTGGCCCAGTAAGTGTAATTTATTTTGTCTATAAAGTACCCTGCACTCTATCAGCTGTTGAACTGTATCATACAGAAAACACAATGTACAACTAATACAAGCTTCTGTTTAAACTATTTTAGTTGATAAATGGCTCAGAGAAGGTAAAATTATGCTAGATGTGTTGCTTTTCGATAAGGTAAAGCATATTTCGTGGGAAGTGATTGGTGTGCAAAGTGTTTACTATACAGTCACGTCATGTATCTTTTGCAAATTCTTTAAACATTCAACACTTCAACATTAAAATAATTAGCTAAAACATGGTATTTATCAATACACAGTAATGAAATGGAACAATCATGCACTGACTCAGTTCGTACTTTCAAGCGTGGCTGCATTTAACACAACTACAGTGTACAGCCAAGGCATGAACATGACTGATAAGGGAGGCCCAATGTTTTGTCAGCTGCTAAGAAGAGTTATGGGATATGAGACAGAGAATATGTACACAGTGAATGTGAGAGCTGGTCTGGAGGCAGAAAAAGAGTTGCTCCCCAATCCTACAAACACTTTCCTAAATGCCCTCTTGTCTCTCGCTTGGACATGGTTTCTCACTCACACTTATTTCCCTTCCTTATCCTCTAAGCGGCCTGGAGTAAAAATGTAGTCCAAGGCTTGTCTCTCAGCAGCGGCCACGTTGGGGTGCCAGAGGTCCACCATGAAGACCACCCTGGGGCCATCCTCAGCACCACCTGCATGCACAAAAAAATAAAGAAAAATAAAGAACCCCTCTGCAACTCCATCACCTTCATATAAAAGAGTCACTGCACATTTCTTTAGTGATATTTGGCGAGGAAATAGTCAGCCTTGGCTTATGCCTTTTTTAGGTCAATCCTCCCACTAGGAATGAACAAAAGTGCTACGAAACTTTGAGCTGTAATCCCGTCTTACCCTCGTGGAAGGCCCTGTGGAGGAAGGAGTCGTCAAAAAGGAGACAGCTGCCCTCAGACCAGCACTGTGGCTCTCCACCAACGACAAGCTCGCAGGAAGGAGGCACTCTGAGACCTGCCAGAGAAAAAAACATGTTCATTCAGATTCATTAAAAACACAAGGCTTTCAGGGGGATTTCTTGTTCTTCTTAAACCACGTATGTGAGAAAATCTTAATGAATGCACTGTTTTAATGTTTTTTTTCATTCATTGGACAGACTCTCCCCATTGATACAAACCATGGTTTCTGTGGATGTCTTAAAATGCTAATATATCACAGTTATTTTTACTGTTTATATGATAGGATTTTGTGCAGCTATCGCCTACGTGAAGCACTTTGAGTGACTGTGTGACCACCACTGTAATTTCTGTTGTGTTTGTTGTTTAATTGTTTGTTCTTTTTGTTCAGTTTTATTCATCTTCATTTTGGGAACATACTTTGTGAAAGGTGCTTTACAAATTTACTTTATTTATTTACAGGGTACAGCTCAGGAAATAGAATAACAGCTGTGGAACTGTGTAAAAAAATAACAATCTCAGCATAAGCCAATGTGTCATCAGGACCCATGAGGATTCAGATTTTCAGTCTAAATACCACAACAGATGAATTCACAGGCATGCTTCTCCCTTGCTTATCTGTTAAGAGCCTGAATACACACTGAGACTGAGACATCATGTGATTGCATCAATTTCAGTTCACTAAGCACTTCACTCTCTTACCCAGGTGGCAGCGCAGTCTGACATTTGTTGGACCATAATGCTCAGTGATCAGAGCTCCAGGCGTCAGCACAGAGAAGCAGGCGTTTCCGAACACATTGTTGGCGATGAAAGTACGCAGCTGGCCCAGGACCCTCCAGGCCCGGGGACACCTCCTGACATTAAGAACCAAGGGGGTCCCCTGATTGACCAGATAGTAAGTCCACCACTGCCCACGAGGAGTGCTGTTGACTTTCCACCCTGGCGGTAGGGAGGAGCCGCTCCGGGCAGGAGGTTGATGGTAGATGCTCTCGAACTCAGCCAGAAGGGCAGGAAAGCTCTGCTCCAGAAGCTCCACATCATGTCTCTGTACTTCCCGGGAGAAAAAAGGTGCCGATGGGAGGTCGGGGAGGAAGAAGACCTCAGGCCGCTGGATGGTTGGTCGACTATTAAGATATCGGCCTTGGTCACGAACTCCTTTATGCACCCTGCCCATACCTGACCAGGTGTAGCGCTTGGCATAATCCTGCAAGCTGTGATAGAGCCTCTGGTTCAGACTCTCCCCAGCACTAGTACAGCGGAAACACTCAGACGACTGGCAGAAAGCAAAGCCGTTCTGCTCCTCCAACATGGACCCATGCTTCCCTTTGCCCCTTCCACGGCAGTCTGAACTCATAAAGCCCCCCACCACCCCTCCAATCCGGCCAGGCCCAGCTAGATATCTCCCACGAAGGGGGCTGGAGCCATGCTCTCGGCCGACCCTGTAACAATACCACATAAAGAGCAGCAGAACACACATGCCTATGGCAAAAGCACAGATCTCACACTCCCTTATAGACTGCATCCCTCCAGCCACCATCTCCCTCACACTCTCCAGTGACCACTCCATCTTGGCTGTTTTCTGGACTGCTGAATCTCACAGAAAAAAAGTGCTGATGAAAGATCAGTTAACACGTCTTTTCTTGATTGTAAATGAAAGGGGCCTTGAACCACACACGGAGTGTTAGTGAGTCTACTGGCAAGCAGCTCTTATCGCCCCTCCTAATGTAAACAGTCTGCTGATTTGATCTGACACACACTGTCTTCAGTCCTAACATTTCAGCACTCTGCAACGACGAGGGAAGGTTTCTCCTTGCATGATGTCTGGCTGTGCGGTATTTGTGCTGCTCCCTTTCTTGTTCTTTCAGACAAATGTAGACAGACAGTGCACCTTAGGGTTATCTGTTCTCTGAAAAACAAAGACAGAAGGAGAAGAGAGAGGGATAAACAGAGAAGAGGATGCTGTCACTGACATCAAATTGATATGATCCAAACTCTATTCACTGTGTTTTTGCATGTAGAGTGAGTGATACAGATCTTGTTTTTTGCGCCTGTGGAACACATCTACCTACTCAGAGTTTGACAGAAAATACCCATCCTCTATGCACCACACATAAAACACACCTGCTGGAACTCACCCACACACTGTGGACTTCAAAATGACTGCACTCTCTGCTCACACACAAACTCTCTCTCTCTCTCTCTCTCTCTCTCACACACACACACACACACACACACACACACACACACACACACACACACAC
>JAPQRP010000030.1:21018664-21032862 GCA_037367295.1 Apogon hyalosoma
GGAAACACCGTCATCTTCTACAACATTGATTCACCAGTAAAACCCATGGAGTTGGATCAATGACAGTGGATAGAAATGCTTGGTTTATGTTCAATTAATGATATATTTTACTGAAAAAGTCACTTTTTCTGCAGTTTGCACTGTTTCGCATCTAGTAACCCTTAACTTTAATCTGAGTTTTTATGAGCATATTCATGATCACTAAATTAAATACAGGAAAATACTAGATTTATACTGATAAAATGCAAAATACATAGGATAATATTGTAATAAATGGCGATAGTTCATTTAAGAAAGGCTTGATTTTGAGAAAATTTCATTTGGGAACTGACACAAATGTAACAAAGGGTCTTTATGGATTAATTGATTGGTGATTTGGTTTATATCATGTTCTCAAAGGTAAAAAAAAAAAAAAAAGCAAAAGACAACATCCTTAAATGTACACAAGCCAAAGATATTCAATTTAATGTCAAAAAGGAGTTAAAATGTATATAAAATGTTAAACTGAAGAAGATGTAAAAAGAAGATTTCGAATTCTTTTCTTACAAACTTGCTCTAACTGATTAGAAAATAGCTGCAGACTATTTTCACAGTGATAGCTGAGTAATCTAAAACTAAAATCACCAAAGTTCAGGTCTAAAGATAAAAGTAGTTCATAAAATTAACAGAGATTTAGAAATGAATAAAATCAGTACAAGTGTTGTAGAGTTTGACATCCTTGTCTATGAATGAACCTATAGTCAATATATTAGGTTTCTTAACAAGCAGACTGAGCACAAAGTCTTTTTACAGTCTAATTTATGAACAAATGGCATCACCAGTGCACAAATAGTGGCTTCTCATTGAACTACAGCCAAGTAATCTATTACACAGCCATTATATCCATTACATAATTAAGCAATCAATTATATTCATGTTTTATAATGACTGTCTATTAAACATTCCCATTTACACACAGCAGAGACAAATTGTTGTTCTTAACTTGTGTGTTGCTCATCAGTCCCATTGTGTCACTGATTTAATATAACAATGCCGTGTTAAGTAAATGTCTATTGTAAATCAAATCCCTCCTATGATTTATAAACATTCACAGTGTATCTAAATGTCTCCCTAATATAAAACAGAGCAGAGGTAAAAATGCAAAATAAATTCATACTTTCAAAACAAAGCTGCCATAAAAAATCACATTTAATTTCAGTGTTAAATAAGCATTGTCCCTGGGTTGATTTTTATGCTTAACCCTCCCCAGGGCTATTATTGCATTGTTCGCACCATTTTGTTTTCTGCAGAGTCATTTACGTTCAAGCTTTGCTTTATTATTGAGCTCGAGACACGGCGGCGTGAGATGAGCGATCTAATCAGATTTGCTTCGTGAGGTTTCCTGTTTAAAAAAAAAAAAAAGTTCTGCATCTATTTCTGCTGTTTTGTAAGTCTACACATAGGAGTTGTGCAAATTCTAATCTGGAAATGCACACACAGACACACACAGACACACACCGCTGCATTGTCCTTCATGGTGCAGAGAATCCAGCTTCACAGATCAGGCTCACATCAGTAAAGACAGCTCCTGCACACAAATCTCCTTTTGCCTTTCACTCTCATTTTTGTTAAAAAAACAAACAAACTTGACAAGTTAATGACATGTTGTAATATGATACAATCAATTGAATTTAGTGAATTGGGACCGATAAATAAAAGACAAATGTACAACTGTACAAATCCAAATGTGTCTATGAATCAGTGTAATTATGTGATTAATCAAATCAGTTTTCTGAAAATGGAGAAAAAACCCTAAAAAAATAGAGATTATTGCATCCTCTGGAGACTTTTTTGCTCAACACAAAACTGAAATCTGTTGTTTGTTGCTTCCTTGTTATAATACTACATACAATAACAGACGGTTGAATCAGTTTGGACAATTATTTTGCACAGATGTGATGTTTTACAAACTATCAGTACTGGTAGAACTTGGCTTTGATCGAGGCCAATTGTTCCACTGAAAATAAAATAATAGCTCAAAAAAACCAACAAAACAAAACACAACTAGATTTTTACAGCTACAGTACTCTGCAAAAGTCTCGGGCCACCTCTTTCTCATTCTCTTTAATTCAGATACAGCAAGAAAATACAGGGAATATGCATACAGGCTTAAAAGACCCATAAAAACAGAACTAAATGGGTTGTAAAGGTTAAAGTCAGTATTTAGTGTGACCTCTGACCCCGTGACAAGAAACAGCACAAACAATTAGAAACAATTAGAGACATCTGATATGTGTTGAATGAAACCTGGTATCAAATGTCAGAACATTAATGCAATAAATCTCATATTGTCTGAAAAAAGGGTTAAAGACATGTTAAGTGCAAAAGGAGGTCACACTGAATCCAAACACTTTGGTTAATAGAAGCTGTTTTTTTCCTGAAACTTGTTTTTCCTGCTGTACATATTTCCCATAACTCCAGACTGTATACACAGACTGTGAAATACATACGTGTGGTCAATATAACTTTACAAAACCAACAAACCTAATGTTGGCCAGGGTCTTTAGCACAGTACTGTACATTACAGCTGATTGACACTGTTTTTATTTTTTAATAAATAATGCACAGACACCTTCAGAAATGCTGTTTTTCTACACATATGTGGTATATAGTTTTAGTAAAAAAGAATTATTGTAGACATATAGACAGAAAACATCTATTAAAATTATCCATAACACTAAAAATAATCAAGATTCTTTTTTTTTTTCATCATTTTGCCATAAGAGCCTTAAAAACAGTGGGACTTGACTGCACACTGAAGGCATCAAAGGGTAGTTGTGGTTCTTCTGTGCCAGTTCAGGTGCTCAGGTGCCAAAAGACAGACGTAATTTTGTGTTCAAATAAGGCTGATGCAATAAAAAAGATCCTGGTGTGAAAAGGGTAACAAGGTCACAAAAACGATGGCAATTTTTGCACCAGCATGAAATCACCAGGTTGGAGCCTAGGCAGCATTTCTGGGTCACTGCTTTCATCAAGCCTGTCGTCAAGCTCTTTCATTAATGTGAAAAAAGAAAACATTTCCAGCAAAAATAAATAAACTAGTTAGATAGATTAACAGGATTAGTGAGTTTCAGACATTAATTCAGTGTGGCATTTCAGTCAGAAATGTGTGTACAATATTTAGTGCGGCCAGTATGCAATGCTAATGCTGGATAATGAAGGGCTGAACAATCCAGTGGCATTAGAGGGACTGAGCAGTTTCTGATTCCTCTGAACACAGAGAAACCTCACAGAGGTGAGACTTTGCACAGATGGGAACAGTTTGCTTCGAGCTGCACGTAGATGGAGGTTAACAGGAAGTGCAATCCACCTAAAAATTATATTTAAGTCATGCTTTTGTTGCATCTGCAAATCAACAGGGCTGTCATTTTGATGTGCGGGGCTGCTCAACAGAAAGCTGACTGTGTAGAGGAGGACCTATTTATGTTGGAAATTCAGTTATAACATAGTTAGTTTAATACATCTTTTACACAAGGAAAAGCAGTGCCATACATTTCCTTTTTGTAGTACATGTCCTTTCCTATTACTAGTCCGTGGCAGCCTGAGCCTGTCTTGTGGGTTTCTGACTATGACAGGTATTAGTTCATGAACACAGCACCAGCTGAAGCCGTCAGAGCTCAGCGCATCCGCTGTATTAATATTCCATTTTAGGGTGGACTTTTGTTTTAATGATTCATGTTGCTCCTGCTGTCTCAGCCAGTGTCATGCCGTCTCTCTCTGCAGGTTTATGAAGCATAGAACATGACTAAGTAAAAAAAAAGCTCCTCTAGCTAGGAAATTTAGCAATAGCATGTATCTGCACATTTTCAGAGATGCTGTCAGTGTTGGTTAAATCCGGTATCTTTCCTCTTCTAGACTAATTTAAACGTCCACCAACACGACAAAAGCCCTGCTTGTGAGTCAGTGTCTGATCCTGCCAGATCCCTGTGAATATGTCTTCGCTTTTCTCTGATTCTGCGTGTTGATACCTACGGCTGACTCATAATGAACCTGTCTCATCTCACTGTGCTTCATATTGTCTCCTTTTCAACTCTGAGATTATGTTCATATTCACAAAATGAATGCATTATTTACAGCATCTAATCATGTGCAGCATAAGCAATTACATAAAAAAGAATCATGATAGCCCGTTTCTTTTCATGAATAGGATTATGCACAAACACACAGGGACATAACTATTTGTATACAAAGCTAATTCTCTATTCAGCATTTTCACATCAATGGCAAATCATTCTGTAATCAGGACAAGCACAATTACAATTTAACACAAGCCTCCCAGCCTTTCTTAAAAAAAGGAAAAACAGATGGACAAATTTGCTGCTGTGCCACTTTTGAAGAGAGAAGGGCCAGTGGCAAAGCACATTCAATGCACGAACCTGAGCACTTAAAAGAGAGATGACTGACAGCTGTGGTTACCATGGCGTCCCTGTCAGGTCAGCCTGTGGCCAGCTCTGTCCTAGTTCAATGTCAGCTACAAAGATGGAAATCTCTACAGCTCTACATGGAGCCGAGCCCTGTTCTGCGTTGTGCGGAGCTGCAGATTTATTACAGACTGGATGTCTGGACAGGAGGGCTTACCAGGCCTGGGATTTCCGTCTGGACATGCTCTGCCTCAGCCACTTTGAGTGTGGGGTCAGGTGGTAGATCAGCTGTCTGCAAATCTTATCAGAAGACTTTATGGTGTCTGCATCCTGTAGAAGAGAATATTGAACAAAGTGATTAACAGTAATGGAGTAAGGAGTGCCGTCTGTAAGCAAAAGAAATAATTTTCTACTAAGGGTGGGCAGTCTGACGAGCTTAGATCACGGGTGATCACCCATTAAATAAATTAATAATGGTGCTGTGTAGGCAGCACAATATGAGGTAAATCTGCCACGTGTCAAAACATTGATCAGTATTGTGGTGATATAAATACTGATATTGATATAAATATGAATATTGAAGAGTGGCTGTTATTTACACAGGTCCTACATCTTTGTGATTCAAGATAAACTGCAAGCAGTAACTCATTTTGATGCAGTGCCTATTTTCAACATATTGTCTCTCCTGAATCCAAAATATTTCCTATTAGCAGAATAATTGTGAGGGTAGTAGAAGGGGCGTGGCCTAATGGTGTGAAAACATGCTGTATGTAAATACAGTTGTATTCTCTTTAGCACTGTGTTTTAATGCCTGTTCATATTGTCATAATGACAAAAATACAATTCAGCAGTCACCAAAAACACTTTCCATACCAATTTTCACCTCAGACATTGCATTATGGGTAATTTGTAGGAGTTTGCAGCTTGGCTAGCCTGATGAGTATACTCAAGTCCTGTTATAATGATTCTAGTATACATTAAATGTGTTTGATCAGTACAATTTAACCTGCTGAAATTTGTGTAACATGTTATTTTACTACCACCAAACAATAAGGGATTCTTCTGCTGCTTCAAAATGAAGCCAGTGCAGAAGAATCTTAAAGCAGCATATGACTTTCATCACAATTTTTTTTTTTTTCAAAATTGTAAAACCTTAGTGATGTCCTAATTATCATTAATCCATTAGTTTTTCTGTGCTTACACATCTGACTCACTTCCTTCAAGGTGAACAACTTCGAAGATGACTCCATCATAAACACAGTCCACTTGTTTACATAAACTGAAACGTCACTCAGGCCTTTTCAGAAATTTTGTTGTTAAGTGCATTGTGGGAATGGGAATTCCACGCAGCAGGAATTTCATTGTCTCTTGATGAGTCTGAACCCAAATGTCACCTTTACCTCCATCCACCGACTAGACTCATTCTTTAAAACAACCTTAGTGGACTGGACAAGTTTATGTTGTAGCGATCTGGTTCGTTTTCTTGCCGAATTTGTGAGAAACCACTTTCACTTGGTCGCCATTCCCAAGACAAACAAGCGGACTGTGTTTATGATGGAGACATCTTTGAAGTTGCTCACCATGAGGGAAGGGATTCAGGTGTGTAAGCATGGAAAGACTAATGGATTCGTGATAATTCGGATATCACTGAGGTTTTATAAATTTGAAAAAAAAAATTGTGATGAAAGTCACACGCTGCTTTAAAGTTGTAATACTACTGAAAGCTGCAGGGTTTGGCTCCAAAAAACCCTTCTTCCTTACACTTACAGAGGATTTCTCTCTATAGATACTGTGGCAATAATTTTTTTTTCCAGGGGTCGTTCTGGTCTCATTCGTTTTATTGGGGATCTAATAAGTGATCTAGCGGCCCCTCTTTAATTTTTTCCTCTATTAATAACATCTTAGATGCCTTCATATCCACCCTGTCAGGCTTTGATTGACAGGTCTGTAAGACAGTTCACTCACCTGTCAAATCAGACTTTTCCAACTTCAGTTTATTTAATCAAACTAATTTTTTCATTACAAACAGCTCAACTCTAGTTGTGGTAAATACATTCTGGACTCAGTAAAGTTTACTGTTTAACCAAGTCTGTAAGCTATTATGCAAAAAGCCAATGTGGTTTATTATAACATTATTCTAAAAATGAACAATTATTGACTTCAAAATGGCAATTCTTAAACCAATGGGTGACGTCACATTTCCTCTGTTCTGCATAGTACCAATCAGCCAAAGCTTACAGCTATAATAGAAATCAGGACAGAAAGACAGTCTTCAACCCGCTAAGTGAGAAAATGATTCTGACAAACCTGGCATGATGCAACATCATTTAATATGGGGCACTGATAGAAGAATGTGGTTTACCTCATAAGTGACTAGGTTGGTTTTAGGTTTCTGCTAGCTAGTCAAAACTTATGTAAAAATGCATAGGTTTTTTTTTTGTTTTTTTTTTTTTTAAAAAGCTACCCAAACCTTCTAGGAACCTTGGGGAAACATTGTTCTAGTTTGGTTGTAGCTAGTCAATATTTTATGAGGAAAAAAAAGAGAAAAATAGATCATGATTCACCCTCAAAAGATTGTCATGTACCAGACCACTATTTTTTGTTGCAAGTCAGCTGCTCTTGCACACAGCAGAACTTTCTTGTGTTTTTTTTTGAAGTATTAACCTGTAAACATTCATTCCATGAGTAGAAAAATGAGGTTGTTATTATTTTTGATGCCTTGAGCTACTCCTGAACAAAACACAATTTAGGTCCCTCACTGGAGCGAGAAAATCTAATCACATGCAGTGTGCATTGGAAGGGAAAACACAGGAAGTACACAGGAGCGCAGAGTTTCAACACAGCCTCTGGTAAACATGGTAATATGAGTTCATTAAGCATGTTATGGCTTCTGGTATGCGTCACCTATATCAGTGTAATTTAATAGTCATTGTTGGTGTGTAGTCCCAAGTTATGAATTCTTATATTGCACAAAAATCTCAGCCTTTTCCACATTTTCTATTGAAGTTCCCACCTCCCTTGATTCCTTGATGGCTGTCAGTTGTAATTTTGCAGATATTTATAAGTTACTCCAGTTTTATGAGTTTTCAGATATGAGATATGAGCAACTGAACACAACAAATTCAATAAATTGCACTGACCAAGAAGGAGGAAAGTAAATTTAAATGCTCATTTTGCAGGATTTGTACCAAAGAGCCCATCCTTTTTCTATCTCCTTAAAAGTAACCTGTGTCTGCAGAATTTCTTTCAACCATCAGTCTGTAGAAATGCAAGTCGATAACATCCTCAGATTGGATTTCCATTGATCCTGAGAAGCCCTTACGTAACAAAAGGAAACCATCAGGGGAGTGTTTTTAGGAGAATGCTTTCTTTTGCAGAATACCAACATCAAGTTTGATTTCTGTGGCTGCTCTGTGAGTGCTTATGTTACAGGAAGTACAAGCTGACCTTCTTAGGACACTGCATCTCTCGAGCCAGGCTGAGCAGCAGCTCGTGTGAGATCGGGTCAACTAGGTTGAGGAAAGCAGCATTTTTGTACAAGATGTCATTCAGCGAGGTGCCTTCTAAACCCAGATCCTGCAAAAATAAGAAGCATCATAATTAGTGGCAAATTGTGAAAACATTCAGCATAAATATAATTTACTCCCATGGTGAATTTTGACCTGGGAAAAATGCATTAGTGATGAAAACAGGTCCCTGCTGTGTCAAGGGCAATGTGACTCAAAATGGAAAGATAAAAGAGATGTTTGGCTTTAAATATTCATTAAAGAAGACGGCAGCTTTTCATCTACAGTAGAGAAGTAAAATCTAGAGGGAGTCAAAAAGAACGCTATGTTTTGGCATACATAATCACACCTCTATGGAACTGAGCCAGAGTGTGTATCAGAACACGCAATAGCACATAATGTTTGCACTAACAAACTGACTCCTAACAGCAACTGATCTGATGTTGGGCCTTGACATGTGATGACAGTTATGGGCTTTTTTCCCTTCCACTTTATGTATATATACATATGTACTGTTCAAAAGTCTATTTGGAGGGTTTTTAACATTTATTACATAATATTTACATAATATTTTAGTGTATCTGTAAAGTCATTCAGCTATATTTCTTCATTATTAGGTTTTAAAATGTGTGCAGCAAATACATACAAAAGAGGTCAATACTGTATCTACATGACAGAAGAAAAAACTACAGTGTGCAGTAACATTGTTGCAATAATTCACCAAACTAACCTTTCAGTCACCCCTAAATTGACACAAATTACAGTGATGGCTAGCTGTGTGTTCGTCTTATTGGCTGAATGGTGTGAACGCATGTGCATCCAGGACTGATAGGTCAAATGCTCACATGCTGAATGTGACTGCGTGGCACGTGAAAATAAAATAAATCTCCTCATTTATTGTGTTTGAGTCAGCCTTTCATATCACAACGGCAATGAAAATGTGTTTTATTGATCAGCCCTGGCAGCTTTTTTCATTGCAGGTTGATTGTAAATATGACATATCCACCAGAACAATCTGCAGTAAAAGCAAATCAACACAAGTAAAAGGAAAAGATGACCTTTTGAGTGTGATGAGACAACCTACAGTCAGCGATGCAGCTGTGTGAACTGAACTGTACAGTGGGCCTTCATCAACACATCCATCCCTATGGTCTTAATGAGGCAGACTATGATGACAAGTACTTGTGCATCCCATACAACTTTAATGAGCAAGGCAAACCGTTGAGACTTGTACCTGCAGGATGCACTGTTTGACACACCTGCTCGTGCACTCCCAAATACATATACAATTCTTTTTTCTCAAACACAATCACCATTGATTGTAATAGACATTTGGAGTGGGAGGCTGGCAGCTCCACATTACTGGCTCCCCTTTTAACAAGGGCAACGGTAAACACAGTCTAAACCCACGATAGAGAAAAGCTGCTTCTGCCCTTCTGAGTGTAAAAATATCTCTCTTGTTCAACTGTTACGTGCACACACAGTACACGAAGCCATGACTACTTTCCATATCTGCAGCAAAGCTCAGATCTTTTCATATCTGGAGCAGACTTCTCTGTTTCACATCAATTAACTCTGCGACAAGTCCCTTTTAAATTCACAGAACATAATCTCTGAGACATCTGAATACTTGCAATGCTGCGAGTTAAGATAAAATAAGACTTATTTAATAAAAGTGGAGCTCATTTGGAGGAAGTGTGCCCGTGTCCCCAGTGATGTGGCTGTCATGGAGCCCAGCCTGCCCAGTTTATCTCCTTAGCTTGATTAAGGAGGTTCCACTCTCTCCAGTGTCAAGGCTTCAGAGTAATTAACACTGGATTGGCCGACAGCTAAAAGACAAAGCAGGGCCTGAGGGCAGACAAACAAATGAGATCACCAGGACTGCTTTCCCATTTCAAATACACAAATGCTACACCTGAATTTCATTTCATTGGTTTATTTGTCTCAAACTGAAATAAAAAAGAAAAAAACCCAATAAAATCAAGAAGTCAATTACATATGCACCCATCAATGGCCCATTAATCACAGAAAAAGTAATGAATACAATAAATTTAATATAAGTGTATGAACTCATAAACACAGTTTGAGAAGGAACAGAAAGAAGCAAAAGCTTATCTAGTCCTGCTCCTTCCTTACTTTCAGTGTCACATTCATAACCAAATATATTTCCTTCATCGGCTATTTATTACATTAAATTAGAGAACAAGGAATGACTAGTCATAGCACCTTTATATTGGTTGTATCACCATTGTGCAACCAAATAAACTAAACTATACAGAGTATAGCACTATATACACCACAACAAGTGATGAAAGCAACGCAGAATTACGCACACAGTAACGTATTCCACAAGCAATATGTGAATATTGTCACTGTAGTATTTTGTATGTACTTTGGAAAACAGCAGTATTTTTAAATTGATGACAAAGCATTTTTATAAGATACACCATGTTAAAGATTTTCATCAGTGACAGGAGTAGAAAATTGTCCAATTTTACAGAACCACATAACTAAAGGTTACATTTTCATGTCACCACATACAGAAATGCAATATATTCCCCCATATCAAGAGTGATGTTGCAATATACAGGTGATATTACCTCCAAATAGGGACATACCAATTATCAGATTGTCATATTATCAGATTTGATATTCACATACAATTGTAGTTACTGGTATTTTTTAAAAAGTCTTTCATAAATCAAAGGAATTTAAAAATGTGCTACTATGACTCTAACGCAGCTCTCTGTCTGTCGTCACCACTCTGTGCTTATGTGCAAATGATGGAACAAGAAAAGAACATTTATGCATTTACTAGTACTTATTATTTATAATCCCACCCGTTCAGAGTGAAACTGGCAATAAATCCTGTTGAAACATAATTGGATTTGTGTTAGAATACGTCTAAAATATGACACCAAGATTTGCATGATATACTGCAAATGTATACCATTTCCAGTTGACAGTTTTTTGATAGTCTTTTTGATAATTAACAATCTGTATTGGTACTGATTCTGAAATAACACCTTTTATCCCTACTTGTGAGGCAATTTATTATCATTAGCTGCATACATTCTCTGATTATAAGATGGTACGAGCTATCCATGAAATAACAAAAGTGGCCAAACACATATGTAGTAGTTTGCATATATAGTTTGTACATATACGTACATACATGTTTTCTTTTCATATACGTGCATAGACATACATAGCCCACATATATGATACAGTATTTGTGGTTATGACTACAGGAATATATAAGAACCAATTATGAAAATGTCTAGAGATTTGTCTACATTTTCAATTCTATGCCCTTCCATTTCAAGCTCAGGGTAACTAAATCTCTCTGATGTAGAATAATATTTTGTACTGTTGGAACATTGGACTCTAGGGCTCACAGTGTTTCTGCCGGAACACAGGCCATTACAGAGAGAGAAACATTAGGAGTGCTAGAGGGATGGAGGGGGCAGGTCTCTCTCTAATGGCAGTGTTAGAACAGCCTAAGGAGAGGTGAGACTCTGGCCTTATACCCGAGGAAACAAGGACAGATGTAGAAGATACCGGAATGTATATTCTGCAAGGACAAATACAGACCCCATTTAAAAATAATTGATTTGGGAATACGAGCGGGCACGGACGCAAGTGCTGTAGGTCCATTTCCTCTTTTAGATAGTGGGTTATCTATTCAAATCAGATGTCAACATAGTACACGTTCACCCACAGGGAGAGGACAGTGTAGTGAGTCACATGCTGTCTAAACAATGTGTCACAGGTACACTGCTCTGCCAGTGGCCTACTTCCTACAAAAACAAACATTTCTGGAGGAAATGGTTCAAGCAGTAGAGGCCAGGCCAGGCTACAGTACATAAAAAGAAGTGTGAGTGTTTTTGGGTCAGAGGTCAGGCTTGGGGAGAGATGTGGGAGGGGGAGGGGGGGGGATCATGCGTGCAGAGCAAGGCCTGCAGGAGATCAAGGCACCTGTGGCACTGAAGTTGGACACCTAACCCGCTCCTGCCTGCTGTCCATCTGTTGCTTTGGGGTGTTTGGAGGCTGCATCTGCATCAGGATGGCAGCAGGCTTAAAGCAGCAGTGCACATGTAAACAGGTCTGACTTTCAAGTGCTCAGGCCGGGCTCTGTGCAGGTTCTCCTTACCTTCCTCAGTAATTTGAGCACGTCGGTTGCCTGCTCTATCCTGCGGTCACGGAGCAGCTTCTGGATTTCTTTGATCCACGCCACTCGCCGCATGTACGGGCTGTGGTTGGTCCTCCGCAGCATCCCAGGCAGTTTGTCTGATTTGAGCATCAGTGCAAACAGAAAGTCCCCGCCGCCCCGACTGCCCCTGTCGCTCTCTCCCGTGCTATCCAGAAGCTTGCGTCGCTTTTTGGAGAAATTCTCATTGTCCAGGCTGCTCTGCCTGCTCAGTCTGGAACCCATGTTATTATTATTATTATTATTATTATTATTTTAAAGAAATGCAGGCGCTTGTTCTGTGTTGCGGCTCAGACAATATTACCAAAAGGACAAACCCATGATCAGCCTCAGTTTTGTACCAGCAGATGCTCCTCAGTGGAGAGTGGAAAAACAGCGCCGTGATGTCTGGCGCTGTGTTGTTGTCTGCAGACTGAGCATCCAGCGCGGAATCACACAAAATCCTCACCCTCGACAATTTATCATCATTCTCTCATGTGCCCGTCACTCATTGCTATTTTGATTCCCTCCACCGCGGGCTACGTGCGCCTGGCTCGGATGATGAGGATGCTCCGGCTGCTTCATCCTCCGGCCGTCTCTGCTTTACGCTGCTGTTTAGATTTGTGCAACGTGGAGCGTCCGACCAATCCCAGCATCTGGTTCTTCCTGCGCGTCTCTCCTCCCAGGCTTGAAATTCCCCTCTGTGTAGCTACAAGGGGGGGATAAAAAAAAAAAAAAAAATCAGAGAATTAAAGATGCCAGCGCTTCAGCTTTGCAGCCAAATCGCAATCACATAAATTACGCAAATGTCCTGTAATATAAAACGCACTTGTTTCAGTTTCAGTGCGTGTTGGGATGCGTCTTCGGGGTTGGACTGTTATCCTTGCCAGAGGAACTGTCCTGTATTTTCACTCATTTGGCCAAATCCGTGCAGTGCCATTGGCCTTGTGCAGATATGATATTTTTCCTTTGAGCAAACCCGTTGTCACTCAGAAGTCGCATGAACTGTCAACTCATGTATCTGTCTGTCAAAACTGCACTGAATCACTGTCATTCTCTGAAGAACATCCATGTCCCAGTGTGCCTCTCTGTCACATGGATCAGTGTCTTGGTCAAGGGAGTCTTAGGTGTTACTGATGGGTGACCAGGGGTGCATTTACAAAATAAGAAACACATCCAAGTCAGCAGAAGTGACTGTACTGTGAGTTGCATCTCCAAGGAAATTAAAAATAACTACCAGCAGCTTTTCTCCTCTGTATCAAACACAACTTTGTGGGGTGATGTGCATCTATTTGTAGGTCCCATCATTGTGGATTTAAGGACTTTGATTCTGATCTGACCTTATTTTCGGCTATGAATCAGACTTACCAATGCTTACTAGAGCAGGAGTCGATCTTCCCTCAAACAAACATCCCCCCTGGCTGCACATTTTCTAATAATTATGATTGACTGGTGGCTTTAATTCAATGTATCTTCCTCATGTTACTAATTTGTTTTGTCAGTGCTTTCACTCTCCGAGCAGTGCTCATCCAATAACTCATTTCCATCAACATGTGCTAAACAAATTCATCTTTTCTGCTCTTTAGACTTTAAAGTCTTAAACCCCCCCACACACACATTTCTCTGAATGTAGCACATTCCCTTGATGCTCACAAAGGTAACATCAGGTTCTTCTGGAGTTGCTAGATTGAAACATTAAATCTTCACATTCTTAGTTTGGGTTGGAGGTTCACAGTTTGGGAGCTTTCAAGATAAAATGAGCTGATTTACAGGACAATAATGCAAGGAGACAGTTATATGGCACATGAATTATGTTGATTTTTTGCGGATGTTCCTCTAAACACCCCATTTTCCTGTACTCAGGATTAGCAGGATTAATAGGAAAATAAATCTTTGGGTAATGTGGTGAATGAACAGAATAAATGTTGAAATTTAACCCTTAAAGACCCAAACAGACACCAGCATCCAAAAACATCTACTGATGTAAAAATGTTTAATACCTGTTGATCCACTAATCCTGTCAATGCATGTAAATAATTGGTGTAAAATGCAGTTTGTCGTCTTTTCATGGTCATCAGATATGACCCATTTGGATGTTCAGAG
>JAPQRP010000030.1:21039284-21059418 GCA_037367295.1 Apogon hyalosoma
AATGGTTATCTACTGTAAATTTAACTGTACACATCAGTGAGTTCTGTGATTTATACTATATAATACTGTAAATTTTACAGTAATTACCTACTTTTGACTTTACGGTATTTTCTAATTCATTTTACAATTGCTTGAAAAAAAAAATCACAGTAAAATTGTGTGTTTTTTACATGTTGTAACCATAAAAATTAGAGTTATGTACTGTTTCTTGATTTATAGAAATTCAGTGTATTTACTACGGTGATATACAATTTTGGAATTGACTGTCTTTTACTGTTACTATTTGACAGTTTTTTACTGTATTTTTTACAGACTTTTTTTACAGTGCAATCTAAACTACAGCAAATTAGCTTTTTAACATTCACTCTTTTCTGGGAACCCTAATCTACCCTATATAGTTTTCTATTTGGTTTTACAGTAATAACAGAAGAACCGTAACTCTAGTTTGCATGTTATTAAGCTTCATTTGGAAGGAAGCATTGTCTAGTTTTTCTTCTTCTTCTTCTTCATGATATTGCAACTTAATCTAGACTATGATATTAAACCCGGCTCAAATGGACCCAAACACAGGCCCAAAGGGTTGGGTTTTGGGTCGATATGAAGAGGTTAAATCAAAATGAAATGAACAAAATAAGCATTTAATCACAAAATCAATAAGGTTTGTTGTTTCCTTATATCTTCATTTGTGTTATTTTCATCTTGTTGAAATTTTTATGACTTTTTTTTAATCTTATATCTTTTACAATAATCTAAAACCACTGTTATCCTTCTGATTTCTTCAGTTTTCTCCTAGGACAAAAGAAATCAGGCTTTAACCTTGACATAAATAATGATATGAATGTATTGCAAAGGTTATCAGTATCAACTTATGTGAACATTTACAGCCATGTTGCTCAGCCCTGTGATATTCTTCTCTTTGTGTTCATTTTGTCTACTTGTCAGTCTAAAATCAGCATTAAGTACATGTTTATTATCAGTGTTTGGTCAGGAGCCACTTGGCCAACAGTCAGTGCGTCACCTGTGCTAAATTACACGTAAAAGCCATAGATTATGCATCACATTCAGCAACCTTGTTATTTGTGCCGACACAAACACTGTGTTCGGAGCCAACGAAAGTTTGTCTCACAATCCGACTTGTCAGATAAAAGAAAGGTGAGTGAATTTTGTGATTTATGTTAAGTCTTTTCTCCTACATTGTAATTCAAGTGGTGGTTTCAGCTAATAAAAGATGCATCAGCGGTGGAAGACACTTGTTTCTGAAAGTGATGAGCTGCTAGATTCTCTTTGACTATGAAATATGTTGACTTTCTCGGGCAGGAAAATGGTTGGGAAGTCCCTGATTGCTGGTCTGGTGGTCCTTCTGGTGGCTGCAGTGAGTCTGTTCCTGGGGGTTTTCATGGGCCTGGGCAAGAAACACACTCCTCCACCATCAGACCACTTCTACTCAAAGGCTGCTGTGGCTGCTGATGCCGGAAAGTGTTCAGAAGTGGGGAGGTAAAAACATTAATAACCGACTGGAGGCTTTTGTTTTGAATAATGTGACTTTGTGTGTTTTATCTCCCATGTGCATATGCTACTTTGCTACTAAACTAGTGTTGTGACCTTTAGAGAAAGTGACATATACACACAACTGAAAAGGTTTGGGGACTATTTACTGCAAAATATGCAAAATGTAATGACCTGTCTGATGATGAACACAAGGATATGAATGTCTTGAGATGAATTTTGTGAAGATAATGAGATTTATTGGCCAGAGAAACATGTTTCTATAACTGAATGATGGCTTTAAATCTGAGAGACATGTATAAGGAAACAATTAATAGACATGATAGATTAAAAAGGCGAACCCCTTATGTTTTCAGGGACATTTTGAAGAAAAATGGATCAGCTGTGGATGCCTCCATAGCTGCCTTGCTGTGTGTTGGCCTCTTAAATGCCCACAGCATGGGCATCGGAGGAGGGCTCTTCTTTGTCATTTACAATGCTTCCACAGGTGAGCGTACTTCAGTGATTAAAACTTCTTAGAAAAAGTTAATTTGACAAGCATGTTTGTTTACTCTCCTTATTTCCTGCTCAACAGGGAAGGTGGAAACCATCGATGCGAGGGAGACAGCACCCATGAATGCCACTGAGGACATGTTTGGCAACAACACTAAGCTCTCTCGTACAGGTAGAAGTACCAGCGAGTGGTTGGACTATTTCCCAGACACAGAGGACGTTTTTCCATGCATGGATCTGACTGATTTATACTTTGTTATTGTGCGGCATGTGAAGGCTACAGACTCTAACAGTGTATTAGAGCTAGAGAGGGATGAATCTTGAAGTTGCAAAAGAATACACCCTGCATCTCTTGAGTGTTTAGTCCTCAATAATCCTACTATTTGTATATCTGCATCATCCTGTGCACCAGCTCATGGTCACAGTCATAAAATACTAAATCTCTGTGAAGCTTAGAGGAGTCTTAAGAGTGTTTTGGCTGATCCTCCAATGGGAAAAGGGACAGAGAATAAGAGCACGGGACATTCAAAACACTGCTGTTTGTGCCTGACAGGTGGATTGTCCATAGCCATTCCTGGGGAGATTCGTGGTTATGAGATGGCACACAAGAGACATGGCAGGCTGCCATGGAAGGAGCTGTTCGAGCCAAGCATTGCTTTGGCTCGTGATGGGTTTCCTATAGGAAAGGCACTGGCTCACGCTCTTTTCAAGAGCAAAGATTCAATTCAAGGAGACGCCAACATGTGGTGAGGACAAGAAGGCAGAAAAGAACAGTTGATAGATGTGAAAATACAGCACATACTCTTTTAGTTAACAAAAAAACAAAACAAAAAAAAAAGATAAAAGTAAGAAGTGAGGCCAGGAAAAATTGGCCAAGACAAGCTATTAGCAATAACAACAGAAGGGATCCCAGCCCGAATGACTGAAACAGTGCTTTGAATTTGTATGTGATCTTTCAAATTCAGTGTTTTTATATGTAAAATATTACCACCTTCTGATGAAAACTGGCTGCAATTTAACTCACCCTCCTCTTATTTCTTCTCTCGTATTCCTCCAGTGAAGTGTTTTGTGATTCTGAAAAGAACATTCTGAAGGAAAATGATATTGTTAAGTTTCCAAAGCTGGCTGACACATACCAAAGAATAGCAGAGGAGGGCCCTGATGTGTTTTATAACGGATCGATGGCACAGAGCATTGTCGAAGACATCCAGGCGGCAGGTCTTGCTTTTTTTGTTCATTCGTCTTACAAGATAAATGAGTCACTATCAATTACAAATGAAGAAATATAGATACCAAAATTTATGCGAAAGTCAAAACGGAGTATGATTCCTCCTGTGTAATTCATTCTGGTGCTTCTGTGCTCATTCCAGGTGGGATTATCACATTGGATGATTTGTTGGATTACCAGCCGGTGCTCAATGAGAATCCTCTGAGGCTGAACGTCGGGGAATACACCATGCATGTCCCAGACGCCCCCTCCAGTGGCCCTGTGCTGGCACTGATACTCAACATAGTGGATGGTGAGCAGCCCGGCCAAGTGCTTGTGCAGCCATGCAGAAGAAAGGATGTCAGGTTTCCCCAGGTCGTCCCTGCGATGGGTTCTCCGCCTGTTTTGGAAGCAGAAAACAGACCTGAAACTCAGTTCTGTTTGCCAAATTTAATTCACCATCAACAGCCCATCTGTTCAGCTAGAGCATCTTTAGTCATGCTTCACATAAAAAGTGCCATCATTAATTTCAAATGAAGGATAAAATGTGTTTAACGTGTTCATATATGAATCAGTGGGAACATGGTTCATATTTGCTGCAAAGGCTGGTGCTGTTTTTGACTGGAGAGTTTACAGTTTAATGACCTGTCACTGCCGAGGCTGAGTCTGAAATGGCTTTTAGTACAATGATAGACAAGCCTCATTACCTGATTAGTGCAGGAAAATGTGATTGTTCATTCACTTGAGACATATTTTTCTTGTGGCAATTTTTCAGGGTACAACTTCACAGACACAAGTGTCTCCACAGCAGAGACAAAGACTCTGACATATCATCGCATTGTGGAGGCTTTTCGTTTTGCTTATGCCAAGAGGAGCAGACTGGGGGACCCACGTTACCTCAATATTACAGATGTAAGCTTCAATGGGACTTTAATTAACCTTCAGACCTTTATTTTGCTGCATCACTGATCAATTCTTTGAGGGAAAATTGTATATTTTTGCTCAAGTATTGTTCTTTACTTGAGTGTTTAAATTTTCTGCATTTATATACTCAAACTCCACTACTTTTGCACCAGTCCACTCCTAAATATGACAGCTTTAGCCACTTGTCTGATTTCAGTTTTTCATCTTCTTCCTGTCCTGTATAAACCTGCCTATATCCAAACATTTTTGATTTGATTTTAAATGTTTATGATAAATTGAAGGAAAAAATATTCTTTACCAAGTTGAGAAAAATGTCCTTTCTCTTAAGTTAAACAAACTCTTAGGTTTAATAACTTTTGAACCATTCGGGTGAGTAATTCAAATAAAATCCAGTCTCAGTTTTTCAGCAGCATCAACATGTCTTATTTGGATATTTAGAGACACACTCCTGTTCATCAATAAAACCTGCTCATCCAAATGCTGGTGGTTGTAGATGCTTGCTCTTATGTTCAGTTAGTGATATATTTTGCTGAAAAAGCCACTTTTGCATCACTACTTTTATATCTGTTCTGCAATGACAACCTTATCTACATGTCAGTAAAGTACACACAGGAATGCACCCGCTTTTCAATTAAAAATGTAAAGGCTAATGTTTTAGCAAACAATGCTTAACACAAGGGAAAGGTTTGTTGTGAAGTAAAATTAATTTGGTAATCAAAAACCATGTAGTGTGTAACATGCCAGCAGAAATAGTTCAAGGTCTCTGAGGGTTAAACTACCCAGTACCCAATAGTTTACAAAATACTAAAGAACCGCAGCAACAAAATACAACATACACATAAATTCAGTAATAATGTAAATGTTCAAACACAGACAGGGACTATTTTACGGCACAATGGCTACTTTTCCTCATGTTTTGAATGCAGAGCTTGTACTTATACAGTGTGGTATTAATGCATTTACCAAAGTACAAGATCTGAGAATGTCCTGCACCACTGATTATCAGAGGTTAGTTATTTATGTTTTTCATGACAAACTCTCAGACATTTCTGCTGTGCCACTGACTTGTTTTGCTGTTCTCAGCTCATCCAGAACATGACCTCAGACTACTTCGCCGATGGCATAAGGAGCAGAATTACAGACGACACCACCCACCCAGACAGCTACTACGAGCCGGACTATTTTGTCCCAGACAACCATGGGACGGCCCACCTGTCAGTCATAGCAGAGGATGGAAGCGCCGTGGCAGCCACCAGCACCATTAACCTATAGTAAGAACAGCACATACAGTCACATACAGGTGACAGTTTAAGTGTTAGTTATATCTGGCAACTGGTATTAACTCATTTAAAAATTGTTTTATTTTTCCAGCTTTGGCTCCAAAGTCATGTCCAGATCGACTGGGATTATTTTCAATGATGAAATGGACGACTTCAGCTCCCCATATATGACCAACGGGTTTGGAATCCCTCCATCACCTAACAACTTCATCCAACCAGGTGTGACTAAATTATCAAACTTGTTTTCCATCAAGAACTGCCACAATTACCTGATAAATCAGTTATCAGGCATTAAGTTTTCATCATTTGATAACTGGTTTTACACTGAAATTCTCTGACTTCAGCCTCTTAAATAGGAAGTTTGTGGTTTCTTTACTTTCCCATGAGGCTACATATCTTTATCTTTGGGCTTTGGTTCAAACATTTTGGACCTTGGGAAGCACTGTATCATTTTTCACCATTTTCCGACATTTTATAGATTAAATAGATGGTATTTTTCTTCAAAATTAATCTCTTAATACCACACTGATCACAAATATGTTACTTTAACCTTTTTCCAGTGAAGAGGACGCAGGGGGATGTTTGAAGACAGCTTTTTACTCTTTACCACATTTATATTGTATGAACTGAGTGCTTTTCTTATCACCATCCTCCTACTTTAATTTTAGTATTAAAACAAATTTCAGACCTGGTAGCATATTTCAGTTTACTGGGATTGCAAAATCCTGACCCATCTATCCAGACTGCAGTTGTGGCCACATTGTGTTTATGTGTTACAGGCAAGAGGCCACTGTCTTCCATGTGTCCTACTATTATCTTTGACAAGGAAAACAGAGTCAAAATGGTTGTAGGAGCCTCAGGGGGCACAAAAATCACCACAGCCACTGCCTTGGTAAGTCTGAGTCATTCATTTGTTCATTTCTGTCCTGGAGAAAAACACAATCATGCAACACTTCAAGTGTCTTTTCTTCTGGTGAAAAAAACAGGTCATCCTGAACTCCTTGTTCTTCAACTACGACCTAAAGAAAGCTGTGACGGAGCCCAGAGTTCACAATCAGCTCAACCCTAATATGACAGTGGTGGAACAGGGCTTTGAAATGGTGGGTCACAGCCGGATGCAAAACATCTGGATTATAAGATAAACCGCTTGTGACGTGTCAGCTTTTCTTGTGATGTGTTTAAGGGGCTTTGGAGAATCACACGGTTTACTTTGCAGACATACAGTTTGTTGCGAAACACACTGAGTCAGACTGAAAATACTTACAACTTCTGTGCCATTAAACTGAGTTATAAGACTTCAGTAGGGAAATATTCTTAAACATAACCAAACTGTCTTGCATTAACCAAAGAAATCTTCCAATGGGGTAAGCTCATTTTACATTTTATTCTTACTACAAGAAAAACAGTGATATTCAAAATAAGTTTTAATATTGTTAATTTGAGAAGGTGACATCAATCTAGCTCCAAAGCTGGGATATTATGCAAATTGTTGGAGTGGGTTACTGATTTAATCTAGTTTAATATTAGCTGGAATATCAAAGATAAGATACATTTTCTTGAAATTAGATTTAGATTGTCGGAAAACAAGTCCAATTTCAAATAAGGCTTTTGTTACTTTCATAAACGATTTAATCACCTCTCACTCATGACTGTTCGTGTGTTTAATGATAATACCATGACAGAGTGTCCTGGAAGGTCTGGCCCAGAAGAACCATGTGACACAGCTGCTGCCAACTCCGGACTCTGTGGTTCAGGCCGTAGTACGACAGGGAGAGCGCCTCTGTGCAGAGTCTGACCCCAGGAAAGGAGGCTATCCAGCAGGGTACTGAACCCAACGTCAGGGCTTTGACTGCTCCCCTCAGACTGGACGGTCCCTGAAAGACACTCGGACAGAGCCACAGTGGGAGTTCCACACTGGAGACTCCTGTGATATCTAAGCTACGGAGCCACATCTCCCTCTGAGTTGAATTTCTTTTACTCGAACACGGAAAGTGACTCCATTTCAATACCTCTTTTATTCTGCATTACTTCTTTAGTTGGAATTCTTTTGTGTTTAAAGGTAAACAAAGAGGTTTCACCTATTTTGACTCTTGTACCAGACATCATCACTACTGATTGCAGATGATGACTTGAGGACTGGAAGATGCATCAATCTTCACCATTTAGCTAAACAAACCATGAGCCCAAAATGTATCTGCTTTATGTATTAAACCCAGATTATGTATGAGATGGTATGCAAGATATTCAATTAAAATCAAGTAAAAATGACTAGGC
Organism: Apogon hyalosoma; assembly: GCA_037367295.1. Taxonomy (NCBI): domain Eukaryota; kingdom Metazoa; phylum Chordata; class Actinopteri; order Kurtiformes; family Apogonidae; genus Apogon; species Apogon hyalosoma. Next base: position 21,046,968 of record JAPQRP010000030.1, read on the forward strand.
AAATGACAATGCCATAATAAGAATAAAAAAGGGTTTCATTCAGATGTTTCTGGTAAGAATCTGAGTGATTGTAGGTTGTCTATGTAGTATCGCTCAAATTCTCTTTCTTTTATTGTCTTGAGAAGAAAAACCTTTTGTGAATAATTGGACAGTCTGTCAGAAAAGGGGGTTGTTTTCATGTCATGTAACACCCTTATCCATCAATTAGAAATAACTACACCTCAGGTTGTTTGCAAGTTTTTACCAAAATGTCTACCCATATCCTTCTCCTGATGTTAGTAGATGCTGAAATGAACATTATTTAAAGGAACCTGGCTGTGTTGTTTTCTACTGTGACTCTACAGAGAACTTTCTGAATTGTAAATGTTTAATATCGAGTAGAGGTTACGTGAATGTATAGTGTGTTCTGAAAAATACATTTGCAGATATATTTTTCTAAACATGCATTGTGCTTATGCCATGTTTGTTGCCATGCTTGTTATTAAACATTTTGAACAAAGATGTTATATTTTACCAGATGGACCCTCTGGATATTTCTGTGCCGTTTCTGGATTAGAACATCAGGTACATTTTTAACTCAGTACTGAAACCACTGCATCCTTTTTTTTTATTTTAATAATGTAGAAGGTTCAGTTCTGGACAAAAGAGGCAAAACCTGTTCAGTGCTCGTGAGGAATCTGACCCTGTTCTACTTTCACCGTCCAGTGAGTTTGAATTGGCATTGAGTAAATATTCCTACTCTTTCTGAGCATATGAAAAGCTGAGAATCACCAGTGGTTCATTGCTGTGGGGAACAAATCTCAATATCCAGCATGTTATGCTTGCGTGACTTTCAGGAGCTAATTTTTGCTTTTGAAATATATATATATATGCAGGTATTGAAATCTTTCCCTTGGAGCCATTTTCAGAGCATGTGCACTAAAAGCAATTTGAAGCTAATATCAGGAAACTACCTGTGAAATTTCAGGGACTTATTTAACAACCTGTAAGCATTGTGGCTCACACACTTTCTCCACTGTTACTTGTTATTCAGGCAAACATGTACGAACAGGTACTATTTGGCCTTGTGCCTGCAGTCGCATCAAAGCGCAACAGTCAAAAGACCTGGTTTGTGCAGGATGTGCGCTATTCACTTACGTAGAAATCAGACCTGCTTTTACTACTGTGTAGTATAAACCATCTATTTATACAGTAACTGACAGTAACTGACATGAAGCTTAAATGTCAGAGGCAGGGACTCAACAGAGCCTGAGGTGTCCAATCAGAGCACAGAAAGATATGACTGTTTGATGACTAGAAAAAGCAACTTCACCCTTGAGATACCAGCATACAGATGTTTTGACGCTCTGCAAATCGACTTAACATGTTGGGAAAAAGTGCAACAGTATTGTAGCTTCATGAAAAAAAGAGCTTTAGATTAAAAGACATCATATCACAGTGGCTGCAGATATTTCCCTTCCTGCTAATTATTCTCTTACTTTTGTCTCATTAAATCATCTGGCTGTAGCTGATGCCTGGAGTAATGCATCACAGTGCTGTCAGAACACCTAAATGTAAGACTTTCTAGAAATTGTGTCAGACTTAAGTGGAATACAGATACTGTATCTCGTGTTATGTCATCGCAGGTCTATTACATTATAAATGTGATCATGATTTTTTCCTTTGGGTACCTGCTTCATCAGTATTCTCCTGGCGAAATATGAATCATCCAGGCCACTGAAACACATTCATCTTGTAGCTAACGGTGATATTACCCTCATTCATCAAAAAGCGGTGGGTAAATCAGCGCTCCCTTGACAGCTCCTGATAAACTTTTGCCGTTCCTACCACACTGCCGGTTGACATGCATGTCAGACAAACCTGTGCTTTTACTGTGGTGGAAGATATTAAGGCAATTTTCCTGTTTATCAGCAGATTATCATTTAATCTGTTCCTGACCATGAGATAGGTGAGAAAAGATCAATTCTTAATTTACTGGATAGTCAGCCCTGTGTAAGACTTATGACATCTGTCCTGTGTTGTGATTATCCTGCCTCTGCAGGAGCGAGATAAATAATTACCGCTTGTTCAAAATACTTAAACAGGAAATCTTTCAGTGCTGACAGAGAGCAGAACAGATCTACATCACCATCTAGTGGTGAGCAGCAGACTCAACTCAGCAGTCAAATCGTGTTGTGTCATGTCTGTATTCAAACATGTAACATTTGTATAGCTACAGTTATAGTCGCATGTAAACAGAAGGTGCAGGTGACTGTAGTTCCTGGTCCAACAGGCGGAAAAGCATAGCACTTTTATTGCGCTTAGAGATCTGTCCCAGAGCATGATGGAGCTGAGCCTGTAGGTAGTGGATGTCCCGCAATCGTTCTTTGCAGTTCAGTTTGGAGAAATATGCCGCAGCCTCATTTAGCGTGTCAACAGCCAGAACCACCACATTCAAATCTACAGAGAAAAAGGAAACCACAGCGTGTTAAAAAAGCTACAATGATTCCTTATAGTATGAGATAAGGAACTGTGTTGGTGAGAGGGCGTGGAGGAAGCTACCTGCTTGCCCTTGTCTGTTTGGCCTGAACCCAGCCACCGCCATCTGACAGCGGGCTGTCAGCAGCAGGGCGCGGCCTTTGTCCATCACTGATCCATGAGCCAGAATAGGCTCAATGGCTTCATGCAAGACACTCAGCGCCTGCTCGGGAACCCCCAACATTAACTGCAAGTGAACACAAAAACTAGTAAACCACAGTGTTCACAAGATTAAATGTAGGGTTGCAGCTGCTACCAATTCAAGGTACAGAATAAAATCTGATGATGTCCATTTTTTTGTCCAGCTGAACAGAGATCTTCCCATAAACGTTTTTCATGCTCTTTTTTTTTTCAGAAAAGGAAATGCAGTATGATTTATTTACTTCCTAAGGAGACCATTTTTATTTATTTATTTTTAAAGCTGTGCATGACTTTTGTCACCAATTTTTCATCAAATCTGTAAAACCCAAGTCATAGCCTAGGATCACAAATCTGTTAGTCTTTCCATGATTACGTACCTGAATCACTTCCCTCATGGTGAACAACTTCGAAGTGTACTCCTTTTGTTTATGTACCAAACTGATATGTCACTTGAGCCTTTTCAGAAATTTTGATGTGATGTGCATTGTGGGAATGGGAATTCCACATAGCCGTAGTATGGCTGCAGCAGCAACAAACACGGAAATGGCTTCATTGCTTCTTGCTGCTGTGTGGAATTGGAAATACTTAGGCTATGACTCGGGTTTTACAGATTTGATGAAAAATTGGTGACGAAAGTCATACGCAGCTTTAAAGGTACTATTGCTTTTTTCTCCTTGTGATTTCTTTTCTTCAAATGTGAGATGTACAGCTTTCATAGCTATTTTTAAGTTTCAGTCATAAAAAACGATTTGTTCAAATCACTTACTCATGTAAACGTCATCAAAGCTAATTACAGCAAATGTGTAATGCTGTATAATGCCATAGTTTCTGAGACAGTTGTTACTGTGAAACTCTCTTGTCATTGCTGCTCTGGTTAGATAGATATCAACCTGTACTGCTGTCCTTTGCATATACTGCATTGATCCTGGAGATTAAGGTTTTAGTCATTTGTATACATAGAAATAGCAGCAGTGTTTGTGAAAAGTCTGTGTCTCTCTTGTGGCTGACCTGAGTGAAGGCCAGGTGAAGCATGGCCTCTGAGGCCAGACACTGTAAGTGGTGCTGTCGAGCCAGAGCCAAGGCCTGCAGGAGGAGAGGCAGAGCTGTGAAGAAGCCAGACGACTCCCAGTGGAGCTCAGCAGTTGAAAGCATAACTCTGTCAAAAATAAAACATGTGAGTCAGTCAGACTGTGACACCTGGAAGAGGCAAAGAAAATGAATGAATGAATTTGTGCCTATGAAATGAATTTAACGTCATGATATGAATTGAACACAAATGCTCATATTTAACTTGATGTATTTAACTTCCGCTAATATAAAGGATATAACTTAATAAGTATACAGCATTAAATTGGAAATATTCTAAATAACAGGTTATGATGATTATCAGTTACCTGATGACTATCTCTGTACATTTCACCTTCTCACAGTGCACCTGCAGTCTCTGCAGGATACTGTATGCCTCGGTGGTCCGATTGAGAGCCTTCAATACTTGAGCTTTCCTGTTAACAAAATACACTTTTATAGCAACACAATTACCCCATTGATATTGGAGGTGAAGAACTGAGGTGTGGCTTTACCTGTAGAGACCCTCAGTTTTGTTTAAGGCAGACATGGCTGTGATTAGTGGCTCTGCCAAATGGTATTTCCCTTCATTCATATGTCTCTCAAACTGGATTTTCAGATCACACAGCATCCATAGCTGAATAGATCAAGATATATAAAAATATAACACTCCATTCACATGACAAGATTTGTGTTTAGCTGAAAAAGGATATTTTATACTATACAGTCTCTCATTAAGCATATAGTTAACAAAATGAACCTTGGCATGCTGTGTGTGTGGAGGAAACTGCTCTTTCAAATGCTGAAGAATCTCTGAAACAGCACTGTATAAGCCCTGAAACAGAGGCACATGGGAAAAAGAGTGATATATTAAGCACTACCCAGGAGCTGGAAGGCAGACCTAATCAATGCTTATTACTTTCCCGCAATGCTGGGCCAACTGACTAATGGATATGCAACGGCGGGGCAGAAAGGAGACAGACAGGATCAAATCAGATGCGTTACCTGCTCAGCGTGCAGCTCGGCCAGGTGGCAGAGCGCCACCGCGAAGGCCTCTGTATTGTTCTGCTGAACCCCGAAGTTGACCGGCTCCAGACTGCTCATGTTGAGAAGCAGTTGGGCCTGCTGCAGAGCCATGGTGCTGCACAAGACACAAGAAGACACATTAATGACTTAGACAGATTGCAGACCATCTATATGCTTCTGCAGCATATACAAAACAACCAGTGGTGGAAGAAGTATTCAGATCTTTACTAGGGATGGGTATCATGAAGATTTTATCAACGCTATTACTTTTATCAATACTGCTTTTGGATCTGGTAGTTTAACGGTATTCTTATCAGTTCTTTTTTCTGGCTAGGGTTAGGGTTACAGCCCAAATGGTGACTATTGTGAATTATTTGCTTTGTTTTCCCATTTAATTATATTCCCTATATAATTAATATATAATGAATATTTGGCAGTTAAGTACAACAGCATTGTTTTGAACTGATCACTATTATAGACATGATTTTGTTATATTCGTGTGAAACAAATATCAAACCATTCAAAATTAAATAGTCTTTCACTCATCATACTTAAGTACAAAACTGATTACGGACTTAATCAGTATTTTGAATGTATGGTAGTTTTCCTGCAGCCTCCAGGTCTCTAAAGTTTCAGACAGACAGATCAGATGATGCACTGACCATTTCTCATTAAATTTCTGAATGGAGCCATAGTGCAACAATCTTAGCTGGTCACAGCTCACTTTCAATTATTAACTCATGTTCGTATTGGGGCTCCAGGCTGCTAGCATACATACATACATAAGATAAACAACGGAGAAAGATGAACTATGAACTAAACATCACACTGTGCATTCCTCCACCTGTAGCTGACAGACTTTTGCTAGATTTGCATTAGATTGTTCATGATTTCACCTGAATGTACAAAGGACTGTTCAGTTTTCCTGTGAAAACTGGCTAATGACACTAGGATGTCTGTGTGTTTGAGTTCATCCACTATCTAATCGACAACATAAGAATGTAACTTAAGCAATGAAATGTTGCCTTGAATGACAAACCATACTGAGGCAACAAATAAGCAGCTACACGGTGACATTTCTCCATTACTTTGTTGTAGATGTTTATGACTGAGCTCATTTTAACTCTTTTATGTATAGTGTCCTGCTAATTTGTTTTGATCTATGTCTGGTGAGAAATAAAGAAATGTACTGAATCAAGGTGTAGGGAAGAACTGTCACAGTGTACCACTATCACATGCAACATTCTAGGAAGACTTGAGCGTCTGTTTTCTGCTCAGAGGACGACTCCAGCAATGAATAATATTTTTATAACATAATTTTTCTTGCATTGCTGTCGTGTGTCACTGTTCTGTGAGTACATTTGTTACAATGCATTTTCCAGCTAATCCCAGTGGGTTTTCACAAAGTTTATTTATCTTAAGGAGAATTTTCTCAGCACACTTAATCCTTCAGTTTATTACAAACTTTTACCATCAGCAGATTTGGACACGTGGTTTTTGCTGAACAAGAAGCGTAAACTAAAGCAGTCACAAGTACTGGATTAAAAATGTTTGTACAATGTTTGCCTCTGAGATGTTGTGGAGAAGTGTTAAGTTGCATAAAATGAAGATATTAAAGTTAAGTGCTTGAGTAAAAGTACTTAGGTACAACCCGCCAATGTATAAAAGTTGTGTGTATACATTTTTGTATTGAGTTTGGTTGTGTACTAGATGTTCACTTGTCCTGAAATGTGAACATATGTGACATATTTGACTTTCTAATCATGTTTCACAGAAGGGGATAAGATTGTGTTGGCGTACGGTCTGCTGCAAGTAACACTGAGGACTGTGTGCCCGCACAACTATAAGTTGGAAGACGAAATAAAAAGTCTGACCTCTTGCCATACATCCTCCATATGGACGTTGTTTGTGCCAGGCTGATCTCGATTAGCTCTGATAGACTGTGCTTCCAGTGTAGAATGTCTGTGTCCTTCAGTGCGTCCATCAGCTTATGAGCTGTCTTGCCCTGTGTCGCCCCCTGCTGGACCAATGACTGAATGCCCAGTGATGCCAAATACTAAAGCAGAGAGCATTAGCAGAGGATAAAAGTTAAGTATAAAACATACAAAGTTCTTACCCTAGTTAAATAATATGCAAAAGTGACTGATGACCATGATCATTTTTATTTTGTATGTTTATACATAAACACAGTATATGAACTCCTGAAGCCCATGTAATGGCATGCTTATATAAGAACTTACTGGCAAGCAGAAATGGGCAGCCATTTTCACAGAATCCTCAGTCAACACAGCACTGTCAGATCCCTTCATCTGCTCAAGTGTGTAGAGCCAACTCTGATACCGAACACACAGAAACCAAAAACAAAATAAAAAAACTGTGACAGACTTGCATCACAGTTAGATATTGTGAGCAAATAGTCTTTGTATCAATTAAGACGGAAATGCAAGAGAGTATAGCAGAAATGATTTATTTACCAGACAATGCTGAAGGCACACATGATCATTGGATTCCTGGGCGATGCGAATAGCTTCCTGTAGAGCCAGATCAGCCTGCTGACTGAAGACAAGGACAACAGAACCCAGCTGCAGATGAAATGCTCTTTACAAGTATATTCTTCAACTATCCTCTATGAATTCCATTTACTTACTAGTGGCCAAAGCGACAGTGTAGGCTTGCCAGGTTAAGAGCAGCATAGCGGAGGCTTCGACCGTATCCCTCATCACCATTGCTCTTTCCCTCATTTCCAGACAAGATGAGGCGGTCAAAATAATGTAAAAGACTGTGAGCAGAAAGAAAGATATCCTGGACTCTCATGCTGTTCAGGTAGTTCAGGTAATGCTGAAAGGAGAGAAAACACATTGAAAACAAAGCACAGCTTATGACAGAGATGCTCTCATGGAAAGGGAATGTCTTATAACAATGCTACTGAAAGTTGGATAAGTGTAGAATCTCACTGCTTCAGCAAAATCTGGGTTAAACTTCAGCATGTTGTTGAGCTCTTCTTGCAGGGCAGCGGGCTTTAAAGCTTTGTTTTCATCATTCTTCAGAAGATACGCCTGAGGAAAGAATTATTTAAAACTGCTGTAACCTTGACACACGGTGTGGGTGGGTGACTGTTCCAGTTAAAGCAGAAAACATTATTAAAGTTCAGAGTATTGCGTCAGTAAAGCAGTAATTTATTTTATTTTTTTGTACACTTACTTGTCTGGCAAGAAAGTACTCTGCTTGTTTTTGTGACAGGGGACCTTTGCTTGGAGCATTATCATTTCTAAAACAATACCAAAATAACAGAACAGAAAATTCTGAAAACAATAAACCAGATAGGAGTAATATCTAAACAATAAGTCATTTGGAAGGCAGGACTAAAAAAATAAATTCAGGAGTAGCAAGGATGTAACAGTAAATGCAATATGTTAAAAATGATCATAAACCTGAGTTCTGACTCAAGAAGAGGGGTGTCCAACTCTTCTTTGTCTATTCTGTCTCCTACAGTGTCCTCTGTACTGGTGAGGTCCATGTCAGAGTCGTCGGCAGTCAGTGCAGGCAAACCCACCTGCCCATCAGTACGCTTAGCGTAGTGACTGTGGTAATACTGCTGCAAAGACTTGTACAGCTTGTACACCTGGCTGAAGGACAGTTTGTTGTAGGCCAGAAGCATGTGTCTCATAAAAAGTCCTAAACAAACAAAAGAATCTGTTTTTTACAGTGATATTTTAAAATTTACAAGTGAACTCCAACATGAGTGATATGATGTGTACTTACCAACAACACTAGTTTTGTATGCTTCAGTATCAAATGCAGTGAAAGGAGTGGGAAGAATGGAAAAGAAGTATTCCATGTCTCTGAGCTCTCCATCAGCCATTTCATGAAGCCTTCATGTAAAACAAAGCATTAGGCTTCATAAAATAAATTGCTAATGCATCTTTAGTTTTATCACATATGACTACCTGTAATCAATGAAATAGTAACAACATTTTCGCCTTAAAGTGTGATGTAGTTTTATTTGTAATGCTTTATCCTTAAGTACAGACATTTACTTCTTGCTTTTTCACATTCAGATCAGATTTTTTGAAGGTTTTTGTGGAGATCCTAAGGTTTAGGGATTCGGGTGTCCTCCCCAAGGAATTTTCCATTAATAACATGTCATAATTTTAAACCATTACAGTCACTATATTTGTGCGCAACAAATAGAAAGCTTGAGCAGATGATAAACACCAACCTAAAAGCTTCAAGACAAATTTTCTATAGAAATCCACTGACAACCAACTGCAAACATCAGATCTGGGAGAACTCAGTTTTGATTCTCTCCTCATTGATTTTACATTAATTTGGCTTATGTGCTGCCAAAAATGGCATGAAACCTAAGCTATATAGTTGTAAAGAAAACCCTATATTAATTGTTCTAAAGCTTTTATTAACACCAGTGAATTTTAATGTGATACTTTGAGCAGAAATTCTAGTTTTGAGGTCATAACATTAAAAACTTCATCAATCATTATTTAATGGGAACATTTACAACATCTTAGTTTAGCTAGAATAACCTCTATAGTAGTGTGGTGGTAAGCAACATGAACATATCCACAAACAAAAACTGGTAATTACAAGACTATTTACAGTTTTCTCTCAAAAGAATAGAACAGAAACCTATTGTTATTGTATTCAAAAGATACTACAGCCTCCTAATTGCAACTATTTAATAAAAGATAAGGGAACTGTGGATGAGTCAGGATCTTGACATATTTTCAAGCCAATCTACTACTACTCTAACTAATTTTGACTACTCCCTTAAGGGGCTGACACAGGACATCATCTGTTTCCATCTGACTCCGTCTTCTTGAGTGTCCTCCTTCATCACATCCATAAACCTCCTCTGTGGTCTTCGTCTCCTGCCTGGTAGCTCCATCTTTATTATCCTCCTACCAATGTATTTACTATCCCTCCTCTGCACATGTCCAAAATGTCTCAATCTGGCCTCTCTCATTTTGATGCTTTCAAGCCAATATGCTACTCATATGGGAAACTAGTAAAGGAGTAGTGAATGATACTATGTGTACCAGTGTTATTATCTGCAACTGAGACCTGATTTTAGCATTGTACTGCTTTTTAGAGCTACAAAGGCTTCATGGCACTGAGCAGTTGGACTACATTAAGTCTTTATGTTTCAGCTTCAGAATGGAGGAGCATACCTGAGTTTAACAGCATATGCAGTTTGAGGACAACACTCCTCCACTGTTTTCAAAAACTGTCCAAGAGTCAGGTCTGGACCCTGATGAGCCAAAAAGAAACACCCATGAGTAACATACTATGACTCACTGAAAGGGAAAACAACTGCACAAAGCATAGCCTACCTGCTGGAGGGGCAGAATGAGTTTGTTAAGTCTTCTCCTCTCTGGTAGGGGGATCTTTGAAGCGGTCATCTCGTACAGTAGCGCCAGGACGGAAATTTTATACGGCGTTACCCAGTCTTTGATGCCAAACACGTTAGCATGGACCACTCCGTTTGTCATCATCGGGTTGAAGTACAGGCTTTCATGCACACTTGCCATCTTTAAGAGGTAAGTTAGGCTACGACTAAACTAAATATGTTATGAACTAGATCGAAGTAAGGACGAAAAAGTTAAGGAAATAAAGAAGTTGACGGCTAGCAACAGCTAGCTAGCTAAGTTAGCTAGTGCATCGACTTCATTTAACACTAGCGAAGTCTCATGTTGAAGCCGAAAAGACATGAACGGCTGGTAGCAGCTTCCTTGTATATGAAAAAATTTACTGACACCGAACAGTTAATTAAGTCGTGTTAGATCATTAAGTAAGCTTTAATTATGTTTCCAAGAGTTGCATCGCTGCTTTCAAACCGCCCTCCTCTGTCCCCTTTAAAATACGTCACAGTTTTTTGTTTTTTTTTCATTGTCAGCAGAACTTTATTTGGTGCTCAAACAAAGGTATTTACAATTTTTCTTGTGACTATTTGCAAAACACGTGCAGTATTCTGTCTGAATTCAGCATATTACAGCATATATACATATATCAATATGCTTGCTATGATATATTTGATACAGCCCTATAGCCTATACATAATACAGTATTCAGTTTGTCAGTTTAGGTGTTATGCTTTGTGAAAAAATATTTTCCCTCGTGGGCAAAACTCACAATAAAACATCCCTGGATAAACTGAAAAATGCATTGTTACAGATGTGAGAACAGGGATATTTTTCAGAGCTGCCAAAACGTTGACATTTTCGAGACACATGGTTTTCACAAGACAACATAAGATGATCATATAGAATATGAAGAAGTGTTTCAGGTTTAAGCTCAACTATAAGCATCTACAGCAGTGAAGGGCAGCATACTCATTAATGTGGCAGCTATGTAAATGGAAAAGAAGGATAATCATGGATGGATAATCACCATCATCATAAACATCATACAGCTTAAATGGCCCGCCTGTCAGTCATAACAGACGATAAAAGTGCTGTGGAGTTGTGTGTTGGTTACTTTTGGCAGTTTGTATACATTTCTCATTCAAAATGAGTTTTATGTGAATGCAGAATCTCGTTGGAGTGAGGTATTTAATCTTAAGTAAAGACATGAACACAGATTTCACATGCACCACATTCATGTCACATGTCCATAAAACTGACTAAATTATCAGGCATATATGTGAATACCATTCCTGTAATATGGATTTTATTTGGGCAAAAATCATCTAAAATGGCTGAGAAAAGTAACATTCATTCATGAGAAATAGGATAATACTGATATGTGAATATAAAGCACAATTCAAGAGTCAAACATTGTTACATAACACAATGATTGTCTTTTGATTTAGGGGAAACTGACTTTTTATATAAAACAACCACTTAGTTTGAAGCTGAATTTTCTGTTTTGGATTAGTTATGAACTCCTGCAGGTGAACTGTGTTGTGCTGTAACATAAAAAAACTGTTTTGACAAATACACTCAGAGCTTTGAATATTAACAATGAAAAATAACCCAAGCCAACTGTTATAGTAACAAAACCAATGGAAATAGATTTGCTGAAGCAAAGAAAGATCTAGCCTTGTAAATCAAATCAAATCAAATCAAATCTTATTTATATAGCACCAAATCATAACAGAAGTTATCTCATGACACCTTACATATAGAGCCGGTCGAAACCAGACACTAGTTTACAGAAACCCAACAGAATCCTTCAGGAGCAAACACTTGTAACTGCAAAACTGTACTTTAAATATTGTTCTAAATGTTTTTTTGAGGAGGGGAGCCCTTGTGTAGCCTGCGGTCAGTGGTCATCTTATTTCACGCCATCTACATTATATTGCCCTCACATTGCCCACAACTTATGTAATATGTTTTTTTTTTTTTTTCACCTTTGGGGGGAGTTTAATGCATAGGCTGTGTGATTGACTAGTTAAAGCGGTTCAGAAGATGAATGAATGTTTAGAATAATTTATAAATGTATAGTTTATTGTAATAATAATACTACTAATAATAATAATGACAAACCAAGCATTTCAGACATTTTTTCCCTCCATTATATACACACGTGGTCAAAATTGTTGGTACCCTTCTGTTAATGAAAGAAAAACCCACAATAGTCACAGAAATAACTTGAATCTGACAAAAGTCATAATAAATAAAAATTCCATGAAAATTAACCAATGAAAATCAGACATTGTTTTTGAATTGTGGTTCAACAGAATTAT
>JAPQRP010000030.1:21075470-21097527 GCA_037367295.1 Apogon hyalosoma
AATTCATAGTTTGAGTTATTGTTTGTTCAGTATTCATTGTCAGCCTTGTAAATCCAAGCTGGACTGACTGTACATATTCTGACCAAGGAAAATAAAATTATAATAGCCTAAATGTTCTCTAAAATTACCATTTATTTGCAACATAGTGTAGCAAACTATTACATGCCTTCGTTTATGTGTGTGTCAATGAATGTAACTGCTTGAAATGAATTTAAAGAAAAAATTAGCCTAAAAATGTTTTAAATGTATTAAACTATGTGTCAAATAGTGTATTAAATCATCAAAGTTAAATTTCAAATCACTTTTTTACAGTATATGTTAAATCCCTTACATCCTGGCCAAAACAGAGTTACATAAAATATTTCACCGGATTGCCTTTAACTTTGATTACATTCACTGTTATTAACCCAAAAAGACCCAAACAGCCTCCAGCCACTAAAATCATCTACTGATGTAAAATGTTTAATACCTGTTGATCCACTAATTCTATCAATGCATGTAAATAACTGGTGTAAAATACAGTTTGTCATCTTTTCATGGTCATCAGATATGACCATGAAAAGATCTTTGGATGTTCAGAGGTTTCGTAGTTACCATGGAAACACCGTCATCTTCTACAACATTGATTCACCAGTAAAACCCATGGAGCTGGATCAGTGACAGTGGATGGACAAACTTGTTTTTATATTCAGATATTTATATCTTTGCTGGAAAAGTCACTTTTTCTTCTGTTTTCTGTTTCTGGTATAATAACCCTCAAATTCAATCTGTTCTATGTTGAATTAAATATAGGAAAATACATGATTTTCATGAAAATATCACAAAATACAGAGGATCATTTTATAATTCAGGGTGATAAGTCACTTAAGAAAGGTTATATCTAGAGAACAATTCATTTGGGAACTGCCATAAAAGTAGCACTGGGTCTTTATGGGTTAAGTAATAACATGGTAAATGCCACAACATTTATTTTAATCCAGACTTGTATTAATTTTTTACCAGCGTCTTATCATGTCCCAGAGATTCTCAATGGGGTTTGGGTCTGGACTCTGTGGTGGACAGTCCACGTGTAAAAATGATGTCTTATGCTCCACTGTCCAATATTTCCGCTCTCTTGTAAACTAATGGTTGTTTAAGAAATTTGTTACTCACCGAATCCATTTGGGTTAAATGAGTTGTTGCAGCTGAAACTTATTAATCACTGCAGTGATGATTCAATGGAAGATTCATACCTTTTTGCTTAGTTAAATCCAGGTAGGGATTTTTAAGGCCAGGTAATGTGTGTTAATTATCATATATCCTGTATTAGATTCCAGGGTCTGTGCTTTGACTGTGTTTGGATCTATCAATAAAATGTACCAAAGGGTTGAAATGAAAAATTGTTGTCTGGGTCGCTTGGGAAAGTTATGAAGCAGGAGAAAATACTGAGGCTGCCAGTGGTGTCCAGGCACTATCAGTCAATTCTAAATAGAAACACTGGAATTCTATTCAAGTCTTACCAAACAAATTCTGAGAAAAACAAGAATACAGGTACAAGCAGAAAATGTTCTGATTTTCTCTGGAATGTAGGAGCTAAAATGTCAAAAGCAAGGCCAAGTCAAGCCACAACAGGTTATAAAAGATCTACACAGGGTATATAATAGATGTGCAGAGCCTCAAATGTTTAGTTTAGGTTGAGTTTATTCAAGCATTTGTCATCCTTATGTTAAATAAACTGTGCGTCAGATTCTGCCTGTTCTTCAGAGGGGTTGGAGAAGATTTTTTAGTCATTTTCTGACATTGTAGGTTTAGAAATAAATATGACTTTATCAGTATTAGAAAAAGGGTCGGGGAGTGAAGGGTTACAGAATGGGTAAAATAAGACAAAGAGGAAGAATACACATAGTGCGAAACAGGATATGAGATTGAAGTTATAGGCAAAAATTAGTATAGGAGAATAGGCTCATATATCATGATTCATTAAGTCTTCAGTAAATTCAATGAAGAAATGCTTTAAAATAACCATACCATACCTGATCACATTTGATTATTTTCTTCTTTCATTTAAAACATCCATCCCTACAAACAATCCCTGTTCAGAATCACCAAGTTCTGTGTTATGTTCACTCTCCTCCGTTTGTGTTGCCCTCATGATAATTTCCTTCTGCATCTATGTCGAAGAGCATAAAGAGGGGGTGCCCCAGTGGCTCTTCCTGTAGAGCACAACCCACATAGGCCAAGGCCTCATCACAGCTGCTTGGGCTCCATCCTGACCCAAAACCCCTAGATGCATGCCATCCAGACCCCCCCCTCCCCAACCCACCCACCTCCTGCCTCTCTCTACCCACTCCATCAAATAAGGGAAAAATGTCCAAAAATAAATCTTAACAAAGAGACATTGGAATTTTCTTTAGAAATCCTTCGCACAATAATAAAAATTAATGAATATAATATGAATTGATATGCACTGCACACTGAAAAAACATAATTATATATCTTACTTGTTCAAACACCATTACTGCTGATAATGTTCATGGAATGGCTCAGTCTGCATTTTCCTTTATTTAAATCATCCTAAGCCTTCTCACTCTGATGCTCATCTAGAAGCAACCATTTGGGATCCCTCTACGTCATGAAATGTTAATGACCTCTGATCAACATTTCATCCCACTTTCCCATAAAAGAGAGTGTGGTTAATTTTCTAGCAGGTTGAACTGGTCGTTTGCTTGTATTTCTGTATTTAAAGCTCCATGTGTCACTTGAAACAAACGGTAATGCTACCTCATTAAATCACTGTATTGTCTTGTTAAACTCTTTTTCAGTTTAGATCTGAACCAAGATGTTAAAACACCAAAGTCGTACAATAACACAAGTGGGCTGGACCATCGAGGCAGCTGCAGAATTGCTGCTTTTGTCAAGCGAGTCTGTCTGGATTTGAAGAGTACTTGAGGACCTCAGTTAGAGAAGGCTGTCTGATGACAAGGTAAAGCACTGAAAATAAGGAACATATAGCATTCACTTAAATTGATATAGATTTTTTAAAAATTGTTTTTTTTTTTTTACATTGGACTTCTTAGGTAATAAAGCAGTACAAATCCAAACTAATGCTTTTAACCCCTCTTTATCCTGTAGGTGTCCATGCACTACTCCAATTGCAACCTCAGTCCCTTCTTGCTCTCCTCTCAGCCTTTTGCTGATATTTTAGCACTTCATGCAGTGTGAGGAAATAGGCTCAGACCTGGGGTGTAACACCTTAAGGTACTTGAAAGTCATGCACTATGTGGACAAACCAAACACTGATTCTAACAAGGGCCTTTCAGGTTTTTAGTAGTTGCAGTCTGCAACTTCACCAATACAACTACAAATCTTTAAAAGCAATTTCTCATGTATTCACTTTTCGTTTTCACAGTATAGACATATACAGGCTGCAATTTGTCAAAAAACCAGAGGGGGAGATTCTTTTTCTTTGTTTTTTGTCGGAGTGGGGGGGCAGTTATATATGTAGGTGTGCGGTCCATAACTGACGTAACTAATGCTAGCATGAAATGAAAGTGAAACTTTATATACTTTCAACGTCCAACTCCTGGGTTCAATTCCTCTATTATACAGCAGATTTTACACGAAAATTTCACAACTTCTTACCTGTATCCACTGGACACACAAATGCTGGGCCCCATGAATTTGTCACTTTTACCCCCAGTGCCCCAGTGCATGGGGATATTCACAAATTCTGACACTGCTGACAGTTCGGTTCAAGTGAATGTTAGTGCCAGTGAGGTAGGATATAGGTGTAAGAAAACTGAGTCACAACCTGCCTGTTACTTCAATTGTTGGTTGTCCCCCCCAAGGACGAAATTCATTGAGCAGAAGTAAGGATGTAAAAACCAGAGGTAAAATCCCCATTCCCCCAACAAATCGCACCCTGTACATATACATATTATAAAATGCTTTGCATGACTATTGTAATAGTGTGACTGAATGTCTGTTGCACCCGATACTATCTGAAGTTGTCATCCATCCTCACACATGATCTAATGCCTATTTTAGGGCACATTCTAATATGATCACTCAGACTGCATTTAGATTTGGTCTGGGGCATATCCACATTATCTATACTCTCTTCACAGTCTGAAAACTGATGTGTCTTGGGAAAAACTGAAGAACCTTGCTGATGTCTGTGAAACAGAGACCCAACCCCTAAAACAAAGACATTTACAAGTGCTTTATAAACAGCCGCAGTCCCATCTCTTCTGGTTGTGACCCACGGGACCTTATTTCAGAAAAAAATTGCATTGTAGTCGGCGGTGAGAGACAAGTAATTTTATGATCCTGTTTGAATTATGGCCTCCTTTACAACTAGAAAAGCACTTGGAGAGCACAGACCTCCGCCAAGGCAGATCAGCCCCTCCCCGGATCACCACCAAAATTTTATCAATTGCTCCTTGTGCCACTATCAACATTTCCTGAAAATGTAACTTTTGGAGTTATCTTGCTGACAGACAGACTAACAAACAGACAAACCCCATTGAAAACATAACCTCCTTGGCAGAGGTAATTATGTTTCCAAATTTAAAAGGTAATATTATGAGTCAAGAAAGCTGCACTTTGTGGTAGATCTGTTGTGTCATGGTGCAGTCCTGTGTTGCCACAGGCCCCTCCCTCAAACTGATCGGTTCACCTGCTAGCGCCGCACCTGTGTCAGATCTCGTTAGGAGCCTATTTAAGCGACTCCTCTGCTCAGGTGCGGTGCTGGAACATTCTGCTGCATCTGCCTCTTCATCTGCATCATCTGCTGCTTCCTCTGCTCACTATGGACTCTGACTATCATTCACAGGTTTTATGTTTCTCTGATCATGTTTATCCTTTTGTTTAAAAAAATCTCTACTCCTTCTGCACTGTGCGTTTCTGTCCATTCATTCACCCTGTTATGACACTGTTGAAGTGTCTGACTGTGAAAGTACTTAAATAGAAAGACTACAATTTCTGCACTATACTGATTTTCACCTCTTTATATTTTTTCACCTTGCTCCTGAAGATTGAGGTAAAATGTGCCAGGGCAAGTACAATTACAAACTGCAGTCCATTCAACTGTTTAAACTAAAACTAGATGTTTCTTTCCTGTCTTTGCCAGAAACGGCAACATTTTTGGCCTGTAAAATGATTTATCTATTAATTTTCAGAATGCAACTGCTATAATGTTTCATTTCATAAATTGTAACTATAGCAGAACACATTTACTCTTATTTTCTATTCTAAATACTTCACATGTATGCTGTTACTCCCCAACTCTGATCATACAGTTAAATTCATTTAGATAGTATTTTTACAGAGCATATGAACACATTTAGTACGACACTGTTACCTAAAGTTGACTAAAATGAACTCATCTAAAAAGCTGTAGATGTGTAAGCTAGAAGGATATATAAACATAAAAGCAATGTGATGTTATTTCTTGATATTTTATTTTCTAAAGATGACAAACTGTAGTAGAAGTAAAAACAACGTAGTAGTAGTAGTAGTTTGATTGTAGAAACGGCATCGGCAACACTGTATACAACACTACATACGTAGCCCCTTGTGCAGATATGCTTTTTGGACTATCTTGGCTTGTAATTTTGCTTAAGATATTAACACATTTTTTATGAATGAAGGTGCCAAGGGAGAATAATTGCTGTCCGTATACAGCCTTATCTTTCATGTAAAAACATTCTTATGCCCAAGAATGTTCTCCTTCCTTTATGCTAAGTACATGGCTCTTCAGGTAAAGTGCCTACACAATCACTACTTATACTAGCTGTTTATGGTTCTAAATGTCATCCACTGTTGCAGTCCTCTGGTACAGGGTCTTATTCTGCTGTGCCAGCATCCCTGGGACTGCCATTAAATGGAGCTGAGCCATTGGAAATTATCTCTTCTTTGTGCTGATGAACTAATTGTACTCGTATGCTGTAATAACACCATTAAAATGTTATACACTTGGGATCATTACTTCACATTTGATATAGTTGTGAGTTCCAGGACAGAGAGAAACAAGTGCTTCAGTTGCAACAGTGTTTGTGGTTTTCGCTTACTTTTTAATTCAGGAAAAGTGTCTTTCTCTCAGTGGAATAAGGGATGATAAAGAGAGGTGCCTTATTTCTTTTTTTTTTTTTACTTAATTTAGGGAAATTGTTCTCAGTTGATGCACTAAATAATCAGATTAAACAGAGGAAGAAACTGCAAATGTTATGTAGTAGAACCAGAGATAAGTGTTAATCAGAGGTTTATGTGGGAAAAAAAGGCACATCCATCTGGTAGGAGTGAGTGATACACTACTGTCATCTCAGGCTTTGATGAAAGATCTTTCATTTTCTTGGCCACTAATGGGAATTCTCAGTGTCAGTGAAGCCCTCATTTCAATTCCTGTTTTTAATTCATCATATAATTTCTTCAGGGCTAGGATAATGAAATGTTTGCTGCACTATTCCTCCCTTTTTTGGGGGAAATTAAATTAAAATTGCATTCATTCATCTTATCCTATTGAGACAATGAAACTATTTCCAACAACAAACGACATCATCTCACACCTATTGCACCACAGCTTGTGCTGCCACAGATACGCTGCCAAAAACATGAATAAAATACGGCTTCAGTGACTTGTCTAGCATTTACATTTCATTCATTAAAAGTCAAAAAACTGGATTTTATTTCCTTTCCAAAGTTGGCCACCATTAAGAGACATTTACAGACTTGCATGGCCTTTGAACAAAGCTCAGTTGGATGCAGAGGCTGAGGTTGTAATAAAGTCTCAGGATTTTGCATTGTGCAGCTTTAGCCTTAGCAGTGGGGAAGGGTCCTTGCCAAGCCTAATGAATTCAGATGTGAAAAGACTTTGGTTTTGACTTTACATAATTAGGCAAGATGCAATAACGCAGCGACCTTGGAGCAACGCACCTGGATAACAAGCGATCAAACAACCCCATCCATCCACACTTAAAGAGCTCCAGCTCCTGCAGCTCTCCGTTGAAACAAACTGCTATCTTGAAGCACAAGCTCATTAACTCTTTCAGATGTTGTTATGTACTCCCTCTTTGATACTTGGCAAAAGTGTCTTTGTGTGTGCATGAATAGTTTAGAGCTGAACACCAAAGAATTGATTCTGTGTTTCTTTGTAACAATGAGAGAGCTGACGTTTAAGTGTATTGATATTTAATGCATATGTGAGACAAACGATGCCGTGGAGGTCTTTAACGATCAGGCTATTAGAAATAATTCACCCTCAGTGCTTACACGTTTACACCTTGTATAAACAACTTTCATCCATGTTCACTGTGAAGTCTGCGTACAATATCCAACCCATTAAAACATTCCAGGGGACAGTACATGTAGACCTGTCTTAATCAAATACAATATGAGCGCAATTTATTTAGAGACCCTTATCAGTTAAATTATGCTGTTTTCTTGTTTAGGGAATCCAGGTGCAATCACTGAAGGGGGTGGAAGTGAATCTGTTTCTTAATTTATTTATGTAAACTTGGCCTGCCTCCAGTTGCAGCAGATGATTTCATTTGTCTGTGCAGAGTGCCTGATATAATAGGATTACAATCTGGCTGTTATAAAATTGTCTGTGGACCTCTGTGTTTCTGAAGGCTTGAGTAGGTCTATTAGTCCACGATGGCATCCTTATTATTTGTTATTCTTTAGATTCATCTGACATTTAAAGCACATGTCATATAAGTGAACCTTCAGTATTAAGAGTTTGGTCACTTAAAATGAATAATTTTTTATCCAGTGTACAGGGTTTAGTGCCATCCAGCAGTGACGATACATATATACAGGCATAATACAGAACCAGCCCAAAAATATGTTTTGTTACAGGTAGATGATTACTGATTTAGGATTTTTAAGGGATGATATAATGAGTTTGAAACAGGAAAAATATGGTAGATGATTCATAATTATGTCATAATTACATAAAAAAAATATTCTGGCCTTCTAGTACTATTTTTATTTTTTGAGCTATTGTTTTCTATCAGTCAGCAGTTCCACTTGAAAAGCCAAATTTCAACCACTGGTGACAATCAGGGGCAAATTCTGTTGATACATCTGCTCAGCCAAACTCAATTAATTCCTGTTTCTTCTTGTATGAGTTCAAAGGTTGTGTGTTTCATATGTCAGGAGTATCACAGTGATCAAGGAGTGAATCTTCTTTTTTTTTTTTTACCAACCAAACAAACTTTTCCTCAAACTTCATCAAAGAGAACAGAAGAAAAGAAGAAAAATACTGAAATTGTCTTCCAACAGTATTAGCTGGCAGGATATTTTCTATGAGGCAGTGAACTGTGCAACAATCAGTTAGCAACCTGCTGTTGCACCAGCTCAAAGACAAACCAAGGCTTAATATGTCTCCATATTTATAATATAATGGTGTGTGTTTCATCAGTGACCCGCAGTGGTGTGTACCAAACAACTGGCAACATGGAGGCTCATTTAAAAGAAGAGGCTGCATACTGTATGCCAGACTGACATACGAAGATGTAAAAATATTCTCCAATAAAAGGTTCTTGTTTTTTGGCCTCCTGAGTTGGAAAATATCTCACTCTAAAACAGGCTGTCATGTAGATAAATATAATTTTGCTCTACATCTATTATGTTTCAACTCAGCTGTCCATTGAGTGGCCCTTCATTTACTTTAAGTCAGAAAAGCAAACAATGTCACCCTTTTCTAAGTGAAATAAAATACAATGATTCATAATTGTAGGTGATTATACACTAATGAAACAAAATTATGACTTCTGAATTACATCTCTGCTAATGAACACTCTGGCTCTGACAGAATAAAAACACTGTAATTGTACACTGTTCTTCACTGTTGTTTAACATTGTTGTTTCTATCAACACTTATTGAAAGTGACATTGTCAGCAATTTAAAATAAATAAATAATCCTTTTATTTTAAACAAAAAAGTACGATTGTCATACATTTTGATTCACAACTGCAAATGAAAAACATCAATCACTGGAACCAACAATATGGCTTATTAAAGCATTAGTTTCCTTTCAATAATACTGGTGCCCAGTTCTATGAATTATAATAAAGGTGCGATGTGTTTTAACAATAAGTCCAAATGGTCCAAATACATCAGTGCTCTGATAGTCAAACACGTTAACAAAACTTGTTTGGAAAATCCAAACAACCCAACCTGCCTGTTGTGTGCTCAGTTTTTGTGGTAAATAAGGGATTATTGTGTTTTAAGTCAGTGAAACAAACTTTATGTGTACAGCAACTACTACCAGGTTAGAGCAAAAATCTTCACAGATGACTAATGAGATGATAATAACACAGAACAAGAGCAGGATTTATTAGTATGAAACAAAAGCTAAGATAGTCAACATATGAATAAGATAAGACAGACAAAATAGAAAAATAAATTATGATACAACAAGTAGCCCTAAACTTTACTCAATCAAAAGAAAATTTTATAAATAATAAAGTAAAAATTCAGTTGTGCAAAATAAATACAACGAAATATGTCAAAATGATTCTTGATCAACTCATAGTTAAGCGTAACATTTATTTATGTAAATTAGTTTTACTGTTGATGTTGTGTGTCTACATGGTGGTTACTTTAAAGGGTGGATTATTTTAACCAATAGAACCAAAGGGCAGAGCTACGAAAATCTGACCCACATTGCAGGGGGTGAAAGGGGGTGAAAATTGACCTGATTTTACATTATAACTACCTTCACTTACATGAAATTGTTGCATTTGATGACTTTCCTAGAGTGAATTATGCATTGAAAAATGACAAATGACACTTTTCTATAGGGGATGAACATTTATCAAAGCCAATTTTCACTTGCTGTATCTGCTAAAGTGCTTTTTGATAGTTGTAAATGCGTAGACATGAAATCCTCCATGTCCAAGAGTCCTCATGCCTCTTGTGTTTTCATGTCTTTGGTAAAATAGGACATGATCTTGTGTGATCGAAAAATGTCTTTCCATATGTGATTGAGGAAAAATCTGAAAAAAGTCCCCCTCCTCTCTGAAATACATATAGACCTACAATAAGTATAAATCACCCAGATAGGATATATTCATTCATTCATTCATTCACAGTGTTGGGCAAATTACTTTAAAAAAGTAATTAGATATAGTTACTTTCCCAAAAAAGTAAGTGAATTATTGAATTACTCCTTGGTTACCAGGAAAAGTAATTACTGCGTTACTTTTTTTTTTTTTTTTTTTTTTTTAAACCTTCAAATGTGTAAAAGAATTTGGATTTTTGAGTGGGTTTCACGGGCCAGTTGCATAGAGTAGAACAACATAGACAGGCACTTCATTTAACTTAATATTTATTGGAGTGTGAACAAAATTAAAGACATCCCTGAAATAATAAAGCAGTGTCATCCTTTGTGGGTTCTACTGCCTCTCCTTCTTATCCTTTGGCATATTTGAGTTAAGGAATACAAGTGATGTAACTTTGTAAAGTCATTGATTCATTAATTCATTCATCTTCTGAACCTGCCAGGGTCGTGGGGAGTGCTTCAGCCTATCCCAGCTACCTATGGGTGAAGGTGGGGTACACCCTGGACGAGTCGCCAGTTCATCACAGGGCTGACATATGGAGACGATCAACCAGTCAATCTCACATTCACACCTATGGGCAATTTTAGGTGGGAAGAAGCCGGAGTACCCGGAGAGAACCCACCCAAACATGGGGAGAACACACAAACTCCACATGGAAAGGTCCCTGGTTGGAATCGAACCCAGGACCTTCTTACTGTGAGACAGTGCTATCCTATGCACCACCAGATAGGATATATATATATATATATATATATATTCTAAATAGATCTGTGGTTCAGAATGTGGTGTAGACACTTAAAAACTGACCCACAGTGAATGCAGAGGTGAAATATTCTAATTTCAGCCATGAAACCACTGATAATAATGTAACATCTACCCTGTAGCTAATTATCTTAAACTTCAACCATGTGTGTCACTGCTAACTATTGGTTCTTCTATTGTTTATGACAGTTGTGGTTCAGTGCAGCAGATTTCTCAGCTGTGATGGTATAAATTAGTTGTATGTTTGATGAGTCTATTTATTTTCAACTTTGGTTTGATCGATGTTGGTCGCTTATCCAGGACAACAGATGAAAATTAGCTTCTCTGCTAAATCTGGTGCATGTATCTTGTTCTTTGCAACTAATGCCAATACACACTGTCCTCTAACTAAATAAATAAATACACATACAAATGTAAAGAACAATAGAGATGTATAAATGCCTTTACAGTTGTTTGACCGTAGAGCTGTAAATGGGCTGACACAAACAGTTCATTTTAGATCTTTACAGGTGGTGTTGTATACTGATCAACCATAATATTATCACCACTGACAGGAGGAGTGGTGATAATATTGATCATTTCATTACAACGGTACCTTTCACTGGCTTGGAAATATTAGACAGCAAGTTCAAGCTTCAAGCGTCCTTGAAGGTGAAATGTTGGAAGCAGCAAAATGAACAGTATAAAGACCTGAGAGACTTTGACCAGGTCTATATTGTTTTGGTGATGACTGGGTCAGAACATCTCCACAACTGCAGGTCCTGGTCTGCACCCACCAAAAAATGGACTAAGGAAGGACATCTGTGGAAGTTGTTATTTAGATACTTTTGGTAGGTTCCCACTTTACAATGGGAATGAACAAGATGTGGAGAAGCTCTGACTCAGTGACTTGACCATCACAGTTTCTCTTGTCAAAGTTGCTCAGATCTCTTGCACATTTTGTTGTTTATAACACATCAACTTCCAGGACTAATGCTGCCTTCATGTGCTATGGGAATTATGGTAAATACTACTTATGAATTCAAAAATTGCACATGAACTCCCCGTCATGTCGTATTTTCCACTGGGGAACTGAGAAAAATTTTGAGACACGAGCTTTAAACTCTTCAACATGGCGGACAGCAACGAGGGATTAATCGTGAATGATAAACACTGCTTTTACTCACGTTCTGCTGCTGTTAGCTAATGATTTTGCCCATTTATAGTATACACAATTTGCAAAAAAAAGCGATTTTACAAAAAAAGTGGAGTTTGCATGTTCTCCCTGTGTGTGTGGGGTTCTCTCTTGCCTCCAGAGACATGCATTAATAGGTTAACTGGATAAACTAAATTATCCATATGTATGAATGTGAGAGTGACTGGTTTTTCATCTCTATGTCAGTGTATCCCTCTCCAGGATAAAGTTCAGAAGATAAATTAATGAATGAAAAAAATGCTATAGCAGATGAATTGACACATCCACCACTGTTTTACCCAAGTAGCAGGTCACAATAAATTGTGTTACCCATTTTTTTTAATTTTGCTATGACAACAAAAGCACTTGAACACAATGCCTTGGTAATTTCAAATTCACAAGGGGAAAGGATCTTCTTCCCAATAGCACATGAAGGCAGCATTAATGTTCACATGCTGCCTAATATATCCCACCCACTGACAGGTCCCATTGTAATGAGATAATACAAATTATTCTGCTTTTCCTGTCATAATGCGATGGCTGATTGGTGCAATTTGTTAGAAAACGTATAAGATGTCAAAGATTATCACCAAAGTCATAGTATTTTCTCAAAAATATGACTTTATTAAGGTGACTGAGCCACTTTGCTTATGGGATACATTCTAACTGAACAGTCTCTGGTCTCCATTCAAAGACCTCAAAGCCCTGACATGTTTAGACCAAGAGAATGTAATCTTTTGATCATCATTACAGGCTCCATTTCCCCTTTGAACAACCCTGTTTGCCTGTGCTCCCTGGTGCAGCACATCCCCAGTTAATGCAAAAAAAAAAAAAAAAATCAGCAGTATTTGTACTTTGTGCCCTGTACCTTTATATGCAATATTAGCGCCCTCTGTCTCGTCTCACCCCGTGTTAGTATTCTCGGAAACCAGTGGCGCTAACATGGAAATGAGGTTCAGTAGAGCAGCTCTCATCAGAGGCACAAGCTCATGTCTCCCAGGCATATTCAGTTAAAGGGTTCCCTCGAGACATCTGGCAGCTTCAGCAATGTCCTCGAGGTGGAATTAAGGGAACCTTTTTTTCACATTGGGGACATCTACCCAGGTACCCATATGAAGAAGTGTGAATTCAGTTAAAGTATGATTGAATACTGCTTTATAGGAATATTCAGAGCATGAGAATCACAGAGAAAGTAACAAGAAATTAGGCTAATAAAATGTGTGCTTAAATTTGCTTAAATTCACAATAGGCTATGTAGTATTTCACAATTCATATCTAGAAATGGTTAGGCCTGTGATATATGATTTTTTCACCTGTATAAATACGCTGATCAAACATTTCCAATGATTTTAAAATTTTGGAGACATCTGTAATTAATTAACTGTTGTGCTTATGAATGCACAGACATATCGAAGAACATATCGGCTGATACTGGCCTTGTTGACTGACATCAAGTCTCTGCAAATAACTTGTCACCTGTAGCAGGGATCAATGTTTATCTGCTGTGTTGCATTCATGGGTGTTTCATTAATTTTTTTTTTAGCATTGAATTAAATTTCAAGACATTGTGGTTAGGGCTTAGAAACATGTTGATTGCTTTTTTGTTAATGAAGATGTCTTTGTTTGTGACCAGAATTTCATAATCTGTTGAATCTGTCATCATCGTGATCCATTGCATTCGGTTGGCTGTTGATGGTTATATCCCCTTTGTTACTTGTAGTTATTTCACTAGAATTAAATGACATAATAAACATGAATCAGTAAGTTAAATCAAAAAATGAATTAAACTTAGTGAGTTTCTTTTTAGTTGGAGGCTGTGATGCTCCTGAATGACTGGCAATTAATTTATTATTAATTAATCAACCAAGTAATTGATTAATTAACAATCAATTAATTAATGACTGGCTATGGAAGGAGCTGGTGGAGCTGGAATGCACAGATACTGACATCATCTGCTATAATTTTGACTGACAGACACCTAGTGCTAGGAAATACCGAGCTGCTACCTTTTTTGTAGTTCATTTTCCTCTCTGCAACACGTGCATGGGGGTAAATCTTTATATAACTAATCCATTTTGATTATCCAAACCCCAAAATTTCCACATAATTAAGGGAGCATTAGTTTGGCTGCCAAGTTGGACCTTCAGATCTCTTGTTTGTTGAATAAAACTTCTTTTTAGCTATAACCTTCATAACTTATCCACATTGGCTAATGTAAAGCTTTATGTTCAGTAAATCTTCAATCCAGTATGACCTCTATAGCATTCATATATTTTTTTCTGAGTGCATGATCCCACATATGTATTTCTTTGTCTTTGTAGTAATACAGTACATATAAACAACTGGAATATTCAGCAAATACGTAACCAGTGATAAAAAACAAAACAAAACAAAACAAAAAAAATGCATTTCAGAGGAAAAAGACCCTGAATATTGTAGGAGCTATGTGGCATCATCTGGACAGAGAAAAGGATAAAAGCCCATGAAATCTCCGGGACATTCTGTAGGTGTGTAATATAACACAAGATTATTTAACAAAACATCCAGACAGTCGACCCAAGATAGTTGTAGATTCACTGAATCCAAATGGAGGTCACACTAAATATTGACTTTACCTACAGAAGTTGTTTAGTGTGTGTGTGTGTGTGTGTGTGTGTGTGTGTGTGTTTCAATACTGTACACATATTTCTTGCTTATTTCTTATTTATTTCTTAATAAAGACACACACGGAAACCCTGTACAAACAACAAAGCTAAAGGTTACGTAAGATTCTTTGCACAGTACTATATCGATACTCATATACAGAATGACATCTTTGGCCAATTGTTGATGCAATTACTCATGCTACTGTCTGTTTCTTCAGTTTGTTTTTGTACTTATTCATCCTTCCATTAACAAAGACATTTTAATTAGAAATATAAAAATAGTTACCATTTTATAGTCTTTCAGCCCTTCATCACTTTATCATTGAATTGTCACAGATTCAAACATGCACAATTATGAAAAAAAAACCCCAAAACATTCAATATAATAAAACAGGTAAATATCTGCCATTTCCATTGGTGAACAGATATCTTATACATCAGTGGAATTGGCTGATATTTACCCATATCAGCCAATTCTGATGTCCGGCTGATATATATGTACATCCGGAATTATTTGATGGTGTTTGTTATCACACTGTTAGTCAATATGGTCAGTGTTTTCAATTAATTCCAACATGTTCCCTTGCTCTTCTTCAAATCTGCCCATTTATTTCCATAAGACCGGAGGCAATGTGTATGTTGTACATCTCAAGGCTTCAAAATTGCAGTTAACAAACAATTGATGACAAAACAGTGTATTTGTTCATTATGTATATGCAGTCTATGGAAAATACATTTGGTTCATTTCAAGGTTTCAGGTTGTAATATGTAGTGGTATCTAGTGGTGAGGTTGCTGATTGCATCTGGCTGAATCCCCCTCATTTCACCCTCCCCTATGGCCATGAAAAATCCTAAAGGTCCTTATGAGAGCCAGTGTTTGGTTTGTCAGTTTATTGATTTAAAGAATATTAACTCTGGACCATGCTCTTTTGACATAGCAGTTGACAGTCCACTTTAACACTGGATGTCATCCACTTTAAAATAGTAAAAAAGAAGAACTTAATTCTGAGCATCTGTACAATCACAGTGATGCTACATGGTGAATGTATGTAGCATATTTTCTATTTTTATATACATAAATGACTCATTTTAAAATAATGAAAACACAATGATTTTTATTTTCAGGTAATTATGCAGTAATATAGATATAAAGATATAATTACGAATTATTCAGGTTTTACAAATATAGACCCATAAATCATACAACTGAACCCTTAAAGCAATGTCTCTATTTACATACTTAATGCTTGTCCCTCTACATCTGTAAAACCTTGTTTGAGTGCTTAGTCATTTAATTTTTTTCCTACCAGTTCATAAAAAAAAGCTCAGCAGTTTTAAATGTAATGTTTAAGCAATTATTTTTCCCAGCATTGCACCCCATATTCTATCCTAATTTTTGAGCAAACACACAAGTCAGAGAATATCTACAGGGATCTGGCATATACCTTTATGTTGAAATTAAGAACGGCTGTCATCTTACAAGCAACAGACTGCACAGAGCTGTGCATGAGTGAGTGCACGAAGAACCAAAGGAGACAGGAATCTGCATTTTATTCCCTAGGCTGACTATTTTGAAACACAAGCTCAGACACTCGAACAGGGTGAGACCCAAGGAGCAACGAGGGTGAAAATATCTTGCAGGCGGAAGATATGACATGATAGATGCGCTACAACAGAAATGAGGTGCAAATAGAGGAAAACAGCTTGTAAGCGTTTGTCTCTAAATAGACTGACAGCCTTGTTTTCTATTTTCTATTTCATTGCCATCTAAATCCCCTGCACACCATGAAAGTTGGTACTGTTTCATCCGAGCAGAAGCAAATCCTAGATGACATGGCAAATTCATCCATTGGTGATTAGCATCAATGACGCAAAAAGACAGCAATTTGTTCTTTGACTTTAGGCCTGACCACCTACACACCAGCTTAGCATGGCTCCTCTCACTTGTCTGGTGTTTCTAAGAGCCCACTGAGAGCTCCCCAAGCACTACTTCATCTAGTAGGATGTCAAACATAATGTTGACAGTTAATGTGGTCATTTGGTGCATGGCTGGCAGTGATGGCTTTTCAATTAATACAGCCTAAATGGCAAAAATGCTCAATTAGCTTTAATGTATCCTGCACTCTGATGAATGCTATATAAGTGGATGAGGGAGAAAGTAATTTATCTGCTGCAATTTACCTATAATGACTTAACCTCAACTTGCAATATCCAGCAGTGCTAGAAGACCAACTTCTTCCTTTTTTTCATTTAGTGTCAACCACAGACCCAGCCTTTGGACCAGATAGAGACTGTTGTCTAAAAGACTTATTGTTCCGCCTCTGAGCAGTAGAGTGGACATCAGAAAGCAAGACAGGAAGACGTGTTGGCAAAGCCGGGATAAATGGGAAAGGGAAGCTCAAGCTGCAGCACAAAAACTTCTAATACCCACACAGACATGAGGAACAGATGTAAACACACTGGTAAATATCAAACACTGACAGCTTTCAGAAGCCATGTGATGCTGCAGGCCTCCAGAGTGTTGACTACAATTGGATGGCACATGCTGTTGCTGTATTGAGTTCTCACTTCTTATTCCTCTTCATTCTTTCATCATACCAGCACTAAATGCGTGTGGCGAGAGCGACAAAGATTTTAGTTTGTGGATGCTGTTGTTTGGCTTTCTTGCGCAGACTGACTTGTTTTCTTCTTTGTGAATATGCATGCATCAGCTCTGGCCCAAAACGCAGCAACGAGCAAGTGTGGTGTCTATAAGACTCGAGCTGGGTAATCCTCAAACTGCCTCTGAGACCGGTCTTCAAGTCTGCCAATCTGAGCTGGATTAGACAGTGCTAACAGGATTGGAAACATAATATTAATTTTAGGCCTCAAAAACAGGACAGCTTACTTTATGTGCTGCTGCTCCAGGGCAATGTATTGCAGATGTCGAGTTGACTTCTCTTCTTTCTGAAGTGTCTACCAAATAGAGTTTTACTCAGAAGGGGGGATAATTCAATAAAATCAGACTAACTCTCCTTGAGCATTAGTTCCAGATGTTTGGTCTCAGATGTTTGGATTCACATTGACAGTTTGTGTGCAGCGTCTGCAGTGTGTGTGCCAGTCCATGAGATTTATCTGCTGGTGCACTTGAGCGAAAGCCAGCAGCAGGTGTGAGATTATAGTTTGCTCTTATTTTGAGGTGAGCAGATGTGAGGCTATTAAAGTCTTACTGGATACAAAAGCCTCTCTTTGTATCATTTTTATCAACATGTCTAGGCCACCAACTTGGGAGAATGCTTTTTTTTTGTTTCTAATGCGGTATATAAGAAACTCCTGAGTATTTTTCTTTAAAGGAAAACACTGATTTTCACTGTCTTCTCTGCCATGATGCAATAAGAAAAGAGAAAAGGGTTCAGCTGTCTTACTTCAGCAGTAATTTGCCCATATGAACACTGAAATTGGTTTTGCTTGCTATAACCATTTCTGGGAATTAAAAAGATCCCTTAGTAATGTACTTTCAGTGTGAGTAAAGGGGGGCTAAATTCCCACGAACAGCAGCCTGAGTTGGCATTTCCATCCTCCAGCTGTGATGGAGAGATATTAACAAAAAAGGGGGATTTGACACTAGAAGGGCTGAGTCAGCAGAAAGCACCAGTTAGATCACTGGTTGGACAGTCCATTTACTGCAGAGGCTCACAACCTTTTTAACTTAGAGCCCCCCCGCTTCCCTTCTACTTGTATCTAAGAAAAGCGAGTCCACATCCACACACGCCACAAGAATAAAGCAACTCATCCAAACTCTTTATTGGCAAAAATAAGCATCAATCCTTTTTCTTATTTTGTTTGTTAGCTTCAGTATTGTATAATTAACAGACTATATCAGGGCTCAAGAGGTCACAGAAATATGGTGTGTGAAATATAAGTGAAGACCCAAAAAATAAAATTGTTTTAGAAATACATTTTTGATTGTCCAGTTTTAACATCGTGCAAATCTAATAACTGACAACCTCAGAGCAGGCAAACCTTCATGGCTTGGGTTCCAAATGATAGATTTATTGCAAGTGCATGCGTTCAGCTTTTTCAGCCGCTACAGTAATACCCTCAATATGTTACTATGTCTGTGTTTTCTTTGCCACATATGTTTGGAAAATTGTGACAGCAAGCAAAATGAGCATCTGTTTTAATGGAAAAGGTTGCACTCTAAATCTAAATATATTGGCATTGTAGCAAGTTATGTTGTATGAGCAGTTGCCAATTACCTTTTCCCATGAGATGACAAATTAACAAACACACAGCTTCATAAGAATACCTTTGAGCATACAGTATACCGGATACTGGAAGTAAAATGAATAGGATAGCTGTGAGGATGATAGACTAAGAAAATGAGCTGAAAGAGATCAAATAATTGGTGTAGCTGGATGGAACTACAGATAATTAAGGTTATGTTTTCACCTACATGTCGACAAAACAGACAACGGCATTTTTCATTAAAGTCGATAGAGTGGTAGGGCATGGGCTATGGATGAACCCAAATTCTGGAGCAGATGTAGTGTATAGTGTAAGTGGTATTAAAGGATTCCACCCTTTGTCCAATATTACAAGTTGGGTTTTAATTACAGGGCTGCAGGGCCTTGGCGGAGGTACTATACACGCCCGACTCAGTGCCCTTCTAGTCTGCACTGTAAACATTTTTACTTGTTTTAATGGGAAGATCACAGGTGTTACGTTTAACAGTAATGATGGCTTTGTTCTTTTCAGGTGCCCCAGTAAACCATCAAAGTGTGACAGCGAAGCAACATGAACAATATCAGGATCCTGTAACTGAAGCAGCTAAATGGATTTCAACCATCATTAGTTTTATTCTTCACACATGTCCTATTCCCTCGTGATATCACTGTGTCCGTTATACGCATAAATATACACATTAAACTAGAAGGGCACTACAAGAGGGCATACCTCCGCCAAGGCCCCACAGTTTTGTAAATCAAACACTTCATCTTGTAATGTGAGAATAAGTGACCTACAAGCATTCCCTCCTAAATTACAAGTTCATAATAACACTTTTGGCCACAGATTTAGCCACACCCAAGATTATGTGGGCACTTCTATGAAACTGGTCCTATAAACAGGACATGGGGCTAAAAATTCAAACCAGATGTAGACTAAAGTTATGAAGCAAGTTTGGAAGCACTTTGGGTCTATTTAAAAAATAAATATTTACTGAGATAAAAGATAAACTATTTTTCAGATAAAACACATTTTTCTATTATTTTTCTATCATTTCTATAAAAAAATCTGCATGTAACACAATAAAAAGGACATGAAAATTATGCGCTACTAATTTTTTGAATATCTTCTTATAGTCTCTCAGGTACATTTTGGGAATCGAACTAATTACGCAAGGCAGAATGTTTCACAAAAATGACCGCTTGTTGCAAAATCTCTCACGATTTATTTGTGTTTAAATGGGCAGGTTCCACATGTAACGCCAGTGGACACGATGGGTTACACATGAAACCCGGAATGAGACTGCCGATTCATGAAAAACCTGTCTGAACATGTCTGAATTAGAACACTGGAAAAAAAAATCTAAATCTTACTAACTGTATTTTTCTCATTTCTAGTCAAAATATCTCATATGAAAAGTTACTCTTTAGGTGATTATGTCTTATATTAAGTGTGATGAGATATTTTGACTGGAAATGAGAAAAATACACTTGGTAAGATTTGGATTTTTGCAGTGACAAACCATTAAGATCGTTAAATTTAACACAGTGTCTTTATTTATAGCGGTATACAAGACCTTTTACAGCCATGTTTTCCAGATCAAATGCACTGACACGTAGGTAGCTTTTCCTGTCCCAATTTTGGTCCTATTTTTGGCCCCAATATTTTATTAAAAATTCATTAATTTTGGGATGGCTCAGAGCAAGAGTATATATTTTTTTGCATTTATCTGATGTCATCATTAGGTACATCCTGGGGGGAAATATGTCTAAATTTCTCTTTTATTATTGGATCTAAAAAGCTGGTAAAGTGCCAGGTACCAAAATAAACCCAGTTTCATAGAAGCACCCATATAATAATTGGCCAAAAAGAAATCAGACTTGCAATATTTGGCTGTGCTATTGTTTATGTAATGCTCATGCAGTGTCACAATAAATTTCCCAACATTTATTTCTGTCCATATATGCATTAATATTTCATAAAGATCTTGTATTAATAATGGGATATTCAGACTACTGCATTAAGTCGTCAGCACATCCCAAAGATTCTCAAGTCTGGGCCAACCCATGTGTGAAAATGATGTCTCACACTCCCTGAACCACTCTTTCACAATTTGAGCCTCATGAAACCTGGCATTTTCATCTTGGAATGTACCATCAGGGAAGAAAAATATCCAACTGATCTTCAGGTCATCAGCTGACCTCAGGTTTTTGGACTCATAATGTTGCTGAATCTAGATCGGACCAACTGAATCAACCCCTGATCATAACACTGCCACCACATGCTTGTACTGTAGGCGCTAGGCATGATGGGTAATCACTTCATCTGACTCTCTTCTCACTCTGGAATAGGGTCAATCTGGACTCGTCAGACCACATGACCTTTTTTCCATTGAAACACTGTCCTATCTTTATACTCCCTAGGAAAGTGATGGTTATTTAAGAAATGAGATGCTCCTCATTGCATCAGAGTTAAAGAACCTGTTTCCAGCTGAAATGTTTTAATCAATGCAGTAGTTATTTGTTTAGTTTTCTTTCAGTTCGGCCAGATGGTGCATAATCCCTGATTGTTTGGATGTTTAATTTCTGCCTATAAAAATATATGTAGAGGATGCATTAAATAATTAATCCAAATTCATTTTTATTTCACAAATATTTTAATAGTATTTACATTTGGTTTGACTCAGAAATGCATTTATTTTACAACATTGTGTATTTTTTTTGTTTGTTAGAACATAAAAATCAGTCATCTATCTGCTCATACCTGAACGTAACCATAAAACCTTGAAAGTGACTTTGGTTCCCATCACATCAGATGTTTGATGCTCGAACTAAAACACCATCCCAACTGTAGTTTTTTATTTTCATTGTCATTGTTTTCAGCTTTATATTTCTACCCCATTGCTCCTGAATATTGGACTTTTTACTCCACTACGTTTGTCTGACCACTTTATACTTTATACTTTTCAATTACATTTATTACAGTTATTCACCCTCTTCCTGTTCCGGTATTTCCAAATATTTCGATTTTTTTGTTTTTATGATAAATTGAAGGATCAATTTATCCTTTGTTGTTTGGATTGCGTCAAACGTACATGGCCTGAAAATGGCTGTTTTTCTGATCTTAAGACAAGTTGACTTTTTACAGATGGATGATGATCATTTAGAATATAATCCATTGCTTTAGATTAAACAACTATCAGTGTATAAAGTAGTGTGTGTGT
>JAPQRP010000030.1:21097627-21152654 GCA_037367295.1 Apogon hyalosoma
CATGGAGCAGTAATATGACTCTAAAACATCACATATAACAGCAAGACACATATTTTTCAGACTTAAAGTTAATTTAGCTATCAATACTTTTTCTTGAGGGCTAAATGCAGAGCAAGTATTTGCACTTTATTTACAGTTGTGCTCATAAGTTTACGTACCCTGACTGAATGTGCATGGGATGATCTTGAATGTTCCAATATGACAATGACCATAAACATAAGGCCGAGTTGAAACATTGTCATTGAAACAGCAGAAAAAAAGTGAAGGTGAAGGAGTGTCCATCTCAGTCTGCTGACCTCAGTATCATTGAGCCACTTTAGGGAGGTGTCAAACATGCAGTTCATAAAAGAAAACCCAAAATCTTAAAGTAACTGAAGGTGTTTTGTCCAAGAAGAATGGGCAGCTTTACCATCTGAGAAAATAAAGTGCCTGATCCACAACTACCACAAAAGACTAACATCTGTCATTGATGTTAAAGGGGCCAGTACAGAGGATGAAGAACTAGGGTAGGTAAACTTATGATCAGGGTCATTTGGATAATTTCTGTTGTCAAACCACTAACCATGAGTGACAGAAAAGTTTTTGTATTATCATTCATGTTCTCTGAAAAATGGCCAAAAAATCACAAATTCTGCTAGGGTGTGTAAACTTATGAGCACAACTGTAAGTAATGGATCTGAATACTCCTTCCACCACTGCTTTGTAGAGTTAAAAATAATCTTTGAGTAAATATTTTGATGTTCCCTTTTCCACTGTTTGCTTTCTGTTCTTTTATATTTCAAGTTTAATTAGGAGGGTTGTTGGAGATTCAACATTATTTTAATCATACATTGTAATGAAGTGATTTAAAGCGATACTGAGTCATTATTCTTCAGGCTGGACTTTGACATTGCTGATTTGCTCATATGTTTCCTCCCAGAAGCTGCAGGGTGATTGGTGCTTCATTTTCGCCTCGTATCCTCTCTGCCACAGTGGCTCGGAGCTGCTAGCAGAGGTCTGGGCTCAATGTTCCGGTCATTAGTTCAAGACCATTGACTTGATAATCTCACCTGGGAAGGACAGGTAATGGTTCCTATCGGCACAATTATGGCTACTCACACAAACAGCTATCCGTTCTTGTCATGTACATACCCGCTGAATTACTGTGACCTCGGGAGTTAAGTGGTAGTTGCTGACATCTGGTATGCAGCTGCGGGCATATTCACAAAATCACCTTATCTCGTTCAATATTTTCTAAAATGTTGAAACATGCTGCATTTTCCAAGCAACATTCAACTAAATTTGTATGTTTGGCTATTTGTTTTAAGTTGCACTTACTGATCCAACCTCATATTTTTTAACCCTCAAAGACCTGTCCAGCCACCAGCTACCACAAGCATTACTGATGGAAAATATTTCATAAATTTTGAGCCACTAATCCTGACAATGCATTTACATAATTCGAGTGAAATGCAGTTCCTCAGCTCATCAGTGTCTAAAGACCCATTTGGAGATTCAGAGGCTCTGCAGCCATGATGGAAACACCATCATCCTCTGCAATATTGATTCACAAATAAAACCCATGTAGTTTGACAAATGACAGTGACTGTAGACACTTTTTATGTTCAGCTAATGTTATAGTTAATGAAAAAAGTCATCTGCTTTAGTTTTGTACATTCTGATATAATAACCTCTGAATTTACACTGCGGTTTTATGAATACCTTCAAGGTCAGTAAACAAAATGCAGAAACATACTTGCTTTTCACTGAAAAATGTAAAGGATTAAATAACCAATAAAGATAAATTCCTTAGGAGGAGATGAATGTGAGAAAAATTCATTTAGACACTGGCACAAAACTATATCTAAGTTTTAAAGGTTACACAGTTTTAGTATTTCCTTTGACTGAAATTATGATTTTTTTTATTTTTTTTTAAAGCAATCCAGTACGAGGTCACGTACCAGAGCACTCTTAAAACTACCAAACTACTCACTGAATACTAAGTATAATGCTCAATGCCTAACACATTTGCATTATGGTAATGTGTTTTCTCCTTAAAATAATGTTAGTTTAATGTTAGTATAGCTCTGTTTTAAAACAGAAAACAGCTACAGCAAAACCACAAATCACCTCCTTTTCTGTACAGTTTGTGTTGTCAATAGCTGCACTAAAGTCATCTAAAATTGTTGAAACAAGTTCAGAACTGTCACAGTTTAGTCTGATTAGTCGGATTAACTAATGATGAATTTAGCAAAGATAATAACATTATGTAATTACTTTATACCTTCATAAGCCTCATATTCAAAGTCATCCGTGTGAAGAGATGCTGATATTTCAGCATCAAATTCCATTCTTTCCATTTGTGCTTCGAGCTTTTATTACTTTTTCACTTTGACTCTAAAAGTTGTTTCTTAGCAGTTCTCATCTCATTATTTTCTGACATTTTGGTCAGGCCCGGTGGTGTTAGTTTTCCACACCATGGAGACCAGCAGAGTGACTCACTACTCCCTCTAGTGGTCACATAAATCCCCCAGCCCGTTGGAGTGAGTGGATCCAGCCAATATCTCTACAGTTCAATACATTGGCATCTCTGCCAAAACTCTAATGATACTTTTCTGTAATTTCTTAACATTTTTAAGTAGAAATACTACGAATAGCTCCTTTAATACTTTTTGTCCTTATGTTTTCTTTCTCCAAACTATACAAGCACAAAGACATCCAGGATAGTATTGTGACATTTCACAGGTAAGTGTTGGTCTTTTCCTCAACCCACAGAAAGGTCACATCTAGTGATAAAGGAAATCAACAGTGTAAGGCATTATTCTTGCCTGAAATACATCAAAACAATGGGAGAAAAAAACAGGAAAGGAAAGCAATCTATCTTGTCACTTGAGGCTGAAATGAAAAAGGTAAAAAAGAAAAAAGAAAAAAAACCTGTATTTCCACTTGAGACAGTTTAAGTGCTTGGGATGTTAAAGAACATACTTTTCAAACCCTGTGATACCTACCCCACTGGCTAAGTGGATTAAGGTAGATTTAATGTATTATTGTCTTAGAAATATTTTAATTTCATATTTCCAAGAAACAAGTACTCCAAAGGTTAGAGTGCAGATCATTTTGTAGAGTGTTAGATATCAACCAGGTGACATGACCGACTACATTTCAAGTAATTTAACCTGTGATACTTAAAACTAACCTCCCTATCCTCTTAGACAAGATGGCATATGCTTCTCTGACATGACTGAACCTTCAGAGCTCCAAAATTGACTCCTGCTCACTTCACTGCCCTACATTTCTCGCCTTTCAAATGGAATGTTTCGGATTTGATTGATTTCCAACTTGATCTATCTTTGCACCTGTACTCAACCACCTCCATCAACTTGGCAGAAATGCAACTAGAGGGCTATTGATTTTTGTACCCCTGAAATCACTTAGAAAAGGATATACACTTTGCTCTCACTGTACCAAAATAATTTTATCTCTCCAAAATGGTTTCCTATATTCTCAATTTCACAAACCCATTTAATTCGAAGGAACATTACTGTGGAAGAAATTGAACATGGACTCACTGCGACAAAGTCAATGAAACCTTAAAATACAAAGTCAACATTTACGGTAAGTGAAAGTCCGGTGCAGCCCCTGTGATCGGTAATTTATAGCTTGTATTATAGCTTTAAATGAATATTTATTATAGAATTAAACATAATGTAGTGCAGACCTGCACCAAGGTCAGTAGTCCCCTCTTCTTCTTGTCAACTGACAAAACCCCACAAATTGTATATTCTCGTCCTTGTTATCTGGGGACACCGGTTAATTTGACTGTTACAATGGTAATGAAAGTGCCCACTATTTATTTTACTATTGTTTCTCTAAATGTAAAGGTTCATTAATGTAAATACGTGTTTATGTGCTTATGTGGAATTTCTGTAACAGTTGGTTTTATGCTGAGGGTAGATCATGATAATATTAAGCAAATGCTACAACCCCAATTCCATAAAGCTGGGGTGCAGTGTAAACTGTAAGTAG
The DNA here is from genome assembly GCA_037367295.1 of Apogon hyalosoma. Taxonomy (NCBI): domain Eukaryota; kingdom Metazoa; phylum Chordata; class Actinopteri; order Kurtiformes; family Apogonidae; genus Apogon; species Apogon hyalosoma. The sequence goes on from JAPQRP010000030.1 coordinate 21,101,633, forward strand.
AAAACAAGGATTCACAAATCTCATAATCACATATTTTACTCTCCATAGTACATACAAAACATATCAAATGTTTACATTAAGAAAATGTGTACCATTTTAAGAAAAAAATTAGGTATTATTAATTTGCTGGCAGCAGCATGTCTCAGAAAAGTTTGGATGTGGGAAAAGACTAAAAAAGTAAGAGATATTAATAAAGACATTGTAGGGACATTTAGCAACTAATTGGGTTTATTGTAAACAGGTCAGTAACATGATTAGGTATAAAAAAAAAAGCATCATAGAGTTCACTAATCTGCAAAAAACTGCATCTACAAAATCCTGTATTCATGATTTATTAGGGACTGTCCTTGCTATCATCAGGTGAAGGCAGGTGCATCCTGGACATGTCACCAGCTCATTACAATGGTGACTTTCACTCTCATGTTCAAAGCTACAGACAAATTAGAATGACCAGTTAACCTTAACGTGTATGGCTCTGGAGAAAACATCAGCATTGTGGAGACTTTAAATAACTCAACATATACAGTGCATTATATAATAAAAAGGTTGCAAGGATCTAAAGAAATCAAGGTCCACGGCTGAAAGTCAATATAGAATGCCTGTGATCCTTGGACCCTTAGGCAGCATTGTATTAAAAGCAAAAATGATCCTATTTTTTCTTACATTTTCTTAGTTTTAACATTTGATATGTTTTATATGATCTGTTGGGACTAAAATATGGGTTTATTAGACTCAGAAACCATTGCATCCTGCTTTTTAATTTACATTTTACACATTTCAGGTTTTTAATCTAAACTAAGCTAAGCTAAGCTAAAATAAGATTAGATATACTTAACTGATCCTCTAAGGGGTAAACTCAAATGTAACACCAGCATAAAACAAGAGGAATCACATACAATAGAAAAATAAAGCTAAAGATTTAATATGAAAAATTGTTAAAGTGACTAAAATGACATCATAATAATAATAATAATAATAATAATAATAATAATAATAATAGTAAGCTGCTGTAATACAATCTGATGGCGGTTGGAGCAAAGGAGCATATTTTAGGATTTAGAGTTATAAGTACAGAGTTTTGTTAAGTGCTAAATTAACCAGTACTTTATTAATGGAAATGAGTAGAAACTGTAAAACTTACGCTATATAAAACCACACCATACTCAAGTTACCAAAACAAACAAGACGCAAACAGAAGTACCCATGGACCCCAGAGGTATTCTTTCTCATATTTCACAGCTGCTTTATGGAGGCTGACAGTTTTTCACGAATCTTGTGGGTTATTCCCATTGGAAAGGGAGTTAATTTTTCATCACGTGACTGGAACAGGACAGGAAAAAAAACAGTCTGCAGGAAGAGGAATCATAATAACAATGGGTTGTTTTTTCTATGTAAAAACACACATCTAATATGAATAATGAATATGAAATGTAGCTGAAAATCACTACTTTTATATTATGCAAGGTTGTCAGATGCGCCAGAAAATCATTCTCCTAATTTAAATATAAAAGATAACATAGGAAGAAGATGGGACATGAATGCTTTATTGTATCATTTTAGTTTCTTTGCTTATCAGTTTGTTCCTAAATACTTGATGTCATTGTTTTCTGTCACTGTTTTCAGTAAAAATAACAATGAACTGGGATACAGTCAAATAGATGCATTTGACTGAATGTGCCTGTGCACTTTTAATAGATGGAACTATTTACTGAATTCATTGTTGCTATGGGTCCTAATTGAAAGGATCACACACTACCAGAGGGAGTAGGGGCATTTGAAGGACACAGATGCAGCAGATTTCCTCTTGACCTCTGTCAATGACCTTAATTACTCTAATTTGTGTCAAAGAAAACTATATCTTCATTTCACACAATATGCATATTAACTTTCCTTTTAGGAACAGCTTTCCTAAATCGTAATTACATAACTCTTAATTAATGTTGATGGGCTGTTTCTTACAGTAGTTTCTTCTCTTGTACAATAATATGTGTCATATGTCAGATGAATAAAGACTACACCACAGGTTTTGACCTCAGCAAATTTCACAAAGCAAATAATGTGCTCACAAGCCAGTACAGGTCAATGACCACAGCTTTAGCAGTCTGTTAGGTGTTATTGCCCTGAAACTGGTAAAAATCATGCTCCAGCTTGACTGGAGTGCCATCACCAGCTCTACTCTTTGTGTCAAAGTCACCTTTCATGTCACCGCTTCATGGAAAGCTGCCCAATGATGAGCTGCCAGGTATTAAGCATTTTTAATCTCACTTAATCTCCCCGGAGTTTCATCCAACCTTCCACTTTCAAGGAGTAAAAACTTTATGATATGTGATTCACCTTTATGATTCTCATCTTTCCTTCCTTTTCCTTTACTTGGTCCCTTCGGTAACATCATGTAACATACTGTGCATTTTCCTTTATGATAGACTTACTGTGGCATAGAGGAGGACGGCCTGGTCACATTGAAAACAAGCACACTGTTGATTATTGAATCTTGCATCACGTGCAACACTTGGGTTCTCACTGAAAGAAATATCAAAATGGATTAGCAGTAAATTAGATTGAGCCTAATACCATCTTGAAGAAAAAAATAATCCATCTTTTTCATTACTTGGTATTTTGTGTGATGCCCCATGACCAAATATGTAAAACTATGGCTTGCAGGGCATAACCTGATAGAGCTGTAGTCACATAGTATCTCCTCACATACACTGCAAAATCCAGGCTGATTTAATTTTATACTGTTGCATTTCATCTACACTAGACTGATCCTGTTACCCCATACACTAAACAGCAAACAGCTGCATATCTAAGGCCATATACAGTACAACACATGGAAAATACAGAAAACACACACAAACCTGAGGGGTCTTTAAACAACTGGAGATGGTGGTCTGTGAAGCCTGTAGATCAAATCATCTCTTCATTTTCATTCCAAATGATATTACTGCAAAGGGATATAATTAAGTAATGGAGTCTACATGAAATGAGATTGTTCAACAGAAACAGACTTCAACTTCAGCTGGAACACTCTTTTTTTTCCCTGCTCAGTGTCATTTATATTCTTTCCTCTTGTCTTTTCTTCAAAAATGTCCTGTCTTTACCTTTTACCCCATAACATAAACCCCACGAGGGGCCACATAAGCCTGCATGGCAGCAGTGGAGATTTATGTATAATGGCCATAGGTCAACTCTGTCTCAGATGCAATTGAGAAAGTGGATACAACATTGGCAAGGAAGCACAGCTTGAAACTGTTCTTCAGATGACTGAAAAATGTCACAGAAAAGGCGATGTAAGCCTCACAGGTTATGATAAATACACAGTAGAGAAGGGTTTGCACGGTCTTTATGCATAAGATCTATCAATTGATGCTTATTAAATAAAATGAAATTACAGGGCCAGTGAGGAAAATTTAGGGTGATTTAATTGCAGAAATAAACATAATATTCATAATTATTACTTCTTTAGTGTATAAACACATTCAAATTTGAACTGCTGTGTCTTCATTATCTTATAATTATATTTCTATGTTTACAGAAAGAGCGGGACGCCATGTGCATCTACATGTTTCAGCAGCAGTGCAGAGCAGATTAATTCATTCTTCCATTTTGTATCATTCAGTGTTAAGGTGCATTATGTCACCTACTATATCAAAGTGCGGACCAGAGTTAACCTCCACTAAAAAGCCCAGAACAAAGCAAATACTGTCACTCGACTTTCAAAGGCAGTATTGTTATGTTTGTAAACAGAACTCCTCACATTTGGCCACAGAGTTTTGTCTCTCAGGCAGAACTTCACTATTATAAACAGTGCAGAAATAGAGAAGAGCAAAATGAAGCCCAGTTGTTTTTATATTGTCCCTACACACATCCTGTACAGTGGTGTTATTGGTTGGGGGTGCTAATCAACTGCTTGAAGGTTGACACCCAAAACTATTTATTTATTATAGGAAAATGTAACACTGCACTTCAAATACTATCATGCTCAGTAAAAAGAAATATATCTTTCCAAAAACATAATTATGCAATAAATGTTTTTAGAACAAATACGTGAACATTTCGCTATGATGGTTTTTTTCTCATGGTACCATTTTGTATGATTGTTCTTGTATGTAATACACCATATGGACAAAAATGTTGGAATGCATTGAATTTGTTTGTTTGATTGTTAACAGGGCACTGGGCTGCAAAATTATGACATGTCCTAATTAGGGCTGTCAAATGATTAAAATTTTTAATCAGATTAATCACAGGGTTGCTGTGGAATAATTTTGATTAATCACAATTAACTATCATTCATTTTTTATCTATTTTAATTGCATTTCATTCTGCAAGAGCAAACAGACTCAAGAAATAAGGGAATATATATATGCACTTAATGAGCTTGTTGCAAGCTGGACGACCCGTTAGCCAAAGTGCCAGCAGAATCCCCAACTAATGCTATCTTCATGTTAATGTGGTAATTTAAACTGGAACACCTTCCTACAGAGTGTGTATAATACTTTATGTCGGTTGACTGTTCCATCTTGATTTGTTTTTGTACTCAAATTTCCCGTTGAGAGTAGCCTGGCCAGCCATCCTCAGTGATTCAGTACTAAGAAAACAGTCTAGAATTGGGCCAGTTGCTGTGAAATATGCACAATCTATTCTATACCAAGCCAATCACAAGTCTGAGGGACGGGTGTTTCGCAATGTGTCATATGCACCGACTTCTTTTTGTTGCAAGTCAAAGTCAGGTCCAAGTCCGCAAATCTCTTTGCAACTGTTGTCGGTTGTTTACTTGATTCCAAAATAAGGGTTGAATTACAGATTATTCTCAAGTTTCTCTGACAAAAGCGTCATATCCATCTTAGCTGTGATTGGTTTACTCAGTGCCTATTAGTCCCACCTTCATATTTGGATTCAAGCCCCGCGATTCCAGACAGAATTCTCATTGAGAAAGATGGATGGCTGGCAAGGCTACATCCAGAGGGCCAACGTGCTGTTTAGCATCTTCCACCTTTATGGGCTGGTTCTGCTGCCTGTCACTACTGGATCAACTGACCATTTGCACATGCACGACAGTAACTCTACTTGGATGAACTGCCTGAAATGCATTGCCAGCAATGTTCAGAGTCATTCTGCACTGCAGATGGGTTAATTGCATTAACATTTTTAATCAGATTAATTATGATGATGGATTAATCCACGTTAACACATTAATTTTGACAGGCCTAGTCGTAATATAATGTAGATGCATATAAACAAAAAAATACTAATGCAGTAAATGTTTTTATTTCATCTTTAGGGTTATTTTTGTTTGCGCTGTTTACTTTTTTTTTTTTACATTCTAAACATCAATAATGGCCTCTTCAGCTCCCACTCAGGAAGAAAAACTAGCCTTTAAATTTAAAGTAAATATTGGTTTGACATTTACTGAAATTATTGTGATGATTATTGACAACAAATAATATGGACATTTTTATAATGAGAATATTTCAAATAACTGAAAAAGGGGAGTGCTGCAAGCTGTAGGTGTGATGTGTCCCAATATATTTGTCCATAGAGTGTATGCTGTTAAGATGACTGTACCAAGAAATATTACATCACAAATTTTGCCTACAGCATTAAACAGTGATACATTCATCTTCAGATGAGTGAAAAATGTCAGAAAATATGACACATCCCACACATGTTGTGATGAAACGTGTTGGAGCGGGTAATGGAGAAGCTTTTTGGGTTGATCTTTGTTAGTTTGATAAAAAACTACAGGAGACACAAATAGATTTTTTTCAATTTCACTTCAAATTCAAGTGTTTCCAATGTTAGAGACAGTAAACAAAAATAACCAAAGTAGATGTTTTTGTGTTCATTGTTTTGTTTGTGCTGTAATATGTGCAGGGAAATTGGTGCAATGCTCCTCTGCTCTGAAGTACGATGAGCTATTTCAATTCCTGCTGTGCATAATTATGATGGATATGCATAGGTCTGGGTGGCAGTGGAGGCGGTGATTCGCTGCCGCTCTTTGTGTGTTTGTGTGAGGGGTAGCTGTCCACAGAGCCTCATCGTTGATGAGCTGTTACTCAGGGCAGACAGACAAACGCAGAGATTGTGTGGGTGATCTGTGGAGCTGACAGGTGTGAGAGGTTCAGTGCAGCTTGTGTAGGAACATCTTTAATAGATAATGCAATGTAACAGTGTTCAAAAAGAACTGACAATTTAGATTCTTTTCCTCGGACAGAGCAGCATGTATGTTTTACTTCATTCATAATGTTTACCAGTGTGCACATGTACTTACCAGCAGTGAATTTTTATTATGTTTTTTATGCAGGACTTCTCCCTTGTAAGCCACTGATTTATAGCACTGTGTGACTAAACTTTGAATCCACAAAAGAAAATGACTCCATCTCTTGGGCTGAATATCCTCTATTATCAGTGCCGTGTTTTTTTTTTTTTTTTCTTTCTTTTCAGCTGTTTTACTCATGCAGGAAGCCTTTCGAACCATCTATTTGATTTTCTGTTCACATTTTCAGAAATGTCTAATGCAGAAATGTTAAACCACCCCATTATTAACAGCACAAAAAAGAGAAATCCATCTACATAAGAAGAGCACATTGTTTTAACAGTTACCTGAGCAAACATCACACAATTTCACAGTTATTGGCTATTTGGTATGGACACAGAAAAAATCGGGAGATTTAACAACATCTTTGATGTGCATTTGTGTAATGTTTTTGCACAGCACGCACCAACATCTCTTGGGTGATTACTGCTGCTCATGCTAATGATGTAAGTCACTTCAGAAACAGTTAATACTGAAAGTAAAGGTTTTCAAGTGGGTGCAGACTGAATATAAAACACAACACAGGATTTTAATTCTTAAATCACAACAGACGTTTTTTTCTCTACATAACTGTGTATGTAGGTATTTAATTTAATGATGTGTTCATTTTTTATTATAGGTAATTGAAGGTATGTTTTCTTTGTTCTTTGTAATTGTCTTGCTATGTCTTTTATGTATGTTTTAAAGGTTTATGTGGATGCAGTACAAGATTTTACACATAAAGCACAATAACAGGTTTCTTACAATGTGGGGACTATAAAGTTAACCTTAATTCTTGATGTACTCTTGTAAAGTAAGTACATAACAACTCACATTGAAATTCAGACATAATTCATTATCAAATTATTGATTTTCAGGGGATATCCAGTTGTCCTTCAACTCAAATGAAATTAAAAATGACGTTAAAGCAAGAAATGGGTAAATTATTTATCCCTGTAAAGCCTGAACCATTAAATCACTGACAAAAAAATCCAGTTCTTTCAAAGTGGAGCCTTTATTGGTCCCCCCGAACAACCAAAAACTTTTTTTTTCAAATATCAATGTATGATTTTCAATTTTGTATCATATTTGATACATTAGGTCTCAATGCTCAAATATTATTATTTTTGAACAAACAAAAACATAATCTGACACAAACATGTCTAACAAATTGGTAATTCCTTTTCAAAACTGGCAAACTTCTGCCTCCTTCCTCATTAATTTAATCTTGTAGTGTCACTGGAAAGGCCTTTGGTGAACGAATTCCTCTCTCCTGGTGGATTATCTGTGTATTGCATGTTTCTAATTGTATACATCAGGTTTTTCAATTAAAAAAAAAAAATCACACTGATCATGTAGAGGGCATCGAAACTCATGTATCAAATATGACACATTTGGCATTATAGGGTTAAAGTTTTATTCATTAGTATGAAGAATAATTAACTAATTTCCTGAAATATTTAAAATGTTTATAAACAGGATGTTAGATGTTTGGATTTTTTTTTTAGCTCATAGAACATCAGGTGATTATTTAGAAGTAAGACATTTTAGGAATAGGTAATTATAATTCTCAATTTCTTTGTTGCCTTTGGTGTTTGTTTGCTTTGGACTATGTATAAAAGATGGAGACTGAGCTAAATCCAAACCAGAGGTAATGTCACTGTGGATCTACATGTTTTGTAACGCTTGTCCTCTTTTGTTTGTTAAATAAATTAACGTCAGTAATTTCATTAATCATGTACTGACATGTAACAGGGTCCCTTTAAATAAACGCTAACTAAAACCTGCGACATGGTAAAATTACCCATTCACCATTCCTAGAATAGAAAAATGTCTCTCTGTCATTGTATTACATCAACCTCTTTGCAAAAGTCATAGCATGTTTTGGTTTTCTGGTTTTATAATTAGATTATCTCTGACAACAGCCATTTTTACACATGGGTGTCAGAGCAAATAAGTTTAAAATGATGTTGAAAATAAGTATTAGATTAAATTGCTTGCACAATTGTGTTCCAACCAATGTTTTTGCCTTAAAAATGTATTACCATAAACGGTGTGAAAATCAGCACACAGCTATGGGAGTAAATTTCCCCCTTCACATGTCAAGGTTATGAGTGTAAATGCCCATATTTTTAATCTGGGTTGACCATATTTTATGTAACATTTTGGGTAAATTTACTAACTATGGGCTTCAGTATTTTATTAAAACATAGTAATGCACAATTGGAAAACAGCTGTGGATAAATTTTACCTGCTGGTATCTACAGTAAGAACATAGATTCATACATACAGCATCAGACTATGGCTTCATTAAATTAGTATTTGTTATTTATTATGTAACCATACACAGGGAGTAAATCTTACATGTGGTTAAAAAAAAAAAAAAAAAAAAAAAGTTACAGCTTATTTGATCCTTTAATCTTTAGTCTTATAAATAATCTTATAGTTAGAAATGTAATGCGTTATCTGATTTAACTCCTTGTTTGGGATATGTTGGCTCTCAGTCTTATGCTAAACCAAAGAGTAAGTAAAACAGATGTGTTTGTCTGTCTCTTTTTTTTTTTTTTTTTGCACTATAGGAGACAACATATGGCTCCATCTCACCCTTTTCTACCCACATTTATTAAGACCTCTTTTGGGAAATGAATGCTTGTTTCTCCAAGATGCTGCTTACTTAAGTAAAGATGATCAGTTTATTTGCCAAATTTGCAAATATGTGGTTTGTGGATTTATTTTCTTGCCACTCTATATATTTTCTGCCTTGAGTACTTTGCTGTATTTGTTTATTTTTCTTATAATAGAACCTCACCAGAGACCTCAGATGCTGCGGATGAAAAAATCCACACAACACACATGTTTACATTGATACTTTTATTTAGAGACAGAGAAATAAAATTGCATTTTAAAGGTAAAAACAGATCACAACATCTATAAAGTGTTATTAGATGTTAAGAATAAAAGATCACCCATATACTTACATGTTAAAGGTATTCTTTTATCAGTGCTGAATATCATGAATTCAAGTGTTTTTGTGTCAGATTCTGTTCATGTGCAAAGGATCTTACTTGGCTGCTCTTGATGTAATTCATCATTTTGTGGCACCGATGCACCAGTCAACAGTCTCCAGCTCCCCAGTAATATGGGGGATATTTGTGGCTGCTGTGAGGCAAACAATTTAATAAATCAGTTCATTGCAGTACACAGGATGCCCCCGGGCTTTACACACAAACAGCATGCTCCAGCATCTAAAGACTCTAAAAGACAGATGAGAAAACAACTATTAAACAGTCTCTTTAAGGAAAGCTCATTTCTTCCCACAGTACATTGCAACATTTGTATTCCTGGGATGGCGCTGGAGATATATGAACCGCTAGCTGTAATGGCTAAACTTAGCAATTAAAAGAATCATTTCCAACCACATTTGGTTGTTTACAATCCTTTTTATATATTTAAATGTCCCTAAATTAATTGTGCAACTCCTGTTAACATAACACAGCAACAGGAGATTAGCTGTAGATTAATTTAGTGAGTAATGTGAAAAGAACTGGAAAATGGAGGGAAAAAAAACAGCTTCATATTCTGAAATGCACAAATCTAAGCAGACATCACCAAAATATATATTCATTACAGCATTGCATTACAAGAGTAGTGGTATAAATAGAATAAATTTCAATTACTCAATAAAATTGCTTTATTTCCAAATGCTTTTATTCAGAATGTTATTATGGAGTCAGTTTGACAATAGTTAACATGTGAATCTGCAACAAAAGCAATATCCAACTGCTGAAAATTCATTACTGCTCTTTGAATGTATTATATATTGTGTCACCAACCTGCTAGAAATACACAAAGATGTTGAAAATGGATCTGTTTCAACTGGAAGAATTGCATAGAGCCGCTTAAAATGATACAGATCACCAGACATGAGTGGTGTTGTACCCTGCACAGATCTGTCTAATGGATTTCCCTCATGCCAGGTGTTTGTTTGTAACCTAAAGAGATAACCCACATGGGTGAAATGCCGCCGGTTACAAAGCGGCTCCGTGCTGTAGCTCCTCTAACCCTCAATCATCAACGCAGACTCTAAAAGCAACACATCCTGTTTTTATTAAACCAGCGTCAGCTTCTGTTTTCTAATAAATAACTGATTAAACGTGCAAGCCGGATGATTAAACATGATCAGAAGAGATCTTTCCAGTCGCCTTTCTAGAAGTTGTTGATTAGATCTGCCTGATGATAGATTCCCAGTCATGTGGAAAAATAGGGGGAAAAATGCTGGATTTCCACAAGTCATGAATTGCCTTCTGCCAGGTGATGTAAATCAGTGTAGCAAGCTAAAATTGATGGAGCGTCTTGTGGATGTGCACGGTTTTATTCCTGGCTCCTGCGATCACCCCTAATGCCCTCGCTGGTGCCTACAGTCACTAAAAGATGGATTACAAGCAAAAAAAAAGAGGTGTGAAACAAAAAAATATTGCATCACATCTATCAATCACATCGATCCGTTACTCCTTTTCGCAGCTTTCATAGATTGTAATTATGGACACACCGAGGCCTGTATCTGTTTTCATCCCTACTGACAGTGCTTACGTTGAGTTAATTGAGCTCATATCCCAGGATACATGACGAGAGGCTGTAACATTAGCCGTTTCCTGCATGCTGCTCATTGGGATGCAAGGGCAGTGCTGGCAGAGTAAACTGCGCCTTGGCAGAGATGCTGAGCAGTGGTGGTGGTGGAGCTGCTGCAGGGACATGACAGCTACAGTCTTCCCAGCCATAAATCCCCCCACACTCCATAGGGCACACTGCCACACCTGTGTATTAAGTTGAACGACAGCTAAATTCAATCTGCCCTGACGTGCCATGTCAGTGGCTCAACGTGGTCGGGTGTTAAGACATTTGTGCTGTTTCATCAACAGTCCATTATTTATTCTGCGGTTTCTCTTGTAGATGCCTGTGAGAGGAGGGTTGGGGGAGTCACATAGACTCCACGGAGTGTGAACCCAATTATGCCACCTCCTTCTCTTGTCCCACTCAAAATCAAAGCACTTAGCTCAGAGCCACAGCTTTTCTAAGTCACTCATGGATATACGCTTGTTACATCCTCAATAAGATGTGATGAATTTCAAGCATTTCTCTCTCTCTTTTTTGTGTTTAAACTAACACAATCAATCTCTGACTAATTTATGAAGTGTACTTAATTGTTCATGCCGCCTGTTGATGCCAACCACTTGCTGCTGAGCATGAGGACAGGAGGTAAACAACTTCATTCAGCAGCTTGCTCCCCTCATTCTACTTTCCAGCTCAGTGTGATATGACTTTGATTGTCTACTTGCAATTTACCCAGCAACTGCCAACTCTCTGTCTTCGCCACATCTCATACAGACCTTTTCTTAGATCTCACTGGATTGCCTAGCAACCTTTTTCCTCAGCACAAATACCAATCTGTGCACTGAGCAGTGCATGGTGACCAATGTAATTATTATGCAAGAGAGACTAACCAGAAATTTAGCACCCTGGGGAACAATAAAATTATACAAATCCCTACAGGAATATGAAGTCTAATGCTAAAAAAGGTCTTTATTGAAAAATGACTGACAGCTTGGTACCAGTCTTTTTCCACTTCACTGCACATATTATTGAATTATTCCTCATATATTTGAGCTTTACAGCATCTACAATGACCTATTTTTGACTGTATCTGGAGTCAGCATAGACGCCACCGAGGAATATTTTCACCAGAACCCTTCAAGCAAGCCCACCCAGTTATCTTTTATCTGAACTGCAGTTAAATGTGAAACTACATTTGTACGACGCGGATGGTTTGGTGGAGAATTTTAACATACAGCGCCTTGTGAGACTATAATCCTGCACTGAGCATGTGTCTGGTAAGTTGAGTGGCATTCAGCCTTTAATGCAATCCACAGAGCACAATGCCGGCTTAACTATGGTGCTATTTACCATTATTGATTTGTATTTTCAACACTGAATGTGGCATTGAAGGAGATGGATTCTGAAACTATTTAAATAGCAGCAACTGGCCACACATTATCCCTCCTTTCAGGCTCCGGCTTCGACAGCAGAGACAGTTGTTGAAAAAGCTCTGGCTACTGTTACTGATTTTAAACTTAATTTCATTGTTTATTGGCATTTATTTTTTATTTTTTTTTTACAGGAGGACGTGCATTTCCCTCCACCCTTGACGTGTATTCACTCAAACATCATCCTGCATTAACTCTGTTTTTAGTGCCTCAGCATGTCTTTTCCCAATTGTGTTTTGCTGAGACCTCGTTCTCTTCAGGAAATCTGTGGAATCAAGGAAAAGCCAGTGTTGCATATTGGATTCAGATATTAAACCTTCATCCAATAATGCTGACATCCTCATGTGAATTGCTTATTGTTACTTGAAGTGATGAAGATGTATTTTTTTATTAAGACTGTGTTTCTGCATAACCAGATGACAGCGGCTAAACAATGGCACTGTGGAGTAGATTACTGGCTTGGACAGGGGTAGCTGTCTCTTTGCATCACAGTATCTAATATGTAAAACACAGGATTGTCTAGTTGATTATGAATGCAGGGCTGATAGGAGTTTCCGTTCAATGAAAAATTGGACAAACAGCGGGAACATGAAAAAAGTACACCTTTGACCCTGAAATGAATCAGGAAAGTGGTTGATTGCCTTGTGATTCAAGAGACAGTTTAAAAATAAACTAGCAGCTCTAGTGTCATACTGGGCTTGTGAGATGGTAAAGGTAATCTCAAAGTGTGGGCATAACAGCAGTGGAACTCCCCAGGGAAATCAAGAGCATTCACAGCTGCCCTGCCCGCCAGCATTTGCAACACAACTCTGAAATGACAGGGTGAGGCACAGGCGGGCAAAGACAGACAGAAACTTGAGCTCGACCTTATATCGAAAGGCTTCAAATACACCACAGAACTGCGTGTCGGGGGCTGAGACAAAGCCGTGTGTTTCCAGATAGATACATATGCCACTGCCTGAAGTAGAGCCCAACATGAAAGCGTGTATACCTTTCACAGTGAGAGTTCGAGATGAACCGTACACCTGTTTTGAGTTTAAAAGGCAAATATTCCCACTCGTTTTGTGCTATGCCAACTGCTCTGCACCCATGACAGGAATATAGGTTAGACTGTGCCAAAAGCAAAAAAAAACATCTGCACTGAGTTTAGTGGGTTTTAGATAATTTGAGTAAGTGTACAGAGTTATTTGCAGCTCATAGGTGTATGCAAAGACGTGCACAAAGTACATAAAAAGAAGTTGGCATCACGACTTTTTAAACTTCCTCTAACCTTTTTTTTTTATTGTGCTTTTATGAGTCTTGTAAATGAAGAGAGCCCTCCAGATGATGCCTTGAACCCCACCAAAATAAGATCAGTGGATGAAATCAATGAAACAGAATGAGGGATGAGAGGATTTTAAGCTCTGATAATATAAAGTGTTATATTGTCTGGCTTTGACAGCTTCAAAGAGCAAGAAAATAGCTTGTGCCTGCTTTCCAAGAAAGTGCCAACATGTTGTCAGAGGGGCCAATATGTTGCCCAAATAGATAAAATGTCAAGTGAATAACAAACTAAAAACATCTTCTGCCATTACCTTGACATTTTTCATTTCTTCAAAATTAAGCCCGGGATAGTTTCGGATACAAATAACAGTTATTCTCCATGAGGAGTTGTGAGCTCACTGCTGTGTACATGGTCTTTTAAAAACAAAACTGATTGCCCCTTGTGACCTCCATATGACATGAGCGTTCATCCACAAAATTGTGAGCAGTTATGTATTTTTGTTTTTCAGGCTATGTCAGATTTTTCATCATAGGTTGAATCATTTCATGGCTTCAGATGACAGCACTTCTCGATTAGAAAAGCTTTCCCACATCCCCAAATCATCTTGTGACCTGTAAAATCATCAATCAACCCTTCTCGTTTAGGCAAACTCCCGAATGAAAATATCTTGTACCTCTGCTGTGTTTATGAGTCACACTGTTGATTTAAGACGTGCTGTGAGTGATAATTATTTTCTTGGACTGTGGGTAAAGTTGTAGAGACAGAACTCCTCCAGAAGTGGTTATTGATTGAAGTATCATGAGTCATCAGCCTGTTAGTGTAAATGCATGTGAACACACAGTTCTCAGTGCTATTCTGTTGCATCTGCTGCTCCTCCCTGTCCTGATTCTCTTACCCAACGCTCCTCTAAACACTTGAAGTGAGTGCAGTATGCAATCTATCAGTGTCGTTAAACTGTTATGTGTGTGCGGCTGTAGAGCACTAAATCCTCCAGCAGTGTGAATCTGTCATGTGTCAGAATGTGTTGTCATAAGCAGATATATCTTCTGCATAGCCTTTTCTTTTTTCAATTTTTTAAACAGATGAACACCAGGCAAAGCATTTAAAAACGTCTGTTATTGAGGATTCATTGAAAATGCGCGATACAAGTGTGCAATTGTACACCATCAATGCATCTTTCATGTGTGATTACTTTGACAGATGACTGATTTTATACAATCAAGCTGAAAATATTCCGATTAGAGCTTAGACATGGCTGAAAATTGATACAATTTTGATCATGATCCTGAAATACAACAGAATATTGTGCAAAAAAAACAACAAAATGCAAAGAAAATAATATTTTTTTAACAAAACATAAAAAATAAATTGTAGCACTTTATTAATGCACATATTAACTATTAACTAGTCCAAATTAATTTAGATATATGTGACCTATGACCCTTGTATTAATAATTATGAAGCACATACTGTGTTATTTTGTATGACCATATTCTACAGCTATTAGACCATGAGGAAGTGAATTAGATAAGGGCAAAACCCCACTTTAGACTGATGAACACATTCTTTACTTCATACATTTACTTTACATAATATGCAAATCATGCTGGCACACATCTCTCACATAAAAAAAATAGTGCCATGAACTGTACATCCACCACGTCTGTTACTACACTCAATACAAGAGTTTGTACTTTTATTTGGATAAAGTTTAGTGAGGGATATTCATGTTATGTCATCCAATCTGAGTGAAGAAACTGTAAGAAGCTGTAATTAATTGTACTTACTGTAACATAGTAAATAGGATATGACAGCACTGACAGCCAACAAAGTTAAATGAACCATTACACTGAATAAATTATGGATTTCTTAGATTTTGAGCAGTTGTTGGAAACGTATGGTATAATGTAACTATATAAGCCAATAAAAAATATATATGTGGATTCTGGGCATAGTAAGTTTTATATGCACTGTTTTAGAAATGCAATACAGTGTGTTTAGGTTTTGTTAGATAAGAATAGAAGATATTTTCAAGGACTGTTCGCTTCTTTATGTACTGAAGCTGCAGTTATTTTTCCTAGGGTTCACACAAAAAAACAAAACAAAACCTTAAAACATTCAATTGCTGCCAATACCTGCAATTATAAAAAATATCATAAGAAGAAGAGCATTTAGGTCATAAACACAATAGTATCATGTAATAAAAGGTAAAATATTTCTATCACTAACATAAAGATCCTATACTGAGCAAATCAAGATTATAATTCATGTACAACATCTTACACATTATCAATAAGCAGTAATTTAGAGATTATAGAGGGAAAACATTTGGATAATGATTTGCTAGTTGTAGAATATGATCATGGAGAATAAGGCAACAACATGTGCTTTATAGGGAGGAATAAATACCTAATGTTCTAATATCTATGCTGAGAAACAACTACCGGTAGTTAAAGGTTAAAATGTGCACCTCAAGAGTTACCAAATAAATATAATATTCTCTGACAGTTCAATTTGTTGTATAACATGTAAAAAAAAAAAAAAACAAAAAAAAAAACTTTTTTGAATGAAATCAATAAAGCAAATAGCCAGTCAGTAGCCACTTTTACACAGAGATCGCGGAAAAAAGGTGAGATGGCGATCCCACCTTTTTGCCATCATTGACCAATTTCCACAGCCAAGGAGTAACAGAGCTGAGACAGGCTGGACTTTTACACAACGGACCTGCGTTCAGGAATCAAAGGGACGGTGACGCGGTGTATAGTGTGACGTATAACTTACACATTGGAAATATCCAGAGCATAGCTGTGTTGTTAACCTCTCCAGAGTCGGCCCATCTTTCACTGCTCCACAAATGTTAGCATGGATAGAGTCCTCCGCCTGAAGTGACAACAGCTCATGGATCTCTGCGTCTCCCCAGTTTGATATCTTTCTGGTCGCGTTGATATGTTTGGTTACTGTACACGGCCCACGCTCCTTTTTAAATCCCCCCGGCTTGGGGGTCGTGCACGCAATACAACATCAAAACGTCACACCTTGGCTGTGGAACTAGAGGTGTTCCTTTTACATAGCGTTCCGAAATCATGACTTTACCTTTATCACCGCTCTCTTTCTACCTCCAGAAGCGTTACAGAACCTCAATAAAGGTGGGACCAAATGATCCACCATTTCATTTACACAGATGTCGCTCTGGAATAAAGGTGAAATATTCCCGTAACAGAAGTGCTGTGTAAAAGGGGCTAGTGATACACAATTCCCAACTGACAAAATGTTCCAATTATGCCACATTTCACCATTTTAATGACACACAGTTTGTGTGCGGAAAACACAGAGCTGATGTCTATTAATATCCAGGACCATAATTGGGTGTTGGT
Source organism: Apogon hyalosoma (assembly GCA_037367295.1). Lineage (NCBI taxonomy): Eukaryota > Metazoa > Chordata > Actinopteri > Kurtiformes > Apogonidae > Apogon > Apogon hyalosoma. Next base: position 21,118,610 of record JAPQRP010000030.1, read on the forward strand.
TTGTTTACAAGTTTTCCTTTCCAGGAAGCAACAAATGAGTTAGAAGTCCACAAGCCAAGCTCTGAGAGTCTGTATTACGTCAGATAACGGTCACACACAGTCACAAGAGAAGAAAATAGAGAGTGAGAGTTACCATAATGATGATGATCACTTGGCCAAAAAACCAGACATCATTATTAACCCTTCACTGCTGTGTCAACCTCCTACGCAGCTGTTTAAATACAGCCAACAGTAGTTTAGGTTGAGCCCACTGATGTTGATGAATGAATCATTTACCACAGTTTATTTACCATATATTATATTGTACACACATGTGGATTTATGAGTGTGACTGAAGCGCACAATCATTTAATTGTTGGATGAGCACACTTTCAAACAAAAACCCATAACAACAAAAGTTCTTTAAATGGATGATTAAAAAGTAAATATGCAAATGTCCCTGTGCTCCAAGATCTGTACACGGTGTCTATTTTTCATCTGTTTATTTCTTAGCTCGATCAAATGAATTATAACGTGATCAACATCACAAATCATTAAGGAAAAGAAAAGTCACCATGTAAATTAAACTTACCGCTGGCAAGATGTGTAGGCTGTACATTTTAAATGACAAATAACTGTCCATTATTTTCTGACTTCTGTTGTTTTGGGGAAACTCACTCGAGCTGTTCATTTCTGCAGATGGAAATGCTACAGGGACATGAGTTAGAGAAAGACCTCTGACTGACAGCGTGATCAGAAAAAGCAGCAGAAACCCTTTTAGCTTGGCTAATCTTTCATTTGTTCTGCTGCTCATTTGCTTATCATGCTGTTTCCCTGCTCTGTTTGTAGCATTTTGCATGTGATTGATTTTCCTGACGCAGTAGAGGTGCCCATTTGAGGAAAAGTCAAGGAAATGAGTTTAATAAGATTAACAAATCATTAACTTATTATCCTTAATACTCCTCAAGAGGCAGAGCAGAACGTGGAAAGTCAAGCTGCTGTCCAGCTTCCTTTACTAAATTGAGGACGTTTAGGGTCAGGTAGATGTTCCGTAATCAATACTGCTGCACCCTGTTATTTCCACTGAGATATATTTTCATTTTTATTACCCAGGGTCCAGGATGCTCTGCTGCAGATTAATAGTCTTCTTTACTTCTTTTCAAGTCCAGATTCCCTCCCACACAGATTGTGTTTGATTCGAGGTCCAGTGACTCTGTACAGCAGACATACAGAAGCAGGTTCAGAGACAGAGTCACAGTGGGCACAGCTCACTGATGGAGGGAGCGGGTCTGGGGGCAAGGCAGCACAGGCTCGGAGGGGAGGGCAGCTATCAGGTGGGGGTGGTACCCGGCCGGCCTCGGTCCTCCCAGTGCCTGAGTGGAGGGCTCCATGCCCATGTTGAGGTGCAGCGACAGGTGGGCTTGGCAGTAATCCAGAACCGACTGCTCATACCTGTACAATGTTAGAGCACTCAGCTGCCGCGGTATCTAAAGAGAAACCAGAAGAAGAGGAGAGAAAGAGAGAAGTGCGCATAAGCCCTCTAAATCAGCCCAAAAAGCTTCCGTTTCAACATTTTATCCACTCCGAGAATATTTGGAATTGGCTTAATTTGCTTCATGCAGTCATGGTGCAGCGCTGTCATTAATGCAGCCTTGGCCGGTGATACAGTGCGCGCCCCAAGACCTGAAATCTGTGGTGCTCAAACACCCACTTTCAGCTGGAGTGATTTATATGCAAGATGAAAGCCTTAAGCAAGAGTGCACACATATTTTCTGCCCTCTTTTAAATGGAGTCAAGGCTCCATTTAGAAGAGAGTGCTTATTACATTACAAGCACTTTGCTGATTCAAAGACCCCTCTTAATTTTACGTGCCAGTGCGGTCAGAATTATGCCAATTAAATAGTATAAAGCTGCATCATGGCCTGTGTTATGCTGATATTAATATGCTTATGTCTATTTGTTAGGACGAAATATGTATACACTCATGCTTTTGTAAACGAGCAAAGCAACATAATTCAGTATAAAGAAACATTCATATGCATCAAATAATAGGTAACACATGCAGCAGCTGACATCCTCACTTTACCCACATAGACACATACAGTTATTATACATTTTTAGTCACTTTCACAGTCCTTTTATTAGAAATTATTAACATAAATTATAACCTGTATTTTCAACTTTCTGAAGCACAGCTATTGCAGTTTGTTCCCATTCTACTTTGCATGTTCCCACAGTCTATTCAAAGTGCCGACATGCTGCAATTTCAGTTGTAGGCAGGACATCTATTGGTAAATATGTCATCTTGGATTATTTTATCAGATCAGGAAAGGATTTTCCTCAAGCTGATCTGACACATTTTAAGAGGAGTTTTTTTTTTTTCTAAACAGAGGACTTATATGGAATGTGTTTATGTTAAATTTCATGCTTCCCATTGTTGATTTTTCAGACATGATATACAAATGTGCTTAGTTTTTTGTTTTTGTTTTACTCTGTTGTAAAGTATCTTCCCAAATGAAAAAAATAAAATTCTATTAAAAAAAAAAAAGAAAAAAAAAGAAATGGCTTCCATCTTCCTTCACCATTCAGATCTGTAACCACATCTCTCAAAAGGTTATGTTTTTCTTTGCAGAATATGTTCACGGCTTTAATAGGAAGATTAGTGGAAAACACTCTATTGTCTAATTCAACAACTGAACTTTACACACCACTTCAGAGGGCTTAATAAAATATTCATGAACTTCAATGCTCCAAATGCAGAACGAGCTGAATGTGGAGGTGGTTCTGTGTCCGGATTTGGGAGTTTTCTGTGCAACTGTCAAGGGAAAAGGCTACATTGTGGACTTGTTTCATCCAATTACTGCAATAAAAAAGTCAAACATATAAGTGGATGTACAGTATGGTTGTACCAAGAGACCTCTTGGTGTTCAGAGCTGTGATTAGCACAGCACTAACAACCTTTGTCTCTTCAGTATTTGCCTCTATTTTACTTCCTCAGCTTATCCCAGATGAAATCCAAAGGTGTCATAAAATAAACTTGTACTTACTGAGACAATAAAATGTGTTTTGCCCATCAGTGTTAAGTTCAGGAGACCTATAAAGATCTGTAAATACATAAATAAAAACACTTTCAAGAAAGGCGCAGTGCTATTATTATATATATCTTCTCACTATAAACATCTGGAATAGTTCAAGGAACCATAAAAGACTTAAAATAGAAAGCTTCTCCTGACCCCTTAAACAGTTATAAGGAGTCATGTGGTCTTTGTTGTATTAAAATAGAGGTTTTGAAAGATTTGTGTCATTCAAAACTAAAAGGAAATCGAGAATGCAGAGGTCTGAGAGTGAATGCCTGCTTGTCATGTCAGATATTTCATCTTCTCACATGTATTCTACTTACAGTTACTGAGCTGGTTCATAAAGAACCTGAAACAAGCAGCTCCTAATTTTCTATCATCATGTTCAGTCTCTGGAAAACAATGGTGGGAAAATGTGTTTGATATGTGATCATTTACAGATTACCCTGTTAAAAAGTATTTAATGTAATTCATTATGCATTTCAATGACTTTTCTCTCTACGGTTTATGCCGTCCACACTAATAAGGATATTTTTTTAAACAGATATTTTCTTCCTAATTCTTTCCACATGACCTTTGTTTTACAAAATATCTCTGACCACATGATGTAAAATGATTACAAATCAGTATAAATGCTCGAACAAACCATTGTTTTGTCTTGGAGTTAAAACTACAGACATTGTGGATGATATTGGACATAGTAAATAGAAAGTCTTTAACCCTTTGAAGACCTAGAATTATTTTTGTGGCTCAGTTGGTAGAGTGGGTTGTCCAGTGACCGCAGGGTTGGTGGTTCAAACCCTAAATTGCTCCCAGTAGAGCCTGGCAGTGCCTTGCATGGTGACAGGCCTACTGGTGTATGAGTGTGTGTGTGGATGGGTGAATGTGAGGCTTTGTACAGCACTTTGGACATCATGAAGGTGTATAAAATGTGTTATATAAGTGCAGTCCATTTACCATTTTACCATTTAAATTTGACCACTGATACATTTCATTAGTGATTTATTACTATTTACAGTAACATCATCCTCTGCATTTTGATCATGCAGATGTTCATAAAAGCTCAGAATAAATTCAAAAGTTATTAAAAACTGAGGGAAAAAAAAAGACTATTTCAGCAAAATATATCATTAACGGAACATAAAAACAGGCATTTGCGACCACTGTCATTTGTCAAACTACATGTGTTTTACTGGTGAATCAATGCTGCAGAAGATGATGGTATTTCCATGTTCATTATGCATCCTCTGAACGACCAAATGGGTCGTATCTGATGATGAGGAAAAGCTGAGAAACTGCATTTTACCTGAATTGTTTACATGTATTGATAGGATGGTGGTTCAAAAGTTTCTTAAATATTTTAGATCAGTAGATACTTTAGATTGCTGGTGGCTGTTTAGGTTCTGAGGCTTAGTCTATCATAAAGGTAAGCATCAACAAGCACTGCAAGTGTTTTTTGGGGTTATCTAAGTGTATTCTTTACATTATATGGATTTGGCCATAACACTCAAAGGTATCCCTTCAGGCCTCAGTCTACTGCAGGTCATTTACTAATTTATACACCTGGATTTGATGTTTCAGGTACAAGTTCCTTACACAAAGCATTAATAGAAATATACAAAATGGGATGTGATGCTATTGTTTTCCAGTCTCATCATTTTCTCTGTCCACTCAGATACATACAAACATCATAAAGGACAGTATTTATTTATTTTTTTAAATCTCTGTCTTTGTGACCTAAAACACCATTTACAAGTGGACAAAAAGCCCAAGTGTACAGACAAAATATATTTTTAGCAAAATATCTACACTGGAGTGGATGAGGCATAAAACTGGGCAGTAAAGAAGAAATGTCCTGAAAAGGTAAATTCAATTCAGTCTGTATAAAGCTCACAACAATAAACACTGTTTACTGTCAACCCTCATTAAAAGTTCTCCAACATAACATGACTGAGATCGGAATGATTGGATTTTTAAAACAGAACCACTTTAACAAGTCACAAGTATGTAGCTCACAAACAACAGACTGCATCCAGGCGTAGCAGACTCAGGTTGCTCAGCTAATGTGCATTGATTTGATTGGCATATGAGGGAATGCGATGCAAATTTACACAAAAAGAACAGATCAAAAACGGTGCTCAAACTGTGATTGCACACAGCCAAATGACTGGAGCTTATTGAGATGTAGGGACAGTTCCTTTCAAGCCATCCCACCCCTGATGATGTTGCACTCAAATTTGTGCCAGCGGCTTTGCTGACCTTTGTTGGAAAGTTGCCAAAAGGAAGCATTTGTGCTTAGTGAAAAGATGCAAAGCAGTAGAATGAATGCTATATTAAGGCAGCAACTAATGATTATTTTCATTGTAAATTAATCCGTAGATTCTTTTCTCAATTAAAGCTGCAGTAGAGGTGCAGCTGTAGCCTAGAAGGCAGGAAAGTCGGTTTGTGACCGAAGGGTTGCTGTTCAATTCCCCGGACTGATGAAGAGTTGTTGGCTGATGTGCCCTTGAGCAAGAAACTTAACCCCTCATTTGCTCTCCAGGTGCCCGATATGATAAAGCCCACTGCTCCTAGTCTGCAGAGTGAGAGGTTAAAGGTCGATTTCAGTTTGTGGTGCACGTCTATGTGTTTGAACTAAATACTGACAAAATAAAGACTCTTAATTCTTAAATAAAAGTTCTTTGGAGCTGAACACATGCAAAAGAATCCCAGAATTTGACAATCCACACCTTTCCTGTGCAGATTACCTCCTCTCAGTCCAAATCAATAGACTAAAGGAAATTAAAGACCTTAGTGTAGAGTGGTAGAAATGTGTCCAGGATGCGTCTGATTGAATCTGATCAGTGGTCGGTAATTACAGCTGTCTGTCACCTATTCAACATCCCTACCTGTCTGAAAACGTGTGATTAGACAAAAAACTGCCGATGCATAAATACTGTTTGTTCAGACCACTTGAATTACAATACAGTGAAAGGCCCAGTGATTCTAAAGAAAACAACTACCGAGTACTACAGCTTGAATCAATGAACTCTTTGGTCTTAAAAGTGATTCCCAAAAACCACAGTGTTATCCACAGCCCAAAGATACCCAGATTACTGGCATAGAAGAGAAAATAATAAAACAATAAAGTTATGAAGCTGAATACAGAGAATTTTGTCTGATTAAATTAATAGTCAGCAATCAACACTAGATGAGAAAAATTCAGAGCAGAATCAAAATTTCTCCAGCATGTCAGGATTTTGAGGTATGTGCAAGTCAATATATAGCCATGAGCAGCAAGTTATACCAGTGTTTTAGTTGTGCAAATTCAGATGTTTTTTATACCTGAATGAAAAATATAGTGGAGTGCAAAGTGATGCAAAGCTGAAAGGTGTAATTTTGACTTATTCATGATCCTATATTCCCTTCACAGCTAAATTAACATTTATTATCATTTCTTTTTTTTTTTTTAAATATTCACACAACTCAAAATCCTGATGTGGTAGCGAAATTCTGATTCTGATGATTCATCTCCGCATTTAGCCAGTTGAATGTAGTCATATATAACTCCTTTAACCACTAATGTTTGGCTTAGTAGTCCCACTACCTGTAACAGATGACAATAGGGTTAAAAATTTAATTTAAAAAAAATAAAGAAAAAAGTACAGTTGTAATCATGAATTTGTTTGTTCAACATCAAAATATGTATAATTAACTAAAACAATATAATATTGAGACACTGAGAACTTTAACTTATGACATAAACGGAATAAACTCAATCAAAAAAATGTATTAAATTATCATTTCATTGCCTTGCCTTATTGCAAATACATTTATTGTACATGTTAACAGTGACTCCCTTACACTGATGAAAAATAGATCACTGCTTTAGTCTATGTTTGCAATTCAGCATTCAGAAACAGACGCAAATATATATTATAACCCACACCCATACCATAACACTTACATTTACACAGCAGAGTTTCTACATTATGCCAATGTCGGACTCATTTTTCTGCTCACACAGGGGGTACAGTGTGATGCAATATGTGTGGTAAAGCCTCTGCTCGGACTTCATGCTGTAACATTATGACATCTAAGCAAGCTGTACTGCAATTTTTGGAATCATTTTCAGAATTGTACATACACAAGTTTGCGATTTGCCACAGATTTGTATACTATTGATTAAAGATCAAACGCAAACAGAAGCACATGCTGTGCAATCTCCCCCAAGCCAGGTTCGTGGTAAAGTCTGTTAAAAAACAACCACACTGAATCATGACCTTTTTCTGTTTTTATTGCCTCCTCCTCAAACACTTTAGTCGGTTGCCGCCTTTCCCAGCACTTTACTTGAACTGTCACCTTTGTAGCTTACATAAAGTGCACTCTGAGCCTGCAGTTTGCTAAGATGCACACACATTTTCTTTCAACTGGAGCAGCTTACCATGAAATAAACTATAACTTCCATTTCATGGGGTCTTCAATTTGTAGGAAGCCCCCTGCAGTATTTTTCTGCAACTCTTTAAATGATGTTAAGTAGAACTGAAATAGGAACGCTGGAGTCTGTATGACTTCCTCCAGATCAGCCCTCTGAGGCTACATTTTATACAATAACCTCAGAAATACTTGAATTTATTACAGTGGGTGTCTTAAAAAGTTAGACACAGCAACATCTCTGGGTCTGCAACTCATCAGCAATAGGTTTTTTAATATCCTCAATATTGGTCTTTTTTTCCTGTCTAGTACCTGATTTCATTATTATTATTAAGACAACAATAATGCAGATACAGTCAACCATCATGGATTTCCATGCTGCATAAAATGTAGTTATATCTTAAATGTAAGCTATGGTTTTGTATTTACAGAAGCTTGAGAAACCATCACAGGTTAGATTCTTGTAGTAAGATAAGATTTCTTACACCTTCAGAATATTTTGTTAAAAATACCAAGCGGCTTTGCTCACTCAGTGTAAGTGTTTCTTTATAAAAGCATGTCAAAACAAAGCAAACTAACTTAATGTCAGTTCTTTTTATACATGTGACAGTAAATTGGAATAAATTGTACTTTGACAACACACACTGTAGTTGTAGCAACAAATCCCTATGTTGCATCTTAAATACACTCCATCAAGAATGAACCATATCCAGTGCACCATCACGAGTAGCAGAGTCTAAGAAAATCTGCATATCTGAGGCAGAAAACGTACAGAGGATCAGTTTCATATCTCAGCATCGAAGACAAGAATAAAAGCCTTTTTGGCCAACCAAGCAGAGTGAGCATTCAGGTTTAATCAGGAAAATTGGGGAAATGTTGGCTGTTATGGTTGGAGCTCTTAGAGAGGTGAGTCATTGGCTAGTAGCGTAGTTTGGACAAATGCCAGAGGAGCTGCTTAGGGCTGAGTGCTGCATAGAGTTGGATTTTTCCTTGGGTTTGATCACCATCTTTTCTCGACTTTGATGACAGAGGAAGTCCTTAATAATCAAGATCTGTGCTACACACAACTGGAAAAATATAAAATGAAGTCAAATCTCCTGATTACAATAGCTGTCTAAGAATAGCCTTGTTCCCAGTTTACAACTCCAAGTCATTATTCAATGACTCACTGGCAAATGGCCAAGGTAATGAAGCGGGCATCTGGCATCAGCCTGATCCTGTCCTCACTCTATGTTGATACTTAAAGTATAGCCCAAACTGTTTACCCCGAAGTGAACTTAACCCATGAAGACCCAGTAGCTTTGTGGCAGTTCACAAATGAAGTTTTCTCTAGTTAAATTTTCTTTAGTGATTTATCACCATTTATTCTAATATTGACCTCTGTATTTTTGCATTTTTCACCGTAAATTATGTATTTTCCTATATTTAATTTAGATGTTCATAAAAACTCGGTGTAAATTTAAAGGTTATCAGATCAAAACAGAGAAAACTGAAAAAAAGTGACTTTTTCAGCAAAATATATCACTAACTGAATATAAACCAAGTGTCTCCATCTACTTTTATGTATCAAACTTCATGGATTTTACTAAGGAATCAATGTTGTAGAAGATGACAGTGTTTCCACGTTCACTACGCCTCTGAGCGTCCAAATGGCTCAAATCTGATGAGCATGAAAAGATGACAAACTATATTATACTCTAATTATTTACATGTATTGATTGGATTAGTGGTCCAACGGATATTAATCATTTTAGTTCAGTAGAGGCTTTTGGTCACCGGTGGAGGTTTGGCTCTTTATGGGTTAGAGAGAAGAAAATCTCTAAATGTACAAAATGTCTTGAACAAAGGCTGAGTCTGTCATCTCTGGACACCAAATTTCTATTTCATGTGTTCAGTTTTATTTATATAGCCTGATATCACAAATCACAAATTTGCCTCATGGGACTTTACAACCTGCACAAAACAGAACACCCTTCGTCCTCCAACTATGTTCGAAGGACAATTTCTAACACATGTTTATAAAAAAATTTAAAACACATATTGTGTTATGAATTTATGGTCATGACTTCTCTTTCAATTTTATGATCCTTTCTTTTCCTTGCAGCTAACATGAGTCATTGTGTATCAGTGGAAACCTCTGGAGTGTAAAGTGTTAAAAAAAATTATCCTCTCAGTTCATCTGGGAATCGTTGAGGGCTTGAAGTGGCGACAGTGATTAGAATAAACAACAGCGGTGTTTTTTATTTCACATCAGCTGAGTTGTTTGGGTGTAGATGACAGAAAAACACTGTTAAAACAAGAGTGAGGATCTGATTGTTAGACAAACAAATGGTAATAAAATATTAATGTCAAAAACATGAAACAAGAGGGAGGGGGGGGGCACACTAACAGCCAAAATGACAAGTTGAGGAAAGCCAATTATACGAGGCCTGATGCAGAGAAAAGAAATCACAGGACGATGGGGGAGAGCAGTTTTCACACAGTTTCCACTCTGCCCTCAGCAAAACATAACCACTGAAATCCTCACCGCAGGCAGCAAGACAAATTATTCACTACCAGTTCCAGTGTTGTGGCCATTTCTTCCTAGGACTGCAGTGTGTACTATAAACTTTTTCATGCAGTGTACCAGTCACACAGTTGTTTTTGTAGTGTGGTCGACTGGTATGTTTTTTCAGTGTCAACAGAAATACTGATTACTGGCAAAATAACTGGTAGTTGGGCAATAAAACATGGGATTTCAATCAAATAATTTTAGGTCGGACAATCCCATGATCTCACACTGTAATTAATTCTACATTATGATGTATTTTTGAGAGGGACCATATGGATTATGTCATTCAGCGCTGTCCAAACGTTCCTTCTCAGTGGATAAATATATCCAATATATGGATTTACGTGGTTTTATATGGTCTGTTTCAGTGGTGGCTCATCAACAGAGGGCGCTAGGGTGCCCCTCCTGTCTCACATGAAGAGGAACACGATATGACTCACTGATAATAATTTTATTATAACATGAATATTTAAATGAACATGCTATACATGATATAGCCTGTGAGTACTGTGTATAATTTAGATTCAAGAGTAGTTCAAAAATGTTTTTGGTCATTTAGAGAGCAGTTAAGTCACATATTTCCTGTTTGGGGTACAAAAATCTGCACCCAAGATCTTCATAGACTCTCATTATAAATGGCACATGCGCAGTGGCCCCCCTCCAATACAAGACATAGGAGAGCCTTGGGGTGCAATACAAGCACTGCCCACAGGAAAAAATGTCACATCCTGACAAGAATCAAGACCTTCCTTAGAAATGGAACGTCACACAAGAAATGACCAAGACAAAATTATGTACGTCTACTTTATATTCATATACATCAGCAGCTGGCTCAGCAGGTAATACTAGTAACATATACACCAGCTGCTGAATAGCTTAGTGCAGTGTTTCCCAACCACTGTGCTGTCGCACATAAGTGTGCCATGAGAAATCAAGTGTGCCGTGGAAGATTATCCAATTTCACCTGATTGGTACTCTAAGCGAGCAGCATGATATAGATACAAACGACTGGACGCCCCAATTATCCACTTCACAACAGTCTCCTGTTTCCCTTTGTAGAATAAAAGTAAAAGTTAACTGGGCCTGATGTGGTGCATTCTGTTGATAAAGCCCCCCTCACTAGTGATGACCGGATTAGTGGGTTACCCGTTAACCCCGGGTATCAGGTTGGGGAAGGGGAATATGCCTCCCATTTCCATTATAAGATGGATCTCAATCCGTAAACCGGGGGGTCCATCCGAGGGGTCGCTGACGCACCCTTCTCAGCTTTCTTGTTACAAACTCCCCGTGACAATTTCGCCCGTGCACCCCTGATGTGCCTGCCTGTGAGCTGCCATAGAAGGTGCTCACAAACCAACTCCAGATCTTCATCAGTACCTTGGTCCAGGGCGTTGACAGGAGAATTCTTTCTGATTGTGGGGAAAACCTGGAGGACCCCTGCATATAGGTGTTGCAGTGATGTTTTGGCTTGTAGCATTAATGTCACAAGCATAGGTCAGTGGGTTAATTCTGTAAAATTCAATTCATTTGTAGTGATATTTTTGGGTCTCCCTTCACTAATGTGTTCAGATTTAGTCTATGTTAACTTGTGTAATGTGTTGTTTTTCTGCTGCTGAGGAAATAATGATTAATAATTACTGCTGAGTCCCTCTGCTGCAGGTCCAGCTTCTGAACTCTGACGTGCAGTGAGTCTGATTTACACAGGTGCTTTAGAGTTATATTAGAGCGTATAAAACATTTTTCATTCATTATACAACACTGGCTGGACAAATTAGGCCATAATCTATGTTATTAATGGAAACACTGCTGCTGTATATACAGAAAAATGTGGACTAGTGTTTACTTCATCTATATATTGTGAATTTTTGTAATAATGTCAGTCCAAAATGATGCAAAAATGCAGAATGTCTAATCCGGTAACAACATGAAGGCAAAAAAAAAAAAAAAAGTGGTACAGATCATGCATCAGGTTTCCATCTTAAAAGATTGTCATATGATGATCTTTTGGCCAGATGGCTCAGCCCACTGACATTTACACTCACTGTGAATAGATTTGCATACAGGAGCACCACAAGCAGGTAGAGTAAATCTCTGAAGACTTTTATTAGTCATGTAAATTAGTCATGTTCTAAAAGCTCTGCTGAATGTCTCAACCACATTTTGTCTTGCCTGTGTTGGCGTTTGATACACTCACAGAAATGGGGATTGTCGTGGTGCATTCAGGTGCACCTTGCAAGTTACATTCACAATGGCAAAATAAGTGGATAACAACAGACATCCTGGTGAATTTAATTCAGATATCTGTACTCACATGGCTAAAATACTGATTAAAAACAGAAATTTTTGCCTCTTTTATTGACTGTGTTCAATTACATAGTACTATCTCTCATCAGAAAATTTGAATTCACGTTAATATTTTGAAGGTTAGCCAGTGAGTCATCTGTTTACAGGTTTCAGGTGTTAACAGGATACTTCCCCAGCTGGCAGCATCAAATTATATATTGAGCTAAATATAGATATTGACTGATACAAAAACAAATTTTGTTGTCAATTTTTTTGCCAGCCCTCTTGGGAGCCAATATATATTTACAGTAAAAATGATAATTCTGGTGTCAAAACACAAATTTTAACATCGAATATTGTTGAAATGCAACACATCTTAACCTGAACAACAGCTTAAACTGATTTCTAATCTTGCAGAAATGACACATAAGTACAACATTTTTAGGGGCAAAATACTTCTTAACCATTGCATCTATGCTGTGGCAATGTCACGGCTAGGATTTGGTTTGGTTTCTGCATGAAAACAACCAGGTTAGAGTAAGTCCTTAAAGAAGATTGTGACATGATGACCACTAACAAAATAAATCACTTACTTAGATCTGACTTGACACACTCGGATCTGTCTTTCCCAGCTGCATCCCTCTGTCTTCCAGAGGCTGCCAACAGCTATGAGCTATGTAAACATGAGGCATTTAATCCCCTTCACTTATTGACCCACATTCTCTTCTTTCATTTTCGAGGTGAAGTTTTACTGTGAAATGCCTTACAAAATGAGAACTTTTCAGCATTCTCTTCAAAGTGCACAGAGCTCCCAGCAGGATTACTTCAAAGTTAACTGAAATTTTATATTAAAAAAATCAAAACAGCTCCCCAAAGTTTTATGGAGTAAATAAAGCAAAAATAAATGAAACAATTAGAGCTTAAATTTGTACTAAACTTTGGGTTTCAATTAATAATCCCAACGCAACAACACCAGATTGTTGTGCAGAGTCTCCGACTGGCAGCAACAGACACAGAAAAGAAAACATATTGCAACATATGGCAACTTGGATTCTCATGTTATTGACCAGGCTGATAATCAGTCAATCCCCAGTTAATATATTCCAGTTCTGAATCCCTGTCTAGGTTTATAACAACCTGGTTAAAACATGGTATATGTGATCCCAAGAGGGGCATTACTAGAAAAATATCAAAGAGAAATTGTTTAGAAGAGGAGGCATCGCTTAGTGCAATGGTTTAGCATCGCACACTTTAAATGTCTCAGAAAAACTGTTGTATCACAAAAGAACTTCAATTCTAACACCAAACTGGCCCACTAAAGAGCACTTTACTGCACATGCAGAAGAGGAGTGATATAAACTCAAGGCAATTAATTCTAATTCCCTTGCTATTAGCTCTGGATTGCTAATAAAAACATTCACATAGGTGGTCCCCCCTTTGCACCGCTCTGAATGTAGGTCAAGCTGCAGCTAAATGATTCCCAATTAGGTGATAGGCAGCTGCACCATGCCAGCATGCCTCAGACTGGCACGGGAGGCATGAGCTCTCATTGGCATATTAACAACATCCTCCGCCAGAGCTGTGCTGCTGCTCTCTGTCAGCTGGATAATTCACTCAGTGGTCAACGCTGCAGCGAGAGAGCACAGACAAGCCTCTATTATCATCGCTGTCTATTAGGCTACACACCCATGGACGCTGAATCGCATGCTAATAGCCACAAAACCTCTTCCCTGATTGATGCTTTGCAGGAATAAATTGAAAAATGATTTCAGGGTGTGGGGCACAGACATGAGATTGATAATAAGTGGCCAGAAAACATAATTAAATATGTCGCATCTACAATGAGTGAATTATACTTTCTGATATTGTGCATTCTTACATGTTCATTATAGCCAATGTTAGACATATGTACAAAAAGATATCTTACACGATCAAACCATCATTTAATGAATCATGCAAACAGCATTAGCGTTAGCATCTGTCCTGTAAGTTTTTAGTCACTATCAACAAATGAAAAAGTGACATCCATCTTTAAGGCAGCTGAAAGTTGTACATTATAATCCTGCATCTGCTTAAATTCCAGAAAGATCATCTTTTGCTGACTTTAATATTCACCATGTAATTACATTTCTATTTGAAAAGCGTTTCGCATTTGTCAAAATAACCATAATCCTTCAGATGTGGGGATTTATCATCTCCTAATGCTGCTCATCCCATTTTCTGCTCATCAATGTTGGCAAAGCATCGTGAGATTTACTGTTATTTACTGGATGGACAATTTATGAGTCACTACAGAGTCTTTTCTGATGTAGATATAGGTAACCTGAATATTGATGCCAAGATACGAAAGATGCATAGATTTCTCCCTATTCAATGAAAGACATATAGTAAGAGGCAATGTGTGCTGCACTGTTTGCTTCATTCTCCCTCGCTGACTGTTCTCCTGTCTCTTTACACTCCCACACACATTCCTGAGTACACATATACACAGACACACACATACGGTTTGTGCTGATGATGCTTGTCAAAACACCCATTAAATGCCTCCATCCTAAAAATGAAAAATATGTCTTTGCTAAGGTCACAGTTGTTTACATAAAACTGTGATGGTATCATATTCTTTCATATTTAAAACCACACATGTTATGCATGTAGCAACAAATACATGTAAAGGGCTTGAATGCATGCTGTTATTCTGTAACATGCATTGTTCTGATGACTACATGCTGTAATCCTTGACAATATTCTGATAATCTTTAGGACAAGAAAAAAAAAACAACATAAGCTTTTTTTTCATTTGTGTAGATACACAAAACAATTCCATTTGAGAAAGAGCCAGATGTTGTACTAACATGCCCACCATGTAAAACATGTAACATGAAATTTAAACCCTGAGGGATTTACGTACATGGATAAATTCTAGACGCTCGTTATATTTCATTTAAGCTGACTCTGATTTACTGGGAAAAAAAAACAAAAAACATCCTAAAACACATATTTATTCTTATAGCCTTGGACTGTGAAATCATTTTGTAGAGCTCTCTTAACAGAGTATGAGCCAAAAAAAAACAAAAACCCCAAGGACAGTGGACATAACTGTAATATCTTTTGTAATTCATTTTTAAAGCTCAGAGAACAACACATGTTCACCATCTGTACATGACCGACACAGAGCTCCATCAGACAGCTAAGATGAATTTAAGTTAGCAAGGACATATGCTACGAAGATATAGTGAAAAAATAGTGAAGAACAAAAGGTAGGTGATTCACTGGGTCAAACAAAAACACAAAATGTAAATAGTATAAAGGAACCAGGTGCTCATAAAGGGGTGTAATGAATGAAAAACAAAAGGGCAAACAGGACTATTGTAAAAAAGAAAAAAAAAAAAGAAAAAAAAGAAAAAAAAAACTTGTCAATGATCAATGCTCCTAAAGTAAGTAGTGTAGAAATAAAATGGATAGAAACAAGTCTGATGCACTATGATCAAAAGTCCTTTTTTATCTATAGGGACACCATGGCCAGTTTGTTTCCACTACTCAGAGTTGTCAAGGGATGATTTGAGTCTCTGGACGATGTGAGTCGTGCATGCATAGAAGCATTTATCTGTCGGCCATCTTTTATGACTCGCTATGGCAACCTCGCTAGGACAAATCACTGCTGTTTGAGTCAAATTGTGTAAAAGTACAGAGACTTGACTTTACCTTGAAGGAGTGTCTTTCTAGTGATCAGAAGTGATTTTGAGAGTCAATTTATATGCCTACTTTTGGTTTCTTTCACAGCTGAGATGTGCGAACAGGAACCCCTTGGACATCCAGGTGGATGGGTCACATTGACGCGCCGGTTGTGGGTACAGGGACCGGCTGTCTGAGGCTCCGTCTGCAGCCACCAGGACCATGTCACTAATGTTAGCCTGAGAACCTATCCAGCTGACATGTTTTGATCTAAATCTGGGCAAACCAAGTGGTGGAGGGTAATCACGGCACTGTAGCGAGTCGTTTGTCCTAGTGAGGTTGCTGTAGCGAGTCGTAAAAGATGGCCGACAGAGATAAATACTTCTACGCATGCGTGACACATCATCTGGAGACTTAAATCGTCCCTTGACAGTCCCCATCAGGACATAATACAAAGGCATGCTCCATTTTAAAACCCCATTGCATGATGGGAAGGTCATCATGTTGCTCTTGTGACGATAACTGTCTTTAACAATGACTGACCAAGTAGCAAAAGAAAAAAAAAGTGAAAAGTAGATATAAAATAGAATAAAAGAACTATTATCACTCTCATTTTTAAAATTAATTTCATTTTCATTCTTTTATTTTTAAATTAAATGTAGTTATTTTTCTTGGTCTCTTTTTCTTGGTCAGCTATGTTTAAAAGCATTAATTGACAATTAGCATCCCATGATGCACTGGGTTTTTTTTTAATTATGCTGTGACAAATACTCAGTGATAGTGACTTGAGAACCTCGAAATTGTGTTTGGCTGTTTTAGTTTTGCACTACTTCCTTTTTGAACATTAATGTTAGATTTATTTATTACAGTCCTGTTTGTCCTTAATATAATGAAAAAAATATTTGGTTTAATTAAATTTAAAGGTATTTTAAAGAGAATATAAATCAAATAAAAGCACATCATCTTGAGTCACAGTATTTTTAGAGCTTATTCTTCACTTTCTCCTCACAAGAAAAGACATTTGCCAAGAAAGACATAGTCAGATACACTAAAAGAAAGACTTTAAGTAATTCAGTGCACCAAGGCCAAGCTATTTCATTCTCTAATGGATTTCTGGAGTTTATCAGCCTTGCTTGGTCCAGATGAGATACTGAGCTAATGTTGCAAATCACAGGTAATTTATTAAGTTCAAAAGGATATGAAAGACTAGACTGACAGACTTGTGCTTAATGGATATGGTAATAATACAATCACCTTGGTTCAGATTGGATGCTCATTGATTGTACGGATGAGTACTTCAGAAAGTTGGCAACACTTTGTTTCAGATTTTTACAGATAGTGTTCCCTCCTGTCTGATTGAAAACTTTTGAAATCTATGTAAATATACTGATTATGCATGTACTCCAAGACATCAGAGATATGGTAATTTGCTAACGGCTTATTTAAATTATGCAATTGTATTTTAAGCAACAATTATGCAGAATTTAGCCATAACTAAAAATTACATGGAAAAGATAAGTAAAGGTTTGGGCTAAGGGTTAATTTGAAGATTAGAGTTAAATTTCAAAACACGGAGAGGTAAGGGGTTTGGGATTAAAAATGGGGTTGGGATAAACTTAAACTCAGCTCTGGGGCTACATCAGGCTGACTCTAGAGAGACGCCTGCTTTAATCCCCCCTTCGGCATTTTTTACAATTACTTTCTGTTTCCTTCCTCTCTTTTTCCGCTCTCTGTTGCCATTGTCAGTGAGAGACAAGAAGCAGTTAACAAGCTATCTGCTAATTAAGTACATCTCTGACAAATACCTGAATAGTGCATAAGGCAACTAATTAGTATTGTGCAAATGATGCCTTAGTTATGTTTCCCCTACAGAACTATACTTAGACAGGAAAGTAAGAAAAAGCCATCGATTTTCAAATGTGTGGCAGATTAGTGGACTTTTACAATGACCGATGAACCTTTTTATTTTTTTTTTCTACTTTGTCAGTGGCCAGAACCAGCAATAAGAGTCAGTTTAAGTAGCAGAGTTTGGTCAATTTGCAGTCTTGCTGGTTCAGTTCAGTGTAGTTACTTACACCTGAATTTGAGCCAACAACTCTCATTATTCAAAGGCTAAATTGAGGTTAGGGTGGTACAATGGCACAGTGGTTAGCACTCTAGTCTCACAGCAAGAATGACTCCATCCCAGTGGGGCCTTTCTGTGTGGCGTTTGCATGTTCTCCCCATGTCTACATGGGTTCTGTCCAGGTACTCTGGTTTCCTACCTCCAACATGCACCTTAATAGGGTAACTGGTCAATCTAAATCACCAGTAGGTGTGAATTATGAGTGGATGGTTGTTCTGTATGTCAACTCTGAAATGAACACATCCAGGGTGTATCCTGCCTTTGTCCATTTGTGGGATAGGCTCCAGCACCCCTGCAACCCTCTCAGGAACTAAGCGGTTAGGGAAATGGATGGATATATGGTTAAGATGAACTCACTTTATTATTCCTAAAGGGAAATTCACTCTCTGCATTGTATCCATCCTAATACACACAACATAGCATTAGCATAAACAATTAGCATATTAGGAGCAGTGAGCTGCCATTGACGGTACTCCAGATCTGCGTCAGCACCTTGGTACAGGGCACACACAGGGCACTGTGCCATTTTTAATGGTGGAGGAAACTATGCACAGAACATTCTAGCTGTGAAGCTAACTGCTATGCCACCGCACCACTAATGACAGGTT
Organism: Apogon hyalosoma; assembly: GCA_037367295.1. Lineage (NCBI taxonomy): Eukaryota > Metazoa > Chordata > Actinopteri > Kurtiformes > Apogonidae > Apogon > Apogon hyalosoma. The sequence goes on from JAPQRP010000030.1 coordinate 21,137,318, forward strand.
GACAGGTTACAACAAATTAAAAGGTGTCCTACATCACTTAAAATTGCAATATGCTGCAGATAAAACACTGACTCTGAAAATTTCACCAATCACTTCATTGTAGCTGAGTCTATGCCCTTCTGAACCCTAACTGGTGCTTCACTAGGAAAATAAATTATAGAAAATGAGCATAAAGACTCCACTATTGTTGACTGTTTGGACCCGGAAATGAGTTTGACTGGACCATCACATCAGACTTAAAATGGATCAGAGCTGTGTCAGTAGCAGAGATAGTAGTGCTGCTTCATTCCTGTGTCTTATTGTCATTATTGATGGTTGTCAAACCAGCTTAGAGGTGAATTAGCAAGGTGAACCAAGAGGACTGGAGCTGTTATACTCTCATTCAGTCCCTGATAGTCTCACTTCTTTGTTTCAGTTTCCTCGGCTCAGTATCAGTGTAACACCAAAGGGTAAAACCCTGCATACCAGTTTGGCCCATTGTTTGGCCTCATGTTTAACTGGTTTGAACATTTTTACACCAGCAAGTCATGTAATAAGTACATCTCTGCATAAGTATAAAATACTTAACCTCTACTGACACAATACTGCACAGTGCTGCCTCATAGGAGCACAAATTTACATCACATTGTATTGACATAAGGGCAGGTGGTGCAGTGGTTAGCACTGGTGACTTACAGCAAGAAGGTCTGAGGTTTTATTGCATGTTCTCCTGTGTTTGTGTGGGTTCTCCCAGGGTACTCTGGCAGCCAGAGTGGATGAAGCTAGAGTCAGGCTTCCTCCAACCCTCCAAAGACATGCAGTTTAATAGAGTAATGGATCAGTCTAAATCAGCTGTAGGTGTGAATGTGAGAGTGAATGCAATGAACTGGTGACACATCCAGGGTGTAGCTACCGTACCTTCGGCCATTGGTTGCAGGGATAGTCTCTGGCATCCCTGCAATCATCTCAAGGACTAAGCAATTGAGAAAATGGATGGGTGGTTAAGGTTAATTCACTTTATTACCCCTATAGGAGAAATTCGGTCTCTACATTTTACCTATCACACAGCAAAATGATTAGCATTAGCATTAGCATACCCATAACCCTCACCACTAAGTAATTCAGAAATCTATTGATGTATAATTCATTATATATCACTTTAGTTTCATGACTGGGCTATTTTACAGATTTCAAGCTGACTTAACTTTTAAGGACTAGAAAAAAAAAGTTTATCCATAGAGAATGATACAAAAACCAAGAATAATTTTTATGGACCAAACATATGCTTAACATAAAGACTGGCACTGTATAGGTCTTTCCTCCCTTTGTGGAAGAATGAAGCAAAATCCTGTGGTCAGGTGAGGTACTATGTTGCCAGATTCTCCACAGTGGAGATGTATGGATGGCCTGATTCTGGAATCCATTACAACTGTCATTCATCATTATTCCTCTTCCACATGTTATTAAAAAAAACCCAATAATAATAATAAAAAAAGATCAGAAAGATGAACATTAGAACAGAACTCAGTCTTATGAACTCTACCTACTGCACTATTCAGCAGCCATCCACCAAGGGGAGATCCTGCCATGGCGTCCATCTTTACATACAGTCAATGGCTATAGAAAAATTCTCAAAGTAAAATATTAATTATATCAGTTTTATGTTAAAGAATTTAACTTTTAGCAAGAAGGGCACACAGTTAATGGAGTAGCCTCTCAATAAACTGCAAGGAGCTTAGAATCACTTATAGCAAAAAGTAATATGATATAATTTGCTACCTGTTGCAGGTATTGTATTGTTGCAGTTACATACATTGCAATATTAAACCCTATAATAATACACCATGCTATTGTTTTACTAATTAGGTACATTTTAAACATGCTGCAAACCTAACTGATATCACAGCCTCTCACACTCCCTTCATGTAGCATTCATTAAGTGTCTCTGGGCAACTGCTGAATCAAATATTTACTGTCCTTGTAACTCTAGTCTGGTCTCTGTCAACTCCTGAGGAAATCACGCACCTCTTTAGATATAAAATGCAAATCTCCGTGCCAGTAAAACATTAAAAGCTCATACAGAACAGCAGTATCAGTACATGGATCTCAGTTCAATTGAAATCTGGGTTTTTCTGTAATTGTTATCAACACACTGATAATCTCTTCATCAGCTATTGAGAGTAGTTTGTAAGGTCACCTATCCTGATGATCAAATCCAATATTCATTATATGATTAGCTGTATCTCTTTTTTTTTTTTTTTTTTTTTTTAAATTGGATATCTGGAAAAATGTAACCCTTAGTTATTCACAGCTTAGTTTACCATTTGTAATCCCTCTAACATAATGTGAGAACTACCTGATTTGACTGTCAAGATTTTTTACGTTTTAGTGCAAAAATATCAGTGCCAAGTAAATATATCTAGCTTTACAGTTTGTAGATTGGTAAAAACAATTTAAATAACTCTAGATAATCCACATAAAAGTCATATTTTTTGGGATACTCAAAAAGTTGATTTTCTGAAGCATGAAGGAATTTAAGTAATACCTTTAATCCAGCCATGCAGCCTCCTGAGAGCTCAAACTGGAAATATTATTAACACAAGTTCTACTGATGATGTGTAACTAATAAATTCTCTGTTATTGCAGCAACAACTAATACACCTCTGACCTGTTCTATCAGATGGATTTGCATGAGCATAGTGGTGCTACCTTCACAGATACACATGAAAGAGTCTTTTCATATATATGAAATGACTTTTCAGAGCGAGAAAAGCATCTACATGTTTTGCATCTCAGGGGAGAAGACAGATAAAGTTTATACTGTGTAAACCATCTCAAGTAAATGTCACTGTGTAGGACCCAGGATGCTGTTGTGCCACTGCTCCATCCTCTGTAGAACAGGCTTCTCTCTCCTGTCCAGTTTCCATGGTGATAACTCTAAAGAATAGGCTGTATGTCTAACTCTTAACGCTGTGGAAGACTGCATGTGTGTGTTTTTGTGCGAGTGAGACCGTGTGTATGCCACATAATGTTTTATGTGCTCTCTGTCATGAAGTGAAAACCCCTTCAGTTTCAACTGTAATATTAAATCTTTAAGGATACAGACTGCAAATCAGAAACAGGAACAGAAACACACACGTAGCCTACACATGTATGAACATAATTTTCTTGCACTAGATTAGATTTCTCACTTCGCTCTTGGTTTTAGACCAACAAATCTACTAGGAAACAATTGGTCGCCTGATATTTCTGAAAATAAATCATCGGGAAATATAGCAGAAAACATTTTGTTTGCTCTGTTTGTTTGTTTCTTTCAAAAGTGTTCCAGAGGACGGCCATCTGTTTAAAAGCTAGAGTCTGAAACTGTGTTTGAACTTGAACAGTCTTGTCCAATATTGATGTGGCTGGAAATTTAAGGCGACAACAGATGAACTGCAGCCAGCTGTTGGCCTCCCGTGGTATTTCCACAGAGCAACGATCAGTGGTGGGAGAACTGGGTTGATATTAAGGACCAAGGCCTTGATGATTCATCTGTGGTGATGAGATGTGAATATCAGGATAATGTACAGCTTGTGTGAAATGGTGTAAGGCCAGTGCAGTGACACAAAAACTGCTGCACAGAACTAGACATTATCTTGTCATTATTCTGTCTATCAAACAACAGGGCTGGTGTTAATGGAAGTGTGTTGTTCCAGTTTTAGTACTCTGAAACAATCCTATTTATGCAACTGGTCTGAAAGTACTGGTTGCACTGTTTTGAGTGGCTTTTAGCACCAACAATAGACAGCTCCTGCATTTTTGTTTTCAGATCTACTCACATGTCCTTGCAACAATGCAAATAATCAAATGTATTATTATACTAGTGTTAATGTAACCTGACCATTTTGTGCCACTGCTTTCCATCATATTTTCCACTGTGAAGTAGCTGCTAGTCATAAAGGTTAGAGAGAAATCGCTCACTTATTGTTCAACAAAAGCAGTTCACAATAGACAGTCACAAAGTGTTCTACCTAACAATCTTGCAAGTTACTGTCTTTTAAAAAAAAGTCTTCCTTGCAAAGCAGAGACATGATAATTACTCAGAAAAGAGCCTTTGTACTAAAAAGACTGTAACTTTCGAAGGTAACCACATCATTGTATTAACTCAGACTCTAGATGATTAATACCACACATTTCTTTTTGCAGAATAAGAAGAGTGGGTTTCTTCTTTCTCCATCTCACACTGAATTCAATTTGAGAAGGGTTTTAACAGAAGGAGCAATTATAGTGACCGACACTTACAATGCACAAAGAGGCAGAGCTTCTGTTTTTGGAAAAAAATATATCTGACCCTGGTTGCATGGGGAATTGCAGGCAACAGCAGTATGCCTTTTATGACTGTTGTAAGGAAAAGCACTAGCACAGGTCTACCTGCACTGTGGCGATTTTGCATGGCATGTCCAATAGATCACTTGTCAGTCAAACAGTGACATCTTTCTCCTTGGATTTACCGTTAAAGCTGATGAAATGTGAACTGCTCTGGGTGTGAGTTATTCTCCATGTTTGTTCCCTGCTTGTGGTAACTACGCAGAATTTATAAGAGACCGACTGCCAGGAACATAAAATGCAAGATTCTCTGTATGCCAGAAGATATCTTGTGGGGAAGACCTTACAAACACTAGGTGTTTAGAACAGGAATGTAACAGCCTTCGAGAAGTGACTATACTTTGAATCACTGTTATGCTACACTTTGTCAGTCGATGATAGAGAGTAGCAAAACACTTCTATTTACAGGGAGGTGTGACAGATTTTTACTTGAAAGAATAATTGTGCTGCCAACCATTTGTGAGTCAAATTAAAATATGCTTTGCAGCCGTTTTATAAAATAAGCTTTTCTGCCAAGATGTTGCCAACAGGTAGACAGGTAGTGTTCTATTCAGAGGGCTGATGCTGGGAAAAAGAACATTGTGTTTACAGCTGAAAAGCCTCTCCTATGGCCGTCTGCTCTTCTCTCCTCTCTGTCTCCCTGTGTTTCTTCCAGGGTCTAACTAGCACCTCTGCAGCCACATCAGTTTGATGGTCCACTTTATTAAGATGAATGAATCTCGTCCGTGTGACGCCTTCCTTCATTTTGCTGCAGAGCATTCCCCCTTGTGCACAGCGTCGGGCTCAGCTGTCACCTTGGCTAGCCTGACAAGATCTCCCTGGAGGTCACCTTGGGAATGTAAGTTCACAGTCTCAGTGCAAACGTTTTGTTACCCTGACAAAACTGCTGCAGCATGACTCAGTTACACTGTCTGTCTCCTGAACAGGCTGCAATGTACTCGGCACAATGTACAGTAATAAATCACATATGAAAAACAAGTGAAGAGAATGAAGGGAACGGGGGAGTGGAGGTCAGTAACCTCAATGTTTTCTGAACCACATACATTTTAATTCACTGTTATGATGAAAGAGCTCGAGCTGTACAAGGTGTCAGTTGGGGACTGTCTGCATTCTGCAGGAAATGTATGTTTTTTGGGCAAAAACAAATTTGTTCTTTGAGCCCTGCAGGATTGGAGACAGTAAATGTAATTGATTACAGATAGACTGTTTTGCTGACATTGTGGAATAAACAACAAGCAGACTGAAGGTTGACTATTAATCTACTAATTACATTATCGCAGAAACTTCCACTGTGGCTCGTGGTGGTAAGAAATCCTGAAACTCATTTTTACCAACGCCTCTGTGGTGTGAGAGGAGGGAGGGCAGAGCTGGTTGTCTGGTTTGTTAGCCAAACCACACATCGGATTTAAGTTTTAGATTAGATTTAGAAGTTTAGTCTAACAGATTGAGTCTTGGACATTATTATGGACCTGTTTGATAAAGGCTGTTTCAGTATGGCTGGGTGATAAGGAAAAATAACCCAATTAAATTTTCTTTGATATAGAAATTGAACAAATGTTTGATAATGGCTGATTTGGCATCAGTACGCCAGTGTGGTATCATGTCTGAAGGTCAAGGTGGTCAGGGTTCTATCTCCATTGTTTGGAAAGTGTTGCTCATGTTCTGAGAATAAAGGGAAACAACCAGTCATCTGGTTTGTTTTACTTTCACTTGGAGTCACAAATCAGCCTTTAAATGTATGTACTGATAGTAATCTATTGTGATGATATTTTTGGCCGTATCACCCATCACTCTGTCTCATGAGCGCCACCTTCTGTCCAACATTTACATTCCTATCTCCATGAGACATGCGACTCATGTAGCAGTAGATTTGTCATCTATTTTCATTCAAACATTCTGCTTTCTGGTGTGTAATGAGCAGCCTCCCAGGACTGCTAGTGTGGCTGCAGACTTTTATCCTTAGTAATGTGATGAAAACTGGCATAAAAGAGCACTTTCATTAGCCAGTGTCTAAATTCTGTGTGCATACTCTATTAATTACAGGATTACAATGCCTGTTCCAGTCTGTCTTAGAAAAGATCACGGACTGCTGAAAAGAATATAACAAGACAGAGGCCTTAATCTAAATGAACACTGCTGAACAATACACACAGCTGTTTATTGTGTCTATAAATAACGGGAAGGTGTTCTTTAAACAGCAATTAAAACATCACGGTATCATCACTCAAGCTACAAAGTGGCCAAGAGACCTACTAATTCTGAAGTGAGGTCAAGAGGTAGAGCATATATCCTGCTGTAACAAAAGTTGTCTGTTTTTCCGTTGCCAAACTTGGGGCTTTTCTGCTGTCGCTCTCTTTACCCGCTGTCAGACACAGCTGACATTAGTATTCTGATACAGCCTCCTTCAAGCAGTGTTCGGTGCCAGCCTCTTAATTTGTCATTTATTGCTCCATGGCAACTGAAGTAATTGAACCTCTTGCCCATGGACGAGATTTGCCGGCCTTGTAGCCTTTTTCTCTCTTTGTATGAGAGATGAAAGTTTAGGACCTTGGTGCAAATAAAGGAACAGATCTCATTTTACAGGGCACTGACATGGCTTGTATGTACCCAAACCACAAGGGCCTCTGAGATGTTTACTGGATGCCTCAGATTCCCAGTAAAGGATAACGGGATTTTGGCTAAAATGAGGAAATTGGAGAGAATGAATAGCTATAAAAATGAAACCACAATGACAGAAGATGAATGAAGAGGCAAAAAAAAAGATGCTGCAACTATTTATCATAAAATATTTTGGTGAAAGACCTGATTTTGCAGTACATCGAAATGCAAAATAATTGTGTAGCTACAGACTGGATAATTAGGGTTTTATCTCAAATAACAACCAGCAGGAAATGAAAGGGATTATATCAAATTAAGATGTGATGAATAAAAGATCAATCCAGCTGCTTTCCTATTTGTATGAGATAATCTGTTGGATTTTGTGCATTTGCTAGTCATTGACCAACATACAGCTCTTAAAGTGGCTGGAATGACCATGAAATATATGAATAACCAACCAACTGTGCATAACCTTAATTACTCTGTAATCCTCCTACCATGGCTGGCAATAAAATTAATATGTTATGCTTTACAGTCTGAACCAATACATGTTTACACTTGGTCGTGTTGTGCATTTTGAGCATCTGAATTAGATTTTTATAGGGATTATAAATAGAGGAACACTTACAATAAAAAGGCTGGTGTAAATACACTTACAAAGATTAAGTCCAGACTCAAATTAAATTAATAAACAACTAAATTACTTCAGGAGGTATTCTGACAAACAGTGTAGCCAGATGTACAGTGGGAATGGAAAGCATTCAGACCCCTTTAAATTTTTCCATCTTTGTTATGTTGCAGCCATTTTCTAAAATCAGTTAACCTTCCTCTTGTGTTAGTTTACTGTTACCATCGCTTATGTTAACGGGTCGGTCTTAAATCAGCTGTAAAATACACTTAAAGCAATTATCTATTATCCAATCTATTTCTCATCTCTTGGTTACTTTGTTAGGCTTTCTTATCCATGGAAATATTGGTTTTAATATTTTTGGTGAGCCTCTGGGTCTTTTTTTTTGTCTGTATATCCCTCCATGTGCACTCTGCAAGTCACCAACTCTATATTGAACTGACCTCACATGTCTGGACATACTTTGCTTGTTTTGTTTTTGTGCAGGTATACTGGATAACAAGGCAAAATGAAAATCCCCAAAAGCTCTCGGAGAACAGCTGGCTGACAGTGCACTTATGATTTCAGTTTTGGCTCTAATTATTGCTTTATAATCTTATTTTTTATAACTGGGTCAAAACTGACCCTAATAACACAAAGGTCATAATTTCAACCAGAGCATTTCATAATTTAGTGAAAAACACTTTTTTTTTTTTGCATTATTTTATTGAACTACAGATTCCTGAAAAAGTCAAAAAGCCTTGATGCAATAAACAAATTTTATGTGATTCATTTATGCATTTAAAACCTAAAATGGGTCAGTGCCGACCCTAACACAAGAGGAAGGTTAAGTCATTTTTTCCATCGTTCATGTACACAGCATTCCATTTGACAGAAAAAAAGTGAACTCTAGACATTTTTTCAGATTTATAAAAAAAAAAACAAAAAAAACCCCCTGAAATATCACATGGCCATAAGTATTCAGACCCTTTGCTGCGTATATTTAACTGCTGTCCATTTCTTCTCATAATCCTTGAGATGGTTCTACGCCTTCACTGGAGTCCAGCTGTGTTTAATTAAATGGATTGGACTTGATTAGGAGAGGCCCACACCTGTCTTTATAAGACCTTACAGCTCACAGTGCATGTCAGAGAAAATGAGAATCATGAGGCTGAAGGAACTGCCCCAAGAGCTCAGAGACAGAACTGTGGCAAGGTACAGATCTGGCCAAGGTTCCAAAAGAATTTCTTTCTTAAGGTTCCTAAGAGCACAGTGGCCTCCAGAATCCTTAAACAGAAGACATTTGGGACAACTAGAACTCTTCCTAGTGCTGACCGTCCGGCCAAACTGAGCAGTCAGGGGAGAAGAGCCTTGGTGAGAAAGGAAAAGAAAAACCCAAAGATCACTGTGGCTGAACTCCAGAGATGCAGTGAGAAGATGGGAGACAGTTATTGAAAGTCAACCATCACTGCAGCCCTCCACCAGTTGGGGCTTAATGGCACAGTGGCCGACAGAAGCCTCTCCTCAGTGCAAGACACATGAAAGTCTACATAGAGTTGGACAAAAAAAAACCCATGGACTCCCAGACTATGAGAAATAAGATTCTCTGGTTTGATGAGACCAAGAATGAACTTTCTGGCCTTAATTCTAAGCAGTATGTGTGGAGAAAACCAGGCACTGCTCATTACCTGCCTAGTCCAATCCCAATAGTGAAGCATGGTGGGGGCAGTACCATGCTGTGGGGGTGTTTTTCAGCTGCAGGGACAGGGTGACTGGTTGCAATTGAAGGAAAAAGATGAATGCGGCCAAGTGCAGAGATATCTTGGCTAAAACCTTTTCTAGAGTGCTCTGGACCTCAGACCGGGCCAAAGGTTTGCCTTCCAACAAGACAATGACCCTAAGCACACAGCTAAAATGACGGAGGGTTGGCTTCAGAACAACTCTGTGACTTGTTGTTGAATGTCCCAGCCAGAGCCCTGATTTCAACCCAACTGAGCATCTCTGGAGAGACCCGAAAATGGCTGTCCACCATCCAACCTGACAGAACTAGAGAGGATCTGCAAGGAGGAATGGCAGAGGGTCCCCAAATCCAGGTGAAAAAAACTTGTTGCATCATTTCCACAAAGACTCATGGCTGTATTGGCTCATAAGGGTGCTTCTACTCAGTACTGAGCAAAGGGTCAAAACTTGTGACCATGTGATATGTCAGGTTTTTTTTTTTTTTTTTTAATAAATCTGCAAAAATGTCTACAATTCTGTTTTTTTCTGTCAAACTGGGGTGCTGTGTGTACATTAATGAAAAAAAAGAACTTTTAGCACATGGCTGCAATATAACAGAGAGGGGTCTGAATACCCTCTGTACCCACTGTATTATGTCCATCTCCCAAGGCCTCATACGATAACTGATATTCCTTTCACTGTAAAACTGAAGCAACAAAATCATCCTCTTTAAATATCCAGCAGGTACAGAGCAAAACTGTCATTTATTTGGAAGTGTTTATGTTCCCCTAGGTATTTTAATCGAGCACTGAACCTATTTTAAGTTCACTTGTTATTACCATGATCTCCTGGGATTAATATCTGCCTCTTTAGCTGCTAAATGCTTGATGTTCACCAACAGTTGATAACTTTGGCTGCTGTGCAATTGATGTTCTTTTGGTTTTTCACCTAAAAAAGATGCCTGCTGTGGCTTAAAAAAGGGAGTTGAGCAGAGCAGTGAGAGTGAACATTTAGGTTGTAGGCTGTAAACCAAAACACTGGACTAAGCAATGACCACATAATTATCACTCACTTGGGTGGTAATTTATCTGTGGATTCTCAAAGGAGCACCACCTTTTATTTTACTTGTTGTAGCAGGTTTTTTTTTTTTTTAGGTTTTTTTTTTTTTACCCCAATTAAAATAGAAACACTAATTATGGCAATATAATAAACACACTATTTGAAAGAAACAAGAACGTACAAGGAAATAGGAAGGACTATAAACACATCTGAGGGAAAAGCTGGACTAAGTTAATGAAACTATTCTCACTGCTGTAAAATAGAACAACATTGTAATGGATCCCATTTAGACCCAATGCTGGAGAAACTAAAACGGCTTTGAACCTAATGACAACTGAAGGAGATGCATTGCCTCCATGGGAGTACCAACACAATAATAGCACATCCAACACTAACTGAGCCTCTGCTCACATTAGGAATGTTACATTTAGATAAACAGCAATTTAGGTTGTAAGTGAAAGTCATCTGCTCTTTTCAGATGCTAAACTGATGCACGGTTGTTGGAAAAATGGACTAAAACTCTTGCATTTGTGAGTACTTAGAGGTAAATGAATCTGAATCTCATACATTTACATTTAAAGTCATAATAAATAAGCAGTAAAGACATTCACATAAGTGATGAATATAGTATTAGTGCTGCTGCTGCAAATTGGTTGCCAGAAGCACAGATGCACTGTGGTGCCCTCCCTCCAAAAACAAACAGATAACACGTATTTTAAAGCGCAGTGTTCTTTAAACTGAAGAAATGTATTGTCATTAATACCGTTGCAAATAAGACAAAGAGAAATATGTTAATGATCTATAGCAAAATATCTATACTGACAGACAACAACACTTTACTCTGACATGTCTGACATTATCTTTTTTAGTATTTTCTACCCGATGGCAGTTTTGGCTTGATTTCACCAGCCTGTGTCCACGGTCTCACATAGCCAGACCTATCTCCACACTTCATTAGCACTCAGCCAGCGATGGAGATAACGTGGGTTTGGCACTGTCCACTTTTATTCTTGGATAAGGCTAAAAACTCTCTGAGTTATTCTGCTAATTTGTATTTCTTTAAAGGAATCAGACTCATGTTTGCTGCTACAAAGAGCAGGATGAAATGACAGTACCTTTGTAACATAGTGACTGGGACAAGTTGTTTTGGTTGAACATGGTCATGCTCCAATAAACAAGGTGTCAAAGGTGTCATCAGATACTGTATGATGCAGCTATTGTTTGTTTTTTTTTTTTTTTATATAATTTTCCAAATGACTAAATCCTTACAAAAGAAAACAGTACAAGACACATCCTTGTTAAAATGTCCCATTTTCAGTGTGTAGCTGAAGCTCAGTCATTTCATGTGCTACTTCACCATTCATGATGTTTTAACTTTAAAGCAAGTCTGGTTTGCTGGATGGATTCTAATGGAATAAGGATGAATATTCCCATCATGCAATGACAGGATTGTCATTCTTCTTCCTTCCTCAGGCTCACTATGAGAACAACAACCTCCAAGCTGCAACTACACCCTGAAAATGTTAGGTTTTGACAAAGACACACGTCTTTATATGTGCAATTTTCTTTTCTCGTACTGAAGTCCACAGTGTGCTTCTGCACGAGTATGTTCCATCAAAACAACTTTTCTTCCAACACTGCTGTGCAAATACACTCTTGCAGCATCTGCCAAACAATGCAAGTAATGGTTAATCCTACTCTAGAAAAATAGAGGATGATGCAAACAAAGAGTGTAGAAAGGTCTAGTAATCCAAGACTACCTTAAAGATTACCTTTTTTGTTGTTGTTTTGATACCAAAATCTTAAAAGACTGCACTGAGACCTTTAAAAAAGCGATTAAATAAGCAAAAATATGCCACTTGTAGGAATCAAACCCAGTCCATTCATCTGCAGAGTAGTGCTAGATACAGAATTTTGTTATGTATAGAATATGAGCATCTATCTGCATGCAAATGTATCACATGCCTATTGTAGATGTGCAGTAATTCATCATCATGTTTATGACGATGATTATTAAGCTATTTTGAGAAAAGTCGTAGAGGTCTCCCTGTACAGTATGCTCTATTGTCCTCCTCTTAATCCATCAAGTAGGCACTCAGATGACAAGGCTCAACATTTTTACCCACAAAGTAATGTCATTTATTTGTAATACTAAGTCTGAGGTGGATAATAGCGTTGTGATTTGACATTTAAAGTTCGACAAGACGTTGAGTGTGACAAATTAACTATTCCCATCACTTGCTGATTTCAAAGCAGGGACAAAATATGGATAAATAATGAGGTAAAACTGACATGAATCCTGAAATGACTCAACTAATGATATAAACTCCTCTTGTGACCCTCACTGGTATACTATCATAAAAACGAATCCTGTCTGTCAAGGACTCGGAGCCTTTAGAAATGAAGCCTAAAGTATTTGACATCTCTGTTAATGTCACAAAAACAATTCTGTAATGTCAAGGCTCAGTCCTGGCTCAGTCCCGGCTCATGAGTCACCACAGACATAACTCATTTTGCATGTCTCTACATCACTGATATCAATCACTTCAGAAAGGCCAATTAGCCCTGTGGTTTTGGCTCCATTGCGCTGCAGTGCAATCAGCAAAGGTGAGAAGTACCCCAATGTGTAAACTACTTCACCTTTTCTCAACACACAATTTTAGTATCAAAATCTAAGCTTCGTTTTGAATCCTCATAAAACTACTTCTTCTGGCGACTCAAGGATTGCATCATCAGATAATTTGTCAGATAAAGACAGTTAAGTGAGTCTGGGTCAATGGTGTAACACTAATAAACAACATATTTACAGAGCTGGGGACAGAAGGTAGAACAGGTATTATAAACACATAACATTGTATTATAATTCTCTTTTATTCAAGTCAGAGAGGCCATGTTCAGTGTAAATTATCTCTGCAACTACCAGATGGGTTGCTATGAAACTTTTTTATACACTCATGTTTAGCAGGGGATGAATCCTACCGACATTGGCAATATCTCGACTTTCCTCTGGTGCAGTCATGAGGGTGACATTTTTTGGTCCTCTATAAATATTGGCTGGATTGCCATGTGTTGATAGGGGAGGATGTATCCTAGCAACTTGAAGATCCTCCGACTTTACTTCTGGACCCATCATCCTTCTCCCCCTCCTCTCTCTCCCACTAATTCCTGTCTGAATCTCCACTAACCTTCAAATCAAATATATATTTTTCTTGCCAAAACATACATTACAAAACTGTTCCATATTTTGTCTTCATCAAGGCAATCCTCAGCTTGTCTTGATGTTATAATAACATGTAAAAGACAGCTGTGGATATTTTGTATTTTGACTGAAATGATTCTGACCAGAGACTCCAAATGTCAGCATTAATGTGGATCATATAAGATATATCTGTCCATGCTCCATATATTTAATTAGAATGGATTTTGACATGTATAAAGTGATTTTGCCCTTTCTAATTGCACTATAATGGAGGAAGAAGCTTCTTTTTATTCGTGAAGGCGCCCAAGATGCAATATTCATATTTGTGCTCTATTTTCTGAAAGTTTTTGAGCATCAAGGTTTACCAAACATCCTTAAATCTTTAACGATCACAAAAAAAAAGACCATTATTGTTTTGCTGTCATCATGTTTTCCTCCTGAAAGGTGATTCCCAAGGGTCAAGCCAAACCTTCAGAAATAAACCATCATATCAAGTGTTTACATGACAGATCACATTATCAAGATTTACACCATCACCCTTTTTCTGATTGAAAATTCATTCTGATCAGATGAGTCTGTTCTGACTGAAGTGGTTTAATGAGGCCTTTTTTATTCTGACAGAGCTGTTATTCTGATTATTAATGAAGTATCAGGGTCCATGTGGACACAGTCAGTGTTATTGCTTTTAATTCAGGTGGATTCTGACAACTGAATGGAAAGTAGAAGTCATGAAGATGGAAATAAAATACTCCCCAATATATAACCTGCTCAAACAGAGGTGGCAAAAGCACACTAATTATTTACTCAAGTAGACACACTTCTTTAAACAAATACTTGTGAAAGTTGAAGTAATGGGTCAGCTTCTTTAATCAATTGAGGAAAAACCTAAAAAACAGACAATTTCTGACAGCTGTTTCTGTCAGTAAAGCTAACTGTATCTTATATGCCATTTACATACAAAGACTACCGTAACATCAAATAAAATTCAAAATAAATAAAATAGTTGATGTTAACTTTGCTCCAATGTGCAAATCAAATCAGTTTTCAATGTCAGTAACAGGACTTGAAGCATTATGATGTCTCCTCTCTGAGGTCCAGTCTCCCTTTCATGTCTGTTTTGTCTCGTCGCGTCTCTGTGTCGTTTTCATCTTGTTTGTCGTACTTGATATGCACCGATGGATACATCAAGGTATCATCTTTTCTATGTCCCATCCATTTAATTCTCTTGTAGTGCATGAAAACTGAAGTAATGAGTCTGTTTTTAGAACGAAAAAAAAAAGTAGTTAAAATGCAGGGAGTAAAAAATTTAAGTTGTCAGAAAAATAAGCACATGTAAATACAAATAAGTGAAAAGTCCTAGAGTACAGTATTTGTACTTAGTTGCTACCCACGTCTGTGCTCAAGTACAGACCAATAAAAAGGAGCCACTTCAGCATCAAGGACAAGATTTCACTCTCCCAACAGCAACACACTGTCAACTGTTTTCTCTGCTTCTTTCAGAATTTTTCCCACTGTGTGGGTTTTCTCTACACTTCTATGACTAAGCTGCATGACAGAGTGTTGTGAAAATAGGAGGTGTTGGACCTTTCCACAATGACAGTAAACATCTGTTTTCATTGTACTGCATTGTAAGTCACATCCATGTCCAATGGCTGGAGCCAGTCCCAGAGCGTGCTGGGCAGGAGGCAAGAAAACACTGTGGCCTTCCTACACACACACACACACACACACACACACACGCACACACACACACACACACGCACACACACACGCACACACACACACACACACACACACACACACACACACAC